>LPNX010904729.1:976150-1078520 GCA_001517045.1 Pseudotsuga menziesii
AAAAATAAAAAATAAAAGATTAAAAACTAAAATTAAAATTAAAGATTAAATAAAAGATAAAAATAAATATATAAATAAAGGATAAAAGATAAAAAATAAAAGAATAAAAATATAAAATTAAAGATCAAAAATTAAAAAATTAAATATTAAATAGAAAATAAAAAGATAAAAATAAAAAATATAAGACTAAATAAAAGATTAAAAGAATAAAAAGATAGAAATTTTAAAAATAAAAGCTAAAAAATAAAAGATTTAAAATAAAATATAAAAAGTAAAAGATAAAAAATAAAAAAATAAAAAGATAGAAATTTTAAAAATAAAAGATAAAAAATTAAAAATTAAAAGATTAAATAAAATATAAAAAATAAAAAACAATAAAAAATTAAAATAATAAAAATTATAATTTGAGTCAAAAGGGGGCCCCACTTGAGTCATGGAAACCCTAGATCTAAGGGTTAAGCTTTATTGTGACATGGATCTATCTTTTTGACCATTGATTTGAAAATGCACCCTTGCTTATGATTGGTGGATGGCTTGCAAAGTCAACAAATCTAGATCTAGTGGTGGAGATCTAATCTAAATCTACATCTAATCTTGGCCATTGATCTTCAAGGGGTTGGGGTTGCTCCTCAACTATATAATGAGGGTCTCACTCCCTCATTTAAGAGATCTCTCATGCTATTGTTATGCTGCTGAAATCTTTCCCTCTTCTCCTCTCATATTCTCTCAAGCATTTAGCCCAAGCCTCTTGCTATTGTTGTATTGAATCTTGCCCTAGTTGGACTATAATAGAAGAAAGATTTGGAGGCAAATTGTTGGTGTGGATCTCTCATTTCATGCTTGGATTAGTGAAGTAACCTTGTGGATTTATCAATTATTGTTGCATTTGTTTAGCTTGGAATCTCTCCACGAAGTATTTTGTGGAGAGACTTGTGGGTAGAATTACTTCTATCTTCATTTGTGAGTAGATTGGTAAGATTCTACAAAGTATTTTGTAGGATTTATTTTTTGTGCTCATCTCTTTGCTTACTTTTTGCAGCTCTAATAGATTTGTTTTGCAGGGATCTAAAGCTAAGAAGGGCTCCTCCAAGGGTTTCTTTCTTCAAATTTGCATTTTCGTCCATATTTCTTTCTCTCTCCTAAAACTGAGTTTTATTCACTGTATAGTGAATAAAACTCTTGTTTTAGGGCTTTCTTCCATTATAGATTAGTATAGAGTTTTAAATCTGCTGTTAATATATCATTTAGATGCCCAAAAGTCCATTTTCTGAATATTAAAACTTCATTTTTTCAAAAAATTCATGTTCAGATTTTTTAATTAAATTTCTAGGTTTTATACTAATCTATGCTAACTTTCTGATTTAGTTTTCTGCAGTAAATTCCAGCAAGTAAAGTTGCTGGTTTTTTGCAGGTTTATGCACAGAAGAGGGGGTTATGCTGTCCAAATTTGCTTAAAAAATGCCCAAGAAAAGTTTGGTCCAAAAGAGGCCCAAAAAACCACATTTCTTCTCTTCTCTTCTACAAGATTGTAAACCCCAAAAGAGAAGTTCTCTTTGGGGCATTCTCTAAAGCTTTAAAAGCTGTTGTAAATCTGTATATGAGTAGTGTAGGGATAGCCTAGAAACTAGTTGCTTAGATTTACTTTTATGCAAGTTTTATTTCTGTTTACCCTCCATCTCTGTTACAGACCACCATCTCTGTAACAGAGATTGTTGTGTGGTTAGGACATTGTTTAGGCTAGTTGCATTTTTCTTTTAAGTTTCTGTTCAAAGTAGCTAAATTTAAATTTTATTTTCTGTCAAAAGAGTAACCATACAACCCACTGATCCGGTGTATCCTCTATCCCACTTGTCATCTCCCTTTAGGGACTTCAAGTTGGGTATGAAAAGTAAGAAAGGTGGGGGCTTAGTTTAATTAGAACAACTTCCTTTTTTTGTTACAATCTTTCACATTTTGCTTTTCAATCCAAGATCAAGTACCAGCATCTCCCATAAGGGATACCGCTTGGTTGATCTTGTTGATAGTATAAAATTAACCTTGCATGCTAATCACCAAGACTTAAAATTTACCCCTAAAATTAACCAACAATGAATTTAACCCCTGTTCCTCTACTCGGTTATCACCCTTCGGGGTACTCACGAGATACGACAGGGGGTAGAGGAGTTTAGTTTAATAGGCATCCATCTTGCTATTTTTCCGGTTGATTAAAAACAGTGACCTCAGAAGCTACTTGGGGTAGAAGACCGTGGGGGGTCTCTAGGCGTTCTACGTCCTCCTTGTTGAGCACCGGGGCATTGGGGTTTGACCTGAGAGCTACGGGTGGGCTTTGCTCCCACTTTGTTCAGCGCACCAGCATTCCCTCTTTGACTTGAGAAATACTAGATTGGGGTAGTCACACACCGGATCTAAAACTTAATCAAAGATTTCAACTTTAATAAAATTTATTAAAATGAACCAAGAGACATTGCAAAACCGGTTCTATAACATTTTCATTTCAGCAGCATTTCACTCCAATATTGCACTTGTTTCCTTTCAGTTGTTGTTGCACCTGCAAAGCAAACCTAATAATTTTCTAACTTGTGGATATTAATCAAATGGTTTACATTTTCTGCTATTCATCATCAAGTTTATTCATAACATTACTGCTCAACTGTCTAATGCTATTCATATTACTCAACTGTGATTATATTATTTTTCATTTATCTTGATAATATTGTTCATAAATCTTTCCTAACTGTGTATATTGTTCATAGATTGTTTTTCATCTCATTGCTAGATAACTTAACCTGTGGGATAGTTAACTTAGACTGTATCCATTGAAAGTTGCATTTTCTGACTCCATTACTTAGGCACTGGTTATATTAAAAGGATTGACTGTCATAAAAATATTGCATCTTGCATTGGTTTGACTGTCATCTCTCAAAACCTTGGCCTCACACCTTAATAAGATACCTTTAATTTGTAACTAATTAATAAATCAGGAACTTAGTCTTCCGTAGTGACTTCCCTCGGCTTTGTTGGGATCTTGCCTAAACGGAGGAGTTGTGGACTGTGGTGACAGTGGTCTCCAGCTCTCGCTTACCCCCAAGGACACACATAGCAGGTTGTGACTTTCTTGTTCTTTAAAGTGTGAATTAGGCGGCAACAGGCTCCATAAGGCACTGGTCCTTTGTTGTATTTGATTAATTTTCTATCTTGATCAACTGTCTATGGTCCATTTCAATTGATTATATTTGAATGCTTAAGTTACAAGTCTGGAATCTTTGCTTATCTGTGTGATCTCTTATTAACAACGTGAATTGATTTGACTAATCATCTTCCCCTTAATATTAATCATTTTAAATCACAATAACTCCTAAAACAACACCCATCCGCATCCAAAATATCTAAAACTTAACTTAAACATTGAGCCATAGAAAACTCTTTGTTAGGGACTACCCCCCTTGGCTTCGTTAGGAGTTATCCTAAACGAAGAAGCTAGGAGTAGGTGACAGTACCTAGCTCCGTGCTTTCCCCCAAGGCCACACCTCTCCCACTTTCCTAAGTGAGGAGACAACTTTCGGAAGATTTATGTTGCTGGTGTGCAATCGACGGACAACACACACCATGGAGTGTAGTCAGAGGATTCCTCAATTAACAGTAACACTTGGGAATTATACAGTGATGGAGACATTCTATGTGGTGGATGTACCTGACATGAAGGTGGTATTAGGAATAGGTGACAGTACCTAGCTCTATGCTTGCCCCCAAGGTCACACCTCTCCCACTTTCCTAAGTGAGGAGACAACTTTCGGAAGATTTCTGCTGCTGGTGTGCAATCGACGAACAACATCTTTTGGCGTCGTTGCCGAGGACAAATCTTTTTGTTCCTAGACGACCTTTGTTTCTTTTTAGTTTTTACCTTTTTTCCCTTTTTTGGTAGATTTTTAGTCCAATCAATCTCCGAAATTAGACTTCAATCCACTTGGCGACTCCACTGTGAGTTAACACCTCAAGGTATTCGACTAGAAGAAACTCTGAAGGTTTGCTCAGTTTCATCACTGACCCTGAAAAAGTCTATAGGAGGAGACTGAACAAACTAGCTTCTCGTAGGATCCTTGCAGAACTTAGATCTAAGTCTGTTTCAGACATCCATCTTTTATTTCCAGAAAATCTAGAAAAATTGCAAAGCAATAACTGTTTCCTTGACACAATGGGTGAGTTCTTTACTCAACTCAACTTTGCTCAGATAGCAGGTCATCCTCATGACATCCCTGACAAAGCTATTGAAAAACTTACAACGTATAGTGGCACTGATGCCTCCGTATCTGCTAAGCAACACATCAGGAATTTCACCAGACACTGTGGCGCCCATGTCAAGGGTACTGACAGGCACAAAGATGTATACATGACTTTGTTTGCCTTGTCTTTGGACGGCAAGGTTGGCAACTGGTATGACAATTTGTCGGACAACTCTTTCACCACCTTAGCAGACTTCAAACTGCTTTCTTTTGAAAGTTTGGCAACAAAAAGGAACCTAGACATCTAGTAGCGGCTTTGACCAACATAAAGAAATCCGAAACTGAAACAATGGACGAATTCAACAACAGGTTCACTGAATTAGCAAATTCCATGCCTGCCACTTACTCTCCTCCAGCAACTTCTGTTTTGGACTATTACATCGAAGCTTTAAGTGGTAAAATTCAATACCAGATTAGAGATAAGGAGCCGGCTACTTTACTTCTAGCTTAGGGTTTGGCCGTCAAAATTGATAAGAATATGTAGTCATCTGGTGAATCTAACCTCCAGGGTTATTCAAGAGCTTCAACCCCTTTGAAAATTAGTGAACCTAAAGACAAGGATCCTCTATCAGCTATGAAGGATGCCTATGAAAAACAAATGATTGAAATGAAAAGGGAGATGAAGAAGAATATGGAGGAAGCAGAACAGAAACACTTAGCGCAGTTGAAGGAGATTCAAAATAGGGTGATAACGATGGAAAGAACTCAAACTCAGCCTGCTCCTAGAACCTTTCTTGCCAAGCCAACATGGCAGAGAAAGAATCCTAACCATGAGCAGATACCTCCTCATCAGCTATTATGCATGCTATGTTCAGGAGCATGGTTTTCTAGAGGGTTGTGGTCCTAAAGCATCATCAAGCAAGCCTGAGTACATAAACTATGTAAATGACATGCATGATATTTCCGAAGAAAATTGGAGATAGGCAAAACAATATTCAAGCGAGCCTGAGTACATTAACACAGTTGGACAGCTCCATCTTGTCACCACAAAAACATAGGGTCAAGTCGAAGATTATAGTCAGCAATTGGATGATCTCACCAAAACTTTAGTACTAATCCTACTAATGAGCATAATGATGGTAGTTTGGAAGGTTTACTACCTTGTGACCTTTTTCTGAAAAAGATGACTATGATCATGAGGAGGGATACAGTCAGAGATGTGATACAAGTGAGGAAGAATCCCTTACATCTGAGATGGATGATAACTACGAGACTTCAAAGGAAAATCAAATCTTAGAGGTTTCATGTGATGAAAGTCCTCCATGCTCCCCACTGGATGACAAATATTTGGAAAGTTGGGTCCCATGTGATATCTTTGAAACCCAACTTTTCGAAGAAGATTGTTTTAAGCAGAATGAGGAGTGTAGCCAGGGACTTGGTACCAGTGATGAGGCATCTCTCATATCCGACATAGATGGCAATGATGACTATTGGACTTTTATTGAAAATCCAACCTATGATACTTTTGAAAATATTTTTGAGAATCTCATCTATGATGTGTCCAGCGAGGGGAGTGTTTATTCTGAGACTTATGAAAGTTGTAAAGAAGAACAGTCAAAGTTTTCTTATAACCAGTCAGAATTGTATCTAAGTATCTATAATAAGGACTTGGAGAAGCAGTGAGATGAAAAGTCAGATGGGATACAACTAGTTGAAGTTTTTTCTCAACCATCATCTTCACATATAGATGCTCCTTATGTTTTGGAGCAGCTTGGGGTTTATACAACGAGTTATTATTTGATAAGCCTTGATGATCAGCATGATGGAGTAGTCGACCTGCCGCATCATCTCGATTTGTATATCAGCGCTATCCAGTCATGGGTAGAAGCAGCGTACACGAACACCCATCCATCCCACCCATTTTGGATCATCACGCAGGTTTGCATTTTCTGGAAATTGTGTCCTTACTTTGGCTGGTAACCAAAGACAAGGCAAAACTTTCTTATATTAATAAAATGCTTAGGTGGTTACACTGGATTTACGATTACACCTAACCTTTTGTGTATCATGCTTAGAGTAGGAAAATAGGCTCCTTAAAGTGAGCGTATACTTTAGCATTTTTTATGTACTTAGGAATAAATAAATTTTTCAGTAAAGTTTTGTCATTTCTTTGAATAAAGCAACTTTTGGATCATTGGCTCTTTTTCATAAAACTTGTGCTACTAAGGTTTTCTTGTCAAGATGAGATGTTTTTACAGGATATGGAAACCAGAGATTCTGGGGTTCTTGTATGCTCTCCTTGCATAAGAGACTAGATCGAGCACACGTCCCGCAGTTGGAGCTAGATGTTATCCACTTATTTGTACCATAGTTGGGTTACCTGAGGAGCCACCGGTTGACAGACTTGTTCAAAGTTTGATTCCAGTGTATCAGTTAATCCGTCTGCATGTCTAGCCAATATTGGCTAGCCAGTTTTTGATTTGAGTAATTTTGACCATGGCCCCGCGGGGTTTGTAATAAAATGTGCTAGTAGGGTATTTTTTGAGTGGTTCGGTCTCCTGAGACGTAGAATCTCAAATAAGGTATTCCAGGGAGTTTTTTGCCCCTGACAATTATGCTTTGCCTTCAGCCGAGTATAATTGACGAGATTTTCTCCCGCTTCCTCCAAAGCTGGAATACCCGATGTTGAATTCTGGGCCTTGGGGGGTTATTAGAGCCCAACCGAGTGTTATAAACCTACTAGGCATTATTTAGGTAGAACATGGTCATGTCCTAAGTCATCTGGACATATAAAAAAAAATTGAAAAAATATTTTTCGAATAAAAAAAAATTATTTTTAAAATTTTAATTACTTTTCCTATGTTTTTTGGGTTAATTTTTCCATAAATTAAATGGAAAAAACCCGTTTGTAATAAATCGGTCATCCAGAATCCGAATTCAGTGATTGAAGACTCTAACCTTAAGCCAAAAATCATTCTTGATCGGCCAGCCAGTCAAAACCAACTTTCGGATCATCAATCGGACATATAATGCCTTTTTTCTCAAAAAAATCAGTTTTGAGGAAAAAAATGAATTTTTATTAAAAAAATGATTATTTTGGAGAAAATTAAAACTCTCCAAATTAATCCAAATTTAGCGAAATAAAAGGCTAAATGACATCTCATTGGGCATTTATGATGATTGGAGTTATCATAACTCAGCTTCAGTCAGCATTAAGTGAGCAATTAATTTATTATCAGTTAGTAGACATGTTATCTCCAACTAAAAATGAGATGGAGAGCATTCATTGGTCCGGTGATTTGATCGAGGTGAAGACTAAGGCTTGCACCATCAGTGGCCTTCCCAAACCTAGCAAGGACTTCTACCAAACCTAAAAGGTGGTTTACCTGCATCACCAGACACCTCCTTCACAGCTCATGCCCCTCCTCAGCCTAGTTGCGCCTTCCACACGTGTGGGCTCAGTTGATGGTGGCCTCAAAGATTCAAAGATCCAGGTGGTTCCATCTCTTATATTCACCCCTAAAAACAAAATCTTTCATTACCTTTATATTTGCAAGTAGTATCTTGATCTATAAAGTAAATCTTTTGTATCTACTTGCTTCCATTTCTAGATCTAGGAAGTGTTCTTTCTCTTAGATCTAGTTAGTATTTGAAGCAGCTCAAGGTTCCTATATTTTGCTCAAATGCTAGGTGTATTTTTGTAGTATATTCTATTGTTTAACCCATCATTTTGCAGGTAAATAGCTCGTTGGTTTTTTCTCTCTCTATGACAGGTTAAGCGGAAAAACTTGTAATAAATCAAAGAAATAAACTCCAAAAAACCTTCTTTATTTCCCTCATCTTCTTTTGTTTCAGCCTTCTTTTCTTTTGCTCTTTTGGCTCTCTTTCAAACTTCTTCTCTTTTCCCTTTTCACATGTTTCAGAAAGATCTCCAAGTAAAAGTAAAAGCACTCTCATTTTTACATAAGTCCTAATATCAGTAGAGTTGTTTTGCTTTCTTTTGAAAAGTTCTTTCAAGGATTAAAATCCTTAAGGCACATTGTATAAATTTTAATAAAGATCTTGTGTTTGAATGGAGTTTTTAAGTCCCCACTCTCATCCTCCCCCATTTGGGGAGGCTTGTGTTGTGTCCACTTGTGTATGCTTAGGTTAGATTCGTTTGTCTTCATCATTATTTGCATCTTATTCTTAGAATATTAATTGTTAATCCATCACTTCTAATTCTTTAATTAAGTTGATTACTCTTTCAAATTGTTTATCTTTCTAAGTAAATCAACTGCTTAAATCTCTTGAATCACACCATAAGGTGGATAAAGAGTGCTCTCTGTCGGAGAGTTTAATAACTCATCTTTGCTTCTTGTTCGCATTTGTTTAATCAATTAACTCTTAAGTAAGACTCTTGAACTTGCAGAAACACAAATCAAGAGCACTCTCTATCGGGGAGCATCTTAGTACTTGCATCATCCTTGCATTAGTCTCATATAGATTAGATAAGACTCTTGAACCTTCGTCATAAGACAAGGTCAAGAGTGCTCTCTGTCGGAGAGTCTAATTAATTAACGTAATAAAACCTTCAACACACACACCCCTTTAATTAATTAACTCTCTTCCCTCCTTGCCGGAGTATGCTCAGACCGATCCCAGATCGGAATACCCAGAAACGGCACTGGATCTTTAAACCCTACAAGAGTAATTTAATAATACTTAAACACCCGTAACCAACGCACCGGCCTTGTAGGGATTTTTCCAAAGTACTTCCTAGTAGAGGCACTAAAACTTCCCGCTGTCTTAGATTCTCGGCTAGCTGGTCAATCTTGGCGATACCAGCCTGGGAGACTGGGCAGGCCCAACATGTCTTCAACGGAGGGAACTTAGAAGAGTCTCCCGGCTTTGACAAACCTTTGTTGACACCCTAAGCAAGACCACTATTAAAAACTCTTAGAATCTACCGAGAGCACTTGCAAAACCTAATACTCACTAGCTTAATTCCTAGACTTTATTTCACGCATTTATTTTGACTCCATAAGGCACTGGTCCTTTGTTATATTTGATTAATTTTCTATCTTGATCAACTGTCTATGGTCCATTTCAATTGATTATATTTGAATGCTTAAGTTATAAGTCTGGAATCTTTGCTTATCTGTGTGATCTCTTGTTAGCAATGTGGATTGCTTTGATTAATCATCTTCCCCTTAATATTAATCATTTTAAATCACAATAACTTCTAAAACAACACCCATCCGCATCCAAAATATCTAAAACTTAACTTAAACATTGAGCCATAGAAAACTCTTTATTAGGGACTACCCCCCTTGGCTTCGTTAGGAGTTAGCCTAAACAGAGGAGCTAGGAGTAGGTGACAGTACCTAGCTCTGTGCTTTCCCCCAAGGTCACACCTCTCCCACTTTCCTAAGTGAGGAGACAGCTTTCGGAAGATTTCTGCTGCTAGTGTGCAATCGACAGACAACACACACCATGGAGTGTAGTCAGAGGATTCCTCAATTAACAGTAACACTTGAGAATTATACAGTGATGGAGACATTCTATGTGGTGGATGTACCTGACATGAAGGTGGTATTAGGAGTTCAGTGGATGTATTCCCTAGGGAAGTATTCCACAAACTACCAGACCATGGAGATGGAGTTCACAGGAGTAGAGGGACAGAAGGTAGTATTGAGAGGAATGAATACCTACCCTCCCACGCCAATGACATCAATTATGCTTTGCCTATAGTCGAGTATAATCGACGAGGTTTTCTCCCGCTTCCTCCAAAGCTGAAATGCCCGATTTTGAATTTTGGGCCTTGGGGGATTATTAGAGCCCAACTAAAGTGTATGAACCTACTAGACACTAGTAGAATAGAGCATGGTCATGTCCTGAGTCACCAGGACCCCCAGAAAAAATTTTGAAAAATTTTTACCAGACGCGTTGGATTTAGGATTTTAATTATTTTTTAATTTTTTAATTTTTCCTAAGTTTTTAATTAAATTTTTCCATAAATTAAATGGAAAAATTCAAATTGTAATAAGTCATCCATCCAGGGTCCAAATTCAGTGATTGAAGGCTCTAACCCTAAGCCAAAAATCATTCTTGATCAGCCAGCCAGCTATCTCCAAGTTTCAGATCATCATTCAGCTACATAACTCATAATTTCTCAAAAAAGTCAGTTTCAGGGAAATTATTGATTAAAAATTAAAAAAGATTATTTTGGAGAAAATCCAAATCTCTCCAAATTAATCCGAATTGAACGAAATGAATTGCAGAATGACATGGCATCGGGCATTAATGATGATTGAGGTTGGCACCAGTCCTCTTTAGTTAGCAATCAGAGAGCATTGTGTTCTCATCCACTTGGCCAATTCACCTTCTTCAGTGATGACCACGTCTGGGTGAGGTGGAGCTTGTTTATTGGCTTGGTGGTATTTTCGAGGTTGAGAGGATGAGGTATGGTCCTTGATATATGGTAGGCTAGTGTTTTGGCTCCTCCAAACCTAGCGCAAGGCTCCCTTATGACCTCACGCATACCTAGTTTCCTCTCACGTGTGCCTCTCCTCATCCCTCACGTCTTAGGTTTGGAACCTTACGCTTTTGAAGATGGAGTGCTCCTATGGGTTGGAAATGGAGTGGTTAGGGTTGGAGTGGGGGCGCCTTGCCTAGGTGGAGGCCTCCCCTCACTCCTACCTTCTTTATTTTTGATTTGTGCTCTCTCATGTGGCTAGATGGCTAGGTTTGCGCCCTCCTTGCATGGTGTGGTATTAGGGTTTGAGCACTCTCTCATTGTATAAATAGAGACTCTTTTAGCTCTATGAGGATGGAATTTTTGGCATAGAAGCTCTGGAGAATTTCTATTGTAATATTTTGCTTAAGATTTAATAAAGTTGATGACTTTGGAGGTCAAAGCGGAAGCTCTATGTTGGTCATGATTCACCGTGTGAGGTGATACCTTTCTTTTCTCCCTTCTTTCTGGATTCTTAAGCATTTGGTTGTATAAATTTTGAAGGCTAACAATCTAGCACTATTTCATATAATCTATGCTTTTCTCTTGAAGAATGTGTGCTTTCAAGTATCGTCCGATATACAAGGGCTTTTTTATGGTTAACATTCATTCTGCAGGTTCCACAAGGAATCATTCTCTTTCAGGAAAATCGAGAAGCATAAGTTTCTTTGCCTCATCCATCAAGTAAAAGAAGTTCTTTCCGGTTACTTTTCTCAAATTGGATCTAAGTTTCTCTCTTCTCAATATTTCTATGTGTCATATGTTCGTTTTGACCTGAGAATGTAAGCTTGGGATTTGATCTCAATTGCCACATAATTTTGTGGCTACTTCTCTTTCCCCACTGACATCCTTGCATACATCTAGCTAGACTAGACGGTTTCGGGACTAGTGCTTCTAGTGGTCACCTTGTTTGGAGGTTGATCCCACCTTGTGTTGATTGTTGGTTGATTTTCTCTTCTTCTTCTACATTGGATTTGGCCTCCTTCCGCCTTATTATGTGATTTTCTTCTTTGTTTTCTTCGCTGCCCTCTTTTTTCAAATTTATTACAGCCATTTTCCTCTTAAGTCGCTGCCCCGTTTTTACCATTTTTTTCCAGCTCTCTGATTGTTTAGTTCACTGCCCTATTCTTCCCTTCTTTGCACCCAACTTCCTGTTTTTGTTTCTCCCTTTTTCCCCTCTTTTCCTCTTTTGTTTCAGCCCTCTTTTGCCCTCTTTTTGCTCCTTTCCATCCTCTTCCTTTCTCTCATTTTGCAGGTTTGAAGAAAAGGTTCTCAACAAAAAGATAAATCACTCTCCTTTTTTGTATAAAATCTATTAAAAAAGTTTCACGTTAATCTTCTAGCTTTATTTCAGAAGTCCTTTCAAGGGTTGAATTCCCAAGGCAAATTGTAAATATCAATAAAGTTTTTCTTTTTGTTTGAGTGGGGTTTTTAAGCCCCCACTCGCAACCTCCCCCATTTGGGGAGGTTTGTGGTGTTCTTATTTTTATGTGCTTGGATTAGATGTGCTTGTGCTTAGAATAATCTCATTATCTTTCTTAGAATCAGTGTTACAAATATCGCCGATATATCGGCAACATCACGATATATCGCGATGTTAACTCACTGGCGATATATCGGCAATATATCGCCCCGATATTTTCCCGATTTTTTTGGCGATATTTTGCCGATTTTATCGCGATATTTGCTGATTTTATCACGATATTTGCCGATTTTTTCAAATATATTGTGATTTTTTTCTTTTTTGTATTTTTTAATATTTTTGAATTTTTTATTTTGCCGATATATTGCCGATGTTTGCCGACATTTTCAGCGATAAATCCGATAATTTATTTTTGGACCCTCAGCGATATATTCGTCGACACCTAAGTCACCTGACACGGGGACACGGGACACGAAGGACACGGGGATTCGAGTGTCCAACACGGGCACGGTGACCCCCGGAATCAGGACACGTTATATATATATATATATATTTAAATATTATATATATTAAAAATATAGACATATAGATCCAAATTTTTACAAATATTCAATAGAAATCAAAATCAATGCACATTTAACATTAGTAATTACACATTTAAATCCTTCAAATCTTCTTCACCTGCACACCAAACACACTTTACAACCCTCTCCACACTTGCAAATGATAAAAAGAAAGTGAAATTTTTTATTTAAAGCAATTCTGGACGTTTTTTTAGTGGAAAAAGTGTCATGTTTTTCGGACACGTACTGACAGTCCTTGGACACGCATGTCCGAAAACAGGACACGCTGCAAAGACATGTCGGACACGTTTTGTCAGCGTGTCCGTGTCCGACACGCGGACACGGGACACGTAGGCCCTTTTGGATGAATCCGATTTCATAGGTCGACACGATATTTGTAACATTGCTTAGAATACTAATTGTTAGATTAGCCCATTTTGTTTTATTACTAAGTTGATTACTTCATCTTTTAAATGTTTCATCTTTCAATAAATAATTCAACTGTTTAAAGTAGAAATCTCTTGAATCTCACTTTGTGGATCAAGAGTGCTCTCTATCGGAGAGTTGTCTTTTATTTCGTTTTTTACTTACCCCCATGCTCTCCCGATTAGGGCCTAAAAACCTGAAAGAGATTCTTGGGTAGATTAGTCTTTTTTACATTTTTGTAAGTTAATTAATTAATCTCTAAAGTCTCTTGAACTTGCCGTAATCCAAGTCAAGAGCACTCTCTATCAAAGAGCTTTCCCACTGCATATCCTTGCATCAAGCATATAGTTTGGCTAAGTCTCTTGAACTTTTGTCATAAGACAAAGTCAAGAGCGCTCTATGTCGGAGGGTTTTAATCAATTTACTTAATAAAATTTTGCAACTCACATTTCCCTGCTAATTAATTAATCTCGTTGTTTCCTTGCCGGAGTATGCTCTAACTAACCTAAAAATCGAAGTACGCAGAAACGGCATTGGATTGTTAATCTCACAAGACTCATCATAATAAAATTTTACCCTGTAACCAATGCACCGGCATTGTAGAAAGTTTCCTAAGTCATTCCTAGTAAAGGTGTCGTAACTCCCCGCTGTCTAGAGTCTCAGCGAGCTGGTCAATCTTCGTGATACCAGCCTGAGATACTGAGCGGGCCGTCATGTCTCTAACGGATAAACTTGGAAGATTTTTCTGGCTGATCTTTGATATCTTTCGTTGAAGCCCTAAACAAGACTATTTAAAAAACATTTAAAACATACCAAGAGCACTCACATAACATCCACTAGCTTTATTTCAGGACTTGGTTTTATTTCTTTAAGCATTGCCGAGCTTCGACTCCATAAGGCACTGTTCTATTAATTTATGTGTGATTGTTACATCTGGATCATTTGTCTTTAGCTTATAAAATCTTTATTTGTGAATGCATCTTTATCTCACAAGTCTTGATATACTGTTCATCTTTTAATCCAGTACAGCAACGTGGATTTCTTTTGTCTTGTGTTCAAAATTCATAATTTTAATCATCGTTCATCACAGTAACTCCTAAACAACACCCATCCGTATCATAAAATCAAAAACTTAACTTAAACATTGAGCCATAGAAAACTCTTTCTTAGGGACTACCCCCCTTGGCTTCGTTAGGAGTTAGCCTAAACAGAGGATCTAGGAGTAGGTGAGAGTACTTGGCTTTGTGCTTGCCCCCAAGGTCACACCTCTCCCACTTTCCTAAGTGAGGAGACAGCTTTCGGAAGACTTCTGCTGCCGGTGTGCAATCGACAGACAACACCCACCACATTCTCGGGGACCGAAGCCTCCGGATCACTTCTGGACAAATGTCCCAGGATGATGCAATCCCTCTTCATTCTCAAGGACCGAAGTCACTGGATCACTTTAGGACAAGTGTCCAGGGATGATACAATCCCACCTGCTACATCATTGCTCCCCCTTTCGAGGAAGGTCTTTTTGAACAACACCAAGCTTGTCTCGAAAGTGTTCGAACTTTATCCGAGACAGACGCTTCGTCAACACATCAGCAACTTGCTCATCGGTACTCACATACTGGAGCTTTATGGCTCCTTTCTGTATCATATCTCGAATGAAGAAATACTGAATTTCTATGTGCTTCGATCTATCATGGAACACTGGGTTCTCCAACATCTTTATACAACTTTGGTTATCACATAGAATCTCAGTAGTATCCATCTCGAGGTCAAATAGACCTGACATCAGCTTCCGAAGCCATATGGCTTCACAACTAGCAAAGCAAGATACTATGTATTCTGCTTCTGCTGTGCTAAGAGAAATACTGGACTGTTTCTTGCTAAACCATGAAATCATAGTGGACCCCAAACAAAAGCATCCACCGAATGTCCTTTTCCTGTCTGAGACACTTCCAGCCCAATTTGCATCTGTATAGCCATACAATCTGTAATCATGGTTTCCATCATAGTATAGACCAAATTCTATAGTCCCTTTCAGATATCTCATCACATGTTTTGCAGCTATCAGGTGAACTCGTCTAGGTTGAACTAGATATTGACTCAAGGTGTTCACAGCAAAACAAATGTCTGGTTTAGTAATTGTTAGATACATCAACAACCCAATAATCTGTCTATATTGAGTCACATCCACTAACTCTGATGAGTCATCTGCTAACAACTTCAAGTTGGAATCTATGGGTGTGGCCATGGCTTTACATTCCAACATATCAAATCTTTTCAGGATTTCTACTGCATACTTTCCCTAATTGAGAAAGATTCCTTCTAAGTTATTTCATACTTCCAGACCTAGGAAATAATGCATTAGACCAAGGTCTTTCATCTCAAATTCTTCAGCGAGCTTCTTCTTACATTCTACAATTTGTTTCTCATCCCCTGTCAGAAATAGATCATCCACCTACAGTAATAGTATGACAGGTTCATCTTTTATAACCTTGAAGTAAAGGTTAGGATCGGCTTTACTCTTGGCAAAGCCCATGCTCGTCAGGAAACTATCTATCCTTCCATACCAAGATATGGGAGCTTGCTTCGGGCCATACAAGGCCTTCTTCAACTTGCATACATGAGTTTGTCTGTCTTCCACTTCAAATCCTTGTGGTTGTTCTATGTATACTTCTTCAATCACACCATTTAGGAAGGCTGTTTTTCACATTTATCTGGTGTAAGTCCCACTTCATCATGGATGCAAGTGCCATGATGGCTCTAATCGAACTATACCGTGCTACTGGAGCAAATGTTTCTTCATAATCAATTCCCTCTTTCTGAGAGAAACCTTTGGCCACAAATCTTGCTTTATACTTCTCGATACTTCCGTCGGCTGCATGTTTTATCTTGTAGATCCATTTGGAGGATACTACACTCTTTCCTTCTAGTTTGGGAACTATATCCCATACATCATTCTTCATTATTGACAGGTATTCTTCAGTCATTGCTTCTACTTATTCTTTCTTTTGTATTGATTCTTCCTAGTTTGTAGGTTCTTGATCTACAAGATCACACATCAAAGCTACATAGTTGGAAAATGTCTTAGGCTTCTTACTTACCCTTGTGGAGCCTTCAAGAGCTCCATATCTTTCTGCTTCTTGTATAATCTCTCTTGCCCAAGAAGGCTTTCTCTTTCGTGATATCTCCATCGTAGGAGGTTCTTGTGGTTCTGTCATGTCATGCTCTTCCGGAGCTTCATCTTCAGGGAGGAATGTAGTCTCTACATTTCTGGGAGGTGCATCTTCCTCATACACTTCTTCATGTTGGCATTTTCTGTATCTCTTGAGAGCTGCTTCTTCATCGAATGTTACATCTCTACTGATTTCCATGTGATGGAATCCTGGAATGTAAATTCTGAATGCCTTGGATACTTCACAGTATCCAACAAATATTTCCTTCTTTCTGGAAGGGTCCAACTTGGTTCTTTTCTCTTTTGGTATATGAATATATACTGGACAACCAAATATTTTGAGGTGACTTCCCTCAGGCTTCTTTCCTGTGAACATCTCTTCTGGAGTCTTGAATCCAAAAGCACTGTAAGATATTCTATTTTGTACATATACAGCAGTCCTTGCTGCTTCTGCCCATAGATGCATTGGAAGATCTTGATCATATATCATTGACTTTACTGGCTCCATGATGGTTCTGTTCTTTCTTTCCACAACCCCATTCTGTTAAGGATTGTAGGGAGTAGTTAGTTCCCTCTTGATTCCGACATCTTTGCAAAAGGCTTCAAACTCTTTTGAAGTATATTCTTCGCCATTGCCTGATCGGAGTGTCTTTATTTTCTTGTCTGAAAGATCCTCTATCAAGGTTTTGAATTCTTTGAATTTCTCAAACACTTCACTCTTTGCTTTCAAGAAGCATATCCAAGTCTTTCTTGAATAGTCATCAATAAATGTGATATAATATTCAAAGCCACTTAAGGACATGGAAGACATTGGACCACATACATCTGAATGAATCAATTCCAACGTACCTTTGTTTTTGTTTCACTCTTCGGAAATGGATTCTTGATGTTCTTTCCTTTCGCACATCCCTTGCAAATGCCTTCATGTTTGATCTTCATGTCTGGTAGTCCCGTTACTACTTTGTTCACATGAGGTAGTTCCTTGTAATTGATGTGGGAAAGCCTTCTATGCCATAGTTCACTAGGGTCAGTGGACTCATGAAGAAGGGTTGTTTCTGAATGTCCCTTGAGTTTATACAGACCTCCTTCTTCTTCACCGATAACAACTGCATCTTCAATTTTCTTTCCTTTGGGCCACATGAGTACTTGAGTATCTATGAATGTAACTCTGAATCATTTCTTATCTATGGCTGAGATAGAAAGTAGATTCTTCTTTAGACCTGGTACATACAATACTTCCTTCATCTTCAGGGGATTTCCTGAATCAAGCTTGTAGCTTGCTTCACCAACTCCTTTGATCGGATATTGATAGTCATCTCCTAGGGATACTTTTCGAGTAGATTTATTTTCTTCGAGTTTGGACAATGTTTTCTTTTCTCCCATCATGTGCTTTGAAGCACCGCTATCAATAAGCCAAGTGTCTTCTCCAGGTGTTACAGTTCCAGAGAGTGCAAAGAATAGTACATACTCTTCTGCATCTTCTTCTCTTGCTTGCTTTCTTGGAGGTCCTTCCTCCTCTTCTTCTTCATCCTCATCTTCAGCTAGATGAGCATGATGTCTTTTGTTGTTGTTGATCCTCTTCTTATATTCTTGTTTCTTCATAGGACAATTTCGGGCAATGTGTCCTATCTTATCACAATGAAAACATTGAAAACCAGAGTAGTCTTTATCTGGAGGATTTTCCCTTGTTCTTTGGATTCTTCTAGGAGGTTGAGACTCCTTGAGGTTTCTCTTCTTGAAATTAGATTGACTTCTTCTCTTGGTGTGAGTGGCTAGGGTATGATCATCTTCCTTCAGTAAGGCTTCTTTGTTTGCCACTCTAGTCTCTTCTTGAATGCAGTCTTCCCAAACAATGTCAAAATTCATGCTTTCCTTTCTGGCACACATCATCTGGATGAATGAATCCCAGGGTCTAGTGAGACTATTGAGAGCAATAATAACCAACTCATCTTCATCAAGCTTGTCTCCAATGGCTTCTATCTGTTCTGTGATCTGGGAGACTCTTGTAAAATAGTCTTGGATGGATTCTCCATGACTCATCTTGGTGTTCTTCAATTGAGCTCTTAGATTCATCTTTCTGTTGATGTTTCTTCCTTCATACATTCTTGATAGGGCATCATACATTTCTTTTGGAGTCTTCTTGGATGACACTTGAGGGATCAAGTGATCCTTGATAGAGTCAGCAATAATCCTTTGTGCCGTAATCATATCCTTCTTGTGCTTCTCCTTAGCTTCAGGTTCTGCAACTTCATCTTTGATATACTTATCAAGATCATTCTCTTGGAGAATGAGACCAGTCCTGTATTTCCATGCTCAGAAATTCTCTATGCCTTCTAGCTTGCCCTCAAGCTTAGTGCTTGGAGCCATCTTATCAGAAAATCACAAAAAATTGGAATTTTGCGGAATGAGAAACTGAACTTACCAGGAGATGCGCTTGACTGAGACGAGCTGACTGTTATGCTTGGTTTCTGGAGATCTCAAGTCTTCACCTTCCAAATCAGACTTGCAAGATTCAACTTCTGCAGCTTCCAACTGTTTTCTAGTTCAGCAGTTTTTTGGTGCAGCTGTCAAAGTAGGGTTTGACTTTCCTGGACACTCACTCACCCAAAAACTTCGATTCCAAGCTCAATAGACGCGCTCTGGGAGGGCGCAACTTTCTATGCAAGCAGTTTTTCGAAAATAATTTTTTTTCCCGAAACCCTAATTTCTTTCGGGGAGAGAGAGAGGGCTTTTTCATCTTGTGAAAGCTGTCCTATTTAGGCTAGCTCTGATACCATTTTAAAATTCCATATGCTAAGCTAGATTATCAGCATTTAATTTCAATTTCATAACAAAAGCATATAGACAAGATCACTAAAAGAAACAGTATCACAAGAACAACATAGATTTATCCTGGGAAAACCCTAAAGGGAAAAACCCAGCAAAAGCTTCCTCAATATAAATGCCCCAAAAAGATAAAAGGTAAAACTCAAAAGACTGATACTCCTCCAACTACAGCTCTCTCTCTCTCTCTCTCTCTTATGCGCTACACAAGTGAGTGTGAGTGTGTTCAAATGAGAAGCACCTCACCTCTATTTCTATCCTTTTGTTCACTAAATATTTAACTCAGTTATGTAGGCTCGAGTAATCCTAACTTAGTTATGTAGGCTCGAGTAACCACAACTGGGGTACTAATGACCCAACTTACAACTGAGGGGACTTCCTCATGACTCTTATCAATTATCTCGATTAGGAACATCGGGGTACAAAGAAATACAAGTGATTCTCCCGATAGGAGCATCGGGGACCACTAAAATATATTTAGAATATTCTTTGAAGTTACAATAATTCAATAGTTTAGTAATTAGATAACTTTAATTTTTATGCACTATTGAGTTTAAAATAAACCCCCTTGCTTTCTCGAGTACTAAATCTGGAAAGAGGCTCCTGGGATTTACCTTTTCTAATCAAAAAAATTTGTTCAAAAAACATTTAAAATTTACAAGGCCTTCATTCTCATATGCTCTACTTCCACTGCAGCTTCGTCTGATCAGTTGGTAGTATCAGAAAAGAATTTCGGTGACTAGTAATTAGTTTAAGTTTTAATCAATCTCCCTGAACAACAAAAATCCAGCATTGTGTTTTGCTTTGTGTGGGGAAATTGTACAGAGGAAGCAGGAACTACTGAAAAGCAACTGCAAAGCCCCGTTAGGCTACATCCTTGTTTGTGAAGTTTTGAACATCCCTCTGTGACTCCATTCAACCCACATTTCCTTGTGTTCTACCACACTTTGTGAGTCTGGACATATTCCATGTACCTTCACGGTATATCGAGAATCCCCCTCCCTGTTAATAATCCAGAACATTACCACATTAATAAAACTTACCAAGAATTTACCTACTCCTTCATCAATTCATTTAACAATCTAAAATTTACCAACCGAGACACTACAATACTTTCATTGAGACTACACTAGAAACCCACATTTGCAAAGCATTCTTTTCATTATGGTACTGATCTATTCTATTATGTTTTGCATAAGTTAATTCAGCAATGTGTCATTGAATATTGTGTCTCTTTTTTTGAGGTAAGGGTTGCTAAAGTAAATCTTGTTTGCAGTAATTGGTAATCTTTAATTTCATTCATAAACTCCGAGAAAATCTGTGTTTCAAGCTTTCATAGTTAGAATCAACCTTAGTTTTATTTTCATTAGGGTCCACCCGACTTGGCTTCACCAGGAGTTGGCCTATACGGAGGAGCTGAGTATCAGGTGACAGCACTTGGCTCGAGCTTGCCCCCAAGGTCGCACCTAGTGGCTTGAAGATTTTTGACACGATACCCAAGGTGCGAATTAGGTGGAAACACATTGTTTTGATATCTTGAAGAAGTGAAAGTCTTAGATCTAATTACTTATGTTTGATTTGGGTATGAGAGGCACCTCACCTGACAAGAAGTACAAGTTGTGGTTTGCCTCACTCCGCTGGAATCCCATATCCCATAGATAGTTGTCGATCCTCGAGTACCATGCCCGATGTGCCTGCTTGAGCCCATAAAGAGCTCTTTGTAACCTACATACATGCGAATCCATGTTCTCCACCTCGAACCCCTTGGGTTGCTCAATGAATACCTCCTCCTTTATAACTCCGTTGAGGAAGGCAGTCTTTACGTCCATCTGATGAATGCACCAACCCATATCAGTTGCTAATGAGATAATAGTTTGAATAGATGAATACATGGCGAAAAGGGTTATCATCTCCTCATAGTCAATACCTTCCTTCTATGAAAACCCCTTTTCCACGAAGCGCACCTTGTACTTCTCCATGCTTTCATCTACTGTATGTTTTACATTGTAGATCCATTTGGATCCCACATCCCTTTTTCCCTCTGGCCTTGGCACAATTTCCCATACTTGGTTTTTCATAATGGAGTCATACTCTGCAACCATAGCCTCCTGCCACACATCATGTTGTGCAGCCTCATCGAAACTAGAAGGCTCAAAGTTAATCAACTCCGTCATCGGTGCCATATAGCTAAGTCTATCTAGTGGTTTTCTCTATCTCATGGAGCTCTGTGGAAGAGTCACCTGCCTGGAATCCTGAACTGTGGACCTAAAGCACTTTGGTCGTGGTCTAGTGTCTACCTTCTACGGCTTCTAGATATCCTCCTCCTGTTGCGGCTCATCCTCCAAGTCAATGACCAAAGGATCATGTCCACCCGACTCTCTCTGACTATCAGAACCCGTGCTCTGTGTCGATACCTATACCTGTACCTGTGGCTCCTCCAACTTGACCCCCGAATCTTGTGTTGGTTGCTCCTGTGTTGGTAAGTCCATAGTTCTTTGTAAGGATCTGTCCTCATCAAACTGGACATCCCTACTCACAATGATCCTCTAGCAAGCTGGAATATATACCCTGTATCCCTTCGAAGTCTCGCTGTAACCAACAAGTAACCCATTCTCTCCAGAAGGGTACAACTTCTTCCTAGTGTCAACATGAACATGAAAATAGCAGGCATTCCCAAATATGCGTAAATGCCTCACATCTGGTCTAGTATGCCTCGACCCATAGGAATAATGGCAATCCATGATCAAAAAGCATGGCCTTGGCTGCTCCTACCAATGTCCTGTTCTTTCTCTCCGCCACTCCATTCTGCTGTGGGGTATGAGGAAAAGTGTGTTCCTTCTTGATCCCCTCCGATGAACAATACTCCAAGAACTCATTGGAGGTGTCCTCACCCCTGTTGTTTGTCCTCAAAACTCGAATCTTCCTTCGTGTTTGGTTTTCATCAAGATTCTTGAACTCTCGAAACCACTCAAAGAACTTTGACTTGGCCTTCATGAAATAGATCCAAGTATTCCTGGAATAGTCATCAATGAAAGTGACACAATAATTGTAGCCACTGAAAGATTGGACACTCATGGGTCTGCAATCATCCAAATGCACCAAGTCCAAGGTCCCCTTACACTTGTGCTCACTTTCTGGGAAAGGCTTCTTGACGTTCTTCCCCAACACACAACCCTTGAAGTGCTTATGCTTCTCCTCCTGTACATGAGGAACTCCAATACGTTCCTATCTCAAATGCCTCAGTGCTCCATGGTGTAATTGTGCCATCCTCCTATGACACAACTCAGACTGACTGTTGTTGTTGTTGACTAGAGCCTTTGCAGACTAGAAGTGTAGTCTATACACCTTCCTACTCTAGATCCCAATCACCCAATCCAAACTCCTATCTAACCCCTTCAGCCTGATATACACCTTCCAAATCTCAAAACTTTTCCTGAAATCCCTAGTCATCCAGGGTGGAAATGGATATGAGGATCTTAGACAACCCCGAAACATCCAATACGTCGGCAAAACTGAGGGGTTTTCCAGACTCCCTCTGAAACGAAACAATACCAACTCCCTGCGCCTGATACCACGCATCATCACACAGCTCCATGTGGAGATTTACTCCACCCTCCTGCAATCTCTTGAAGAACCTTTTATGTCATGTCATGTGACAAGATGCTCCACTGTCAATGTGCCAAATATTGTTGCATGTGGTGCTTTCATGCAAGCTATCAAACAAAAGTCCTCGTCGAAGTTTTTGTTGAACTCCTCCACCTCTGCAGAACCTGCAAATTGTTCTTCTTCTTCCTGTTTGGGCACTGGGAGGCAAAGAGTCTTGGCTTGTGGCAGATAAAATATATGACCTTGGACATGTCAATGTTCTTCTTACCACCCTTCTTCTTCTTTTCCTTACCCTTACTCTTCCCCACTAGGGCTAGAGCTTTTTCATCCACAATCTGTGAGGCACTGCTGGATGAACCTGAACCTTGACCCATATGGGTCTCTTCCTGCACAAAGTCATCACATAATCTCTGCCAGTTAGGGAGCTTCTCCCTAGCCACCACATCTTTTACAAAGGTGTTCCATGGCTCAGAGAAGCCATTGAGAGATATCTGAACTAGCTCCTCGTCCTCAGTCTTAGATCCAACTGCTCCAAGATCATCTCTAAGCTGTGTGAGCCTTGTGAGGTAAGGCACCACTCCGTCACTCTTGGCCATCATGGTACTATGTAACCTCTCCTGCAGCACCATCTTCTGGTTTTCATTCTTCCTCTAGTATAGACCTTCCAAAGCCTTCCACATTTCCAATGCGGTCTTCTTCCCGGAAAGGTGAAGGACTATGTGGTCCTTCACCCCATCCAAGATGATCAACATAGCTCTGGAATCTAACTTCTTCCACCTTTCCAACTCTTTCGGATCTGTGGGCGCAACCTTTGTGGAGTCAATGTGCCCCTCTACATCACTAACATCCAGGATCCTCATGATCCTTTCTTTCCATGTGACAAGAATGATGCTTGTTGTTACCGATTAGCTTGCATCTAGTTGGACTTTCATGTGAGCCGCCAAAGATGAACAAACACTTGTTCAAATTCAAAGTTCACAAGTCCATTCAGGCCTTCCAAGGCCGTTTTTTCGCTTTTTTTACCACATGTTCATACCCTGCGGAGAGATTTTAAAAAATGTACTAGCACAAGGTTGTTGTAAAGAACTTGGCTTCCTAGGACTTGGTTATTAAGCCGATTATTCCAAGGTGTTTTTTCTCTTCTTAATTATGCAATGTTGAACAAGCGATGTATAATTTTCAAGTTTTTCACCTGCTCCTCCAAAGATGGGATGGTCGCCTTGGTGGCTAAACCTTAGGAGGTTATTAAAATTAACGTGTCAATGTATATGAACATGCTAGACATTGGTATTTATTCATATGGACATGTGCTAGGTCCCCCTAGGTTTTCATTCAATTCCAAGAAAATGAAGTTTCCCACAAAGTTAGGCCATTTTTAATGGTTTAATTAAAAATCTTGTAACAGGCATAAAAACTTGATCCGGAGGCAGAATTTGGCGTGGGGATGCTCGTTTTCACACTCAAAGTGTCCTTTTAACCGTGGGAACCACTTTTCTTATGCTCTGGGTGACTAAAAAGTCACTTAAATCCATTCTTCATTAACGGTGCATCAAAACGTCAGTTTAATTGCTAAAGGTGCGACAAATTGGCATGAAGACAAATTTGAAAAAGTCAACAAACATGTTTAAGTGAGGTGGAAATCATGCCCCCCCATGAAGGGCGACTTCATTCAAACTCATAAGCATCACTTTGGTTTATTCTTTGGAGACTAGCAAATACATTTAAATTAAATGACTCACCCTCTTCCTCACGTCATGGTGACCCACGTTGATGATTGGCGATTGGAGTTGGGAGTTGATTGAGGTGTCCCACATTAATGATTAGTGATTGGCGTTGGGAGTTGATTGAATGGTGGTGACTATTGGAGGGAGGTCACCTACCTCATGAGAGGTGGCGCCTCCTCCATAGCGATCATTCCAACGAACTCAATCACATTCCACAATTAACTCGTGAACTCCAGCAAAGACTACGAGTCATCTCAAGCTCATGCCCACTCCATCACTCTATCACGGAAGCGCCCCCCTGGGTTGGAGTTTCCTATTTAAGCATGTCACTTCTCCATTGTTTAGGATCGGAAGATGGAACCTTTGCTTTCATATGTTGTAAATTTTTCTGAGTATAGTTAATAAAAAGGCTTTGTTATTTTTTCTTTAGATATGATTAGCTTATCTAGGATCTTTATCTGAAAGAATAACAAGTACAGCAAGATGCATAAGATATAAAAGACACACGAGACAGATTTTCACCTGGGAAACCATAAAGGAGAAAACCCTGCAAACTTCCTCAGAATAGTAAGATGATCTAACCCATTAATAAGAAGTATTCAGCAACTACCTATCTCTCCTCCTTTCTCTCTCTCTCTCTCTCTCATGCGAACTTGAGAGTGTGAGGTGTGTATAAATGAGGGAGAGCGCCTCCCTATTTATACCCTTTGAAGTGACTGACAAAGATAAGACTGGGGCCCACATGTCTTCCCTAACAGGGCCGACTTATCCCAGAGAGAATCCAAATACACATTACATGATGTTACACTAGGGACTATTGCCCCAACTTACAATGGAGGTTGTACCTCAAGGTCTAGACATAATTAAGACATCCCGCAAGGGGGTAAACACCTCCCCAATGGGGGTACAACAACATACAATGATAATATACATTAGAATTGGATACACCTAGCTAGTGTTTGCTCAAGCAGAAACCGGAGGAAGGGGTAATCCCAACATACAAAACGGGAGGAGTAATGTATCCACCCGAACTCATATCCACCTGCAGCATCGTGAACCTTATCCACCCCAAAACCTTGACTTGTCTCATAACACAAGAAGACGGATATCTCATCATAGACGGAGAGGAACTCACTCACCATGAACGCACTTTTGAAGTTACAAAGACATCAACACTCCCTCTTAACTAGGAATGTGTTCTCTCTCTTCACAGTCATCAACACATCTAGTCAAGTCTTCATTGCAGAGTCATCATCACGGAGACATAGAGTCATCATTATAGCTGCTTCCATCATCTTCTTATTATTGATCATCGAACAATACCATCTGTCATCGGAAGTTTCTACAGAGCCAGCCCTCTCTCAGCTGGGAGTAGGCCTAGTCCTCATCCAGGTCTTCATCACATCTCAAGCAAGCCATCTCGTAGGAACGGTTCAAGACCTTCTTTACATTGCCACGGAAATAACCTGCATCTCCTACCTTCATCTCATCGTATCCAAATCATCTCTTTTGTCCTGCACAGAAAAAAACAAGGAACAAAGCTTTAGATTCAGACCACCTGCCTTCTTTCCCATAGGAGTAAGCCAGTATATTTTCACGTCATAAGACAACCTGTAGCTTCTATTATGCGAGAATCACCTAGGAGCACACTTAATGGATTACATCTCTGCACAGTCAACTTGTGTTCTACCAGTAAAGGGAGAACCGCCTAGGTGCACCTCTCGTGCTTCATGACCTTATCATCTCAACATGGGAACACATATATAGATATATATGTAAGGACTGATTACGACCAAACAACCTCCTACATCAGGACCCTTTACATTCCAAGTCAACCTCAAGGACTTATTACATCTTAACAACCTACATCTAGGATCTTTTACGTTCAAACAACCTTCTGGGCGTATTACATTTGAGTAACCTACGTACCACGCCAGGGCTCTTTTTACACTCAGACAATCCACATGACTTATTACATTCGAGTAACCTGTGTACCACACCAGGGCTCATTTTTACACTCGAATAACCTGTCACAAGACTGATTATGTACAAGGATAACCTGCGAGCTTCGCCAGGATTGATTACATCCGAGGACAACCTACAGGACTGATTACGTCCGAGCATCCTGCTTCACTAGGATTTTACCTGCTCGGACAACCTGTCGCATGTCCGATGTGAGAGATTAAGCATCAGCTATCTCTAGCATAGAAAGACATCAGGACTGATTACATCCAAGGATAACCTATGATCTTCGCCAGGACTTATCCAAGGATAACCTACAGGACTGATTACATATAAGAAACCTACGAACTTCGCCAGGATGTTACGCTCAGACAACCTATCTCTCCAGCTATGCTAGAACACATCACTCCCTCTTTCGAGGGGTCTCAATATAGATCACACCAAGTCTTTCTCTGAAGTACTCGAACTTCGCTCTAACTAAAGGCTTGGTCAAAACATCGGCTATCTGCTCCTCTGTTGCCATGTACTGAAGCTTCACTGCTCCTCTCTGCACCATATCCCTGATATAGTGGTACTTGATCTCGATGTGCTTCGACTTGTCATGGAACAATGGGTTTTTCGACATCTTCACACAACTATGATTGTCGCCGAAGATACAAGTCACATCCAACTGGAGAACAAACAAGTCAAGCAATAGCTTTCGCAGCCACACTGTCTCGCAACTAGCCGAGCAAGCCGCAACATACTCTTCCTCGGCTATACTCAGCGGCACACATGATTCCTTCCTGTTGAACCAGGAGATCATGCCGGATCCCAAGCTGAAGCAACAACCTGAGGTGCTCTTCCTGTCAGTGGCGCTACCAATTCAAATCAACATAACCGTTTAGGTTAATCTTCTAATTCGCATCATATTTGATCCCATAATCCACTATTCCTTTTAGGTACCTCAGAACATGCTTTGCAGCTATCAGGTGAACATGTCTCAGATCCGTTAGGAACTAGTTTAGGGTGTTCACTGCAAAGCATGTGTCTGGTCTCGTATTTGTCAGATACATCAATGAGCCAATCATCTAACGATACATCGTGGCATCAACTGACTCAGATGAAGCATCACTCTGAAGCTTCAAGTTAGATGCCATAGGTGTGGCTATTTCCTTGCAGTCCAACATTCTGAATCTCTTCAGAATCTCCACTGCATACTTTCCATAACCAAGGAAAATCCCATCTACACTCTACCACACCTCCATGCCTAAGTAGTGCATCATACCTAGGTCTTTCATCTCAAACTCTGTAGCAAGTCACATCCTTGCATCTTTAACAAGTCATCGACATATATTAGGAGTATCACTGGTCTTACGTCTTCAACCTTGAAGTAGAGGTTGGAATTTGCTTTACTCCTGGTAAAGCCCAAGCTCATCAGGAAGCTATCCATCCTGTCGTACCATGTCCTCATTGCTTCTTTCAATCCATACAAGGCCTTCTTCAATTTGCACACATGGGTCTTCCTGTCATGTGTCTCAAATCACAGTGGTTGTTCCACATACACTTCCTCCTCGACTACACCATTCAAGAAAGTTGTCTTGACATTTGTCTGGTGTATTTTCCATTTCATAACTACTGCCAATGCAAGTATGGTTCGAATGGAAGTGTACCTTGCCATGGGTGCAAATGTCTCTTCATAGTCTATGCCTTCTTTTTGTGAGAAACCTCATGCTACGAACCTTGCCTTGTATTTCTCGATGCTGCCATCTGTAGCATGCTTGATCTTGTAGATCCACTTTGAAGTCACGACAAACTTCTTCTCCAGTCTCGAAACTATCTCCCAGACATCATTCTTCATGATCGAACGATATTCCTCAATCATAGCATCCTTCCATTCTTTCTTTTTTGTAGCCTCTTTATAGGTGGAGGCTCTCTGTCAATGATGTCACACAGCAGGGCCACATAGCTATTGTAGGGATTTTCCCTCTTTTTCTCTCTATGTATTCCTTCTGGAGCACCATACCTTTCAGCTTCTCGTATGAGCTCCCATGACCATGTTGGTTTCTTCTTGTGGTTTCTCAAGAATTGTCTCTACCAGTTCTTGTGGTTCCGTCATTTCATGATCTTCAGGGTCTTCTGGAATTGCTTCTCCAATTTCCATATCTCAGACTCTCGTCTCTTCAGGTTCCTCAACTTCCTAGATAGGTGTCCTCCTGGATCTGAAGTATGTTGAGTCTTAATCAAAGGTTACATCTCTACTAATGTCAATCTCCTTGAATCCTTGGAAGTATATTCGGTAGGCCTTTGATGTATCACTGTATCCTACGAATATACCCTTCCTCCCAAAAGGATCGAGCTTGGTCATTTTCTCCTTTGGGATATGTATGTACACTGAGCAACCAAATATTCTCAGATGGCTGACTTCTGGTTTCTCTCCTGAGAAAACCTCTTCAGGAGACTTGTTGTCAAGTACTCGATGAGGAGTACGGTTGTGTACATACACAGTTGTTCTTGCTGCCTCCGCCCAAAGGTGCATAGGAAGATCCTAGTCATGCAACATTGCTCTTGCTGCTTCCATGATGGGTCAGTTCTTTCGTTCTACAACCCCATTCTACTAAGGATTGTATGGAGTTCTCAACTCCCTCTTAATCCCAAACTCTCTGCAGAGTTCCTTGAATTCTTTCGAGGTGAATTCTCCGCCATTATCTGACCATAGAATCTTGATCTTCCTATCAGTCTGGTTTTTTACCAAGGATTTATATTCCTTGAACTTACAGAAAACTTCACTTTTCCCTTTCAAGAAATATATCCAAGTCTTACGTGAGAAATCATCTATAAAGGAAACATAGTACACATACCCGCTTAATGAGCTAGAAGACATGGGTTCACATACATCCGAGTGTACTATCTCCAGTATTCCTTTGGCCTTGCTCTCACTGCTGAGAAATGTCTTCTTCGCATTCTTTCCTTGTACACATCCTTTGCAAATGCCTTCATGCTTTTCCTGGATCTCTGGCAATCCTGAGACTGCTTTGCTTGCCATCGGTAGTGCTCTGTAGTGCACATGTGCAAACCTTCTGTGTCACAGTTCGCTTGATTCAATTGACTCATGAACCATTGCTTGTTCAGGTTGTCCCTTTAGCTTGTACAAGCTTTTTTCTTCTTCTCCAATCACTGGTGCATCCTCTATTGTCTTTCCTCTGGGCAACATCATAACTTGGCCATCGACAAAACCAACCCTAATTCCTTTTGCATCTAATGCAGAAATGGAGAGAATATTCTTCTTCAATCCTAGAACATATAACACATCCTTCATCTTTAAGGATTTCCCGGAGTCAAGCTTGTATGAAGCTTCTCCACTCCCTTTTATGGGGTCTTAATAATCACCTCCAAGTTTCACTTTGAGTGGTGACTCATTTTCAGACATAGTGACGAATGATTCCAATCACTTCTCTTCATGTGAGAGAGTGCCCGTAAGTGTTGCAGTTAGCACATATTCTTCATCCGAATAATCCTTCTCTCGTCTGAATCTTTTGTTTGTTGGTTCATCATCTTCGGCAATATGAGCATGGTGTCTCTTTTTCCTGATGGGAAAATCTCTTGCAAAATGTCCCTTTTCATCACAAGTGTAGCATCGAACATTTGAAGTATCTATTTTGGTATTCTTCTATTTCTTGTCCTTCTTCTTGTTGTGATGAAAGTTCTCCTTCTTCTTGAAGTTCTTCCTGGTGTGAACTATGAGAGGTTGATCTGCAGTTGCTCCCGTCTTCTCTTATCTTGTCATGAGTCGAGCTTCTTCTTGTGCACATTCTTCTCGGAGTATGCTGACAGAGATCATCCTCCTTCTTGCAAAAATCCCTTGAATGAATGAGTCATGATCTAGGGAGACCATTCAAGGTAGTCATTACAATTTCTCATTCTTCGACATTCTCTTCAAATACGTCAAGTTGTTCTTTGATTTGAGCAACCTTTGTGAAGTAAGACTTTATAGTCTCTGAGTTTTGTATCTTCACATTCTTCAACTGGTTCCTCAAAGTCATCTTCCAGTTGATGTTCTTTCCTTCGAACATCTTTGTCAAAGCATCATACACTTCCTTCGGTGTCTTGAATGAAGACACGTTGGGGATGAGGTGATCCTTAATAGAATATGTAATGATTCTCTTGGCTTTAGCCATGCTTCTCTTATGAGCATCCTTAGCCTCATCTCCCTTTGGTTCTAGAACTTCTCTAGTGATAAACTGATCCAAGTCATTTTCTTCAAATATCAGGGAGATTCTGTACTTCCATGCTCGAAAGTTATCAGCCCCTCCAAGCTTGTCCTCAAGCTGAGTATGGTGAGTCATCTTTTCAAATGAGAACCTCAAATGGAAATAGCAAAGATTTAGATCTTACCGATTTGAGGTGTCTGACCTGGTTCCGGAGCTGGCTGCGCTAGGGTTTGTCAAAGAAACCCTAATTTTCCAAACTTGGAGTTTGAGAATTATGTTTGGACAGAACGTTGAGGTGCGTTGCTCAGCAAGGTCACTTTTTGAAAACTGAGGTGGGAAGCCTCCGAAACTTGATGCTCTAGTTCCTCCCGACAATAGTGACAGGGTCAAAAATGAAACTTCTTCAACTTTGAAACTGCTTCCACCAAAAGATGCACCCTACTGAGGCGAGTTAACCTAGCCCTCTTTTCTTGATGATCTATGGAGAGAACACCTTGAACTAGGAAGCCGTAGTTATCGTTGTCGTGCAATTCCTTCTTTTAGAGAGGCTACGATACCATGTTGGTTTTTCTTTAGATCTGATTAGTTTATCTTGGATCTTTATTTGAAAGAATAACAAGTACAGTAAGATGCATAAGATATAAAAGATACACAAGACACAAAGATTTTCACAAGAGAAACCATAAAGGAGAAAAACCTGCAAACTTCCTCAGAATAGTAAGATCATCAAACCCAGTAATAAGAAGTATTCAACAGCTATCTATCTCTCTTCCTTTGTCTCTCTCTCTCTCATACGAACTTGAGAGTGTGAGATGTGTATAAATGAGGGAGAGTGCCTCCCTATTTATACCCTTTCAAGTGACTGACCAAACATAAGACTTGGACCCACATGTCTTCCCTAACAGGGGCGACTTCTCCCAGAGAGACTCCAAATACACATTACATGATGTTACAGTGGGGACTATTGCCCTGACTTACAACAGAGGTTGTACCTCAAGGTCTAGACACAATTAAGACATCACGCAAGGGAGTAAACACATCCCCAATGGGGTAACAACAACATACAATGATAATATACATCAGAATATCTTCCGAACTTACAAATACATCAACAAGATTTAGAGGCAATTTCATTGTGGGATCCATAGATGTTTGGTTGATGGTTTCTTCATGCTAAATCATTGAGGTAATCTGTATCAACTTCTTTCATATTTTGCAATTGTTGGGATTACTTGTCTCCGTAAGGAAATTTACATTTTCGTAAGAATAGGAAGTGATTCTTGTTAGGTTCCTTCTTATTGTGAAATATATGAGACTACCAAGTATCATGTGATTTCTTTTTTGGATCTATAATACTGATAGTCTTGCTATAATTTCACACATGTGCTTTTAATCCTCTTTGCATTTTGTTGAAGGTATTTTACAGGAAACCTGAGTTGGAGCATTCGATGAGCGAGTGGGCTCTCCCTCTTCTCTAGTAATTTCGAAAGAAGCATCATCCCTCTTATCTCGCCAAAGGAGGCGTCACCATTATTTTCCTACTTCTTGCTCCATCTGGTTCTATCACTTCTTGATCCTAAATTTTCAAATTTACTTTGGTTATTGTTACTTTGCTTAGATCTACATTTCCAAGATGTATCTAATCTATATTTAAATTCCCAAGTCTAGATCTTATTGAGCAATTAAAAATTCTTTTTTAAAATACTAGATCTAGCTTTCTTTTCGCAAGTTTAAGGTTGGAATTTAAAAGTACTTGGTTAAGAAGATTAAATACTTTTCAAATCATTCATTTGGGATTTAATGCTTAAAATTTGCTTGCATTCTTTTAGAGAGGCAAGCAAAGATCCTAAGAAGGCAAGCTTTCTAGCTTTCCTTTCTTAGTTCTTTTTAGCTAGTTTTACTTTAAAAAAAATAGAACTTTTTGAAGACTTTCCCAAGACACTCTTAAAGTGTTTTTTGGTGTCTTTCTCATTCTTTCATCACTGGTTTTTCTGGTTTAGCAAAAAAGGAAGAGGAAACTCTAGTGGAATTTCAAGAAATTAAGCCATTAGAAGCCCAACAAAGCTCCCCTCCTCACAATTTTTTTTGTTTAGTATTTTGTAAGCCTTTGGATCCGATATACAAGGACCAAAGTGCACTTCTCAGAAAGTTGTAAAAGGTTTAATAAAGTTTCGAGTAGTCTCCTAAGAGCCCACTCTCCATCCCCCTAGGGGACCTGTGTTGGTGTATCTTTTTTCATGGTTTGATTTTTTGCTTTAGTTTAGTTTTTATTTTCCTATATTTTTTAGTTTTACTTTACTGCTTCAAGGAAAATAAATACTAACCCCACGCATTCCCGAGTTACGCGAAAGGGGAAAGAGATTCGTGGTAGATTAATTAAAAAATATTTCATTTACTGCATCTTTCCACTTTTTTTGGGCAAATTAACCCCCTTGCTTCCCTGAGTAAGGTTTACAAACCTGAAAGATACTCTTGGGATCTTAATAAACAAGAAATTTGTTCCAAAATTCTTAAAATTGACAAGGCTCTTATCCTCGTATGCTCTACTTCCACAACAGCTTTGTCTGGTCAGTTCGTTGTATCAGAAAAGGATCTAAGTGACTTGTAATTAGACTCGTCTTTTAATTGATCCCCAAACGAAAATCTGGCGTTTTTCGAATATTGCTACGCTGTGGGAAAGGTCTTCAAGTGAAGCGGAAACCACTAAATAGTGACCGCGAGGCCTCGTCAGGATACACCCTCGTTTGGTGTTGGACACACCCCTGCGACTCTGGTTTAGCCCACATTTCGCTATGAGAACCACCTCTGAGCAATTTCGGATACATCCTCGTACCCCATGGGTATATCCAGAATTCCCTCTCCCTTCTAATAATCCATATCGCTACCATATTAATAAGATCGACCAACAATTTACCCACTCCCTTAATCACTCATTAATAAATTTAAAACTGACCAACGAGAGAACTGCAATACTTACACGACACAACAACACTCCATTTTTACAAACACTCCATATTCATCGGCACTGGTCTATGTTATTTTTCATGATTAAATCAATTTTGCAAAATGTCGTGAATGATGTTTACATTTTCATATGGTGTTGATGTAATCTATTTCTTGCAATAATCCGTTGTAATATTGTATCCACTTCATATTAACTCCTAGAACTAGTCTTTTCTTTCGCAGATTAAAAACCATAGATTTTATTTTAATAGAGACCACCTCCCTTGGCTTCACTAAGAGTTAGCCTAGACGGAGGAGCTAAGTATTAGGTGGCAGCACTTGGCACGAGCTTGCCCCCAAGGTCGCACCTAGTGGCTTGAAGATTTATGCCACGTGACCCGAGGTGAGAATTAGGCGGCAACTCTTGTGAGGAAATATTATTGACTTTCAAGGTCAACCGCATACGAAAATGAAACTCTTACAACTTCAATATGCATGTAGATCGAGCTAGGAAGAAGGAAATGAATAGGAAGACCATGGTGTTGGTCAATGAGCATGATGAATCTTAGGTATCCTGGAAGGATTCTTTTGTAGTGTTGCCACCTAATACACACCTCGAGTAACGTGGAAAAAATTCTCAAGCCACTGGGTGTGTCCTTAGGAGAAAGCCTTGAGTTGAGTTACTTGACTCCTCTATCTAAGCCAACCCCTAGTGAAGCCAAGAGGGATGGTCCCTAATAAAAAGAAAACTAAGGCTAACTAAGCTATAGCAAAAATGGATCTAGGATTTAATATTGAAATAAGAGCAACAATCAAATCTAATCTAGTAGCATAGTAAATCAGATAAATACTTGAAGCAAAAGATTGAACCAAAATCAATAGACCAGTGCCAAAAAATAAAGTGAATGTTTCTGAAAGGAAGTGTTGTATCCCTCTTGACAGTTTTAAAATATTTAGGTGAGTTGTTTAAATTGGGCAAATCCCCCTAGGGAAGATGGGGATTGGCACTGGGTAGCCCATTGATTTTATTATGGTTTAAAGCCTATTAGGAATGTTTGTGTTCCCTTATAATATCAGGACCAACAAACCTCCATTTTTTTAGAGATTTTCTTGATTTGAAGAAAGGAAGAAAGGAAGAGGGGGTTCCCAGATGGCCCAAATCTTCGAAATTTCGCCAGTCTCCTCTTACCTGTTCATCAAAAGGAAAAAAAAACTACCACATATGCACTAAAGATGCCAAATAAGTCAAATATAAGCTCTAAAAATATCCTAACCTTTAGTACTAAAATATTGACTTTTTCACTGAGCTAAAGGTAAGCCTTAAGCAATTAGATCTACTTGCAAAAATGAAGATTTTTAAAGAAACTAGATCTAAATTTTAAGAATGCATACTAAGATAAATATCTTTTAGATATGACCTTCAAAATGAACTATTTTAGATCTAGCATACATAAAGTAACCAAGAAATATTTAGAAAATGAAGGAAAGAGAGAGAAGACAGCTTAAAGCTGAGAATTCCTGAGCAATGGAGTCTGTTGGTGCAGAGCGAAGGGGCTATGTATTTCTGAAAGTGTTGAAGCAAGTGGAAGAAGCAACCAAGTTCAGTCACCTCTTCAAGCTAGGAAACCTGCACAGCTTACGAATACTTGCAACAAAGCATCAAATCTGGCATTACCTACACAAGGGATTAGAATAACATTGATATAATCCAATAAGCCATGTAAATCCTAGATCTCTATGCATGGATTAGAATAACATTGCCAAATTTTATTCATTTTATCCTATTGATTGAAAGCAATCCTTCAAAGGCCAAATTGATAAGCTAAGCAGCAAACAAAGAATAAGCTACACTACAGTTACCTCATAAACACGTGACAATACATCCACGCACTGAAGAGCACCACACCATGGACCTCCAAAGTCTTTCTATTCCAAATGATAAACAAGATTACAATACAGCTCAGAGTTAAGCATAGGTTCCACACCCCAACCATCTGGATGAGAGAGGGTGCACTTGCTTAAATATCCCAAGATAAAATGAATCAATTGGTATCAGAGCTCCCAAGATCCTAAAATGCTAAAGCCAAAGATTCTAAATTGTTTGAAGCTTGTGCATGCCACCTGTTACCAACTATTTTGTACAACAGTTGAACTTCCTATTGAGCCGCCAGTTATCGAGCATGATGAATGCTCATCGCTAGAGTTTGGAAGTTCAGTGTGTTCCAGAGTTAGCCATTTTTTTGCTGAACTTTTTATTTTTTGTAAAATACATGTTCATACCCCCTTCGGGAGATTGTAAAAAATGTCCTAGCATTTAATTTTTCATAAAAGGCTCAACTTCTCGGACTTGGGCATCAAGGCTACTAGCTTAGAGTGTTTTTTCCCTTGGTTATTATTGGCTGTTGAACAAACGACCAATAATTTCTGAGTTTTTCACTCGCTCCTCCAAAGCTGGGGTAGTTGTCTTGGTTTTTCAGCCTTGGGAGGTTATTAGAGCCTTCGTGTCAGTATTTTTTGTCATGCTAGGCATTCCAATTGATTCGTATGAACATGTACTAGGTCCCCCTCAAGTTTCGTTGGATTCCGAGAAGAATATTTTTTTCCCGTTTTTTAAGCCATTTTTAATGGTCTAAATGGAAAAATTCAAAATGTAATAAAAGAGTGATCCGGAGTCCGTTTTCGGCATGTTTGGGCTCATTTTCAAGCCCGGAGCAGCATCCTTACCCCAAGGGTCACTTTCACCATCACTCGGTCAGCTGGAGCACCCCGTAAGTCATCATTCAGCTAATTGAGCACCAGAGTAGCATTTAAATGCTAAAAGTGGACATAATGCACCTAAGTCAAAGTTTTGAAAAGTCAAAAAATAATAAAAAAATGATGAGAAGGTGACATGGCATGGGTCCCACATGGATTCACTACCCTTTTTAAAGCTATAACTTAAGACTTTGGGATATATTTTTAAAGTGATGAATTAATACAAGAATGGATGACATGAAAGAGAAATGTGAAGTGGATCTCACGCTGGAGTATGTGGATGATGAGTGGGATATGAGGGGCCCATCCTCAAATTAAATTAAAAAATTGTAAACCATGATTGATGTATCCACACCATGGGAATTGTTCAAACTTGAATTATTACATGAATGGGTGAAGTGAACCTCTTTGGTGCCCACGCGATTATGAAGGTGGGAGTTGGCTCACGGCTAGTGAGTGGTATTAAGAGTGGGCTCCCCATCCACGCTCATATTTTTTTTTAAATAAACCTTAGTGTATTTCCATGCATAGCAAATTGTTCAAAATAAGGAGACCACGTGAAGTATTAAATCCAATGCATAAACCATGGTGACGTCAACCATTTGATGGAGTTAACGCTGATTGGAGCTCACGTTGTTTGGTGTCTCTTCCCTTGTTTCGTGGCCAGCTCATGGGCTTGGCTCCCAATACACACAAGTCACATTTGTTATAACTCGGTCGTATCTCCCACAGAAAGCTCACGCATATCTCAAGGATTTCGCATGTATACTCTTGGCCTCTCCACATTGGATGGTGAAGTTTCCAAGGAGGGAATGGGGGGCTCCTTGCCAAGGTGGAGGCCATCTCCCCATCCCATTTATGAGAGCTCGACTGTTTGATGGAGATTGCACTCCAAGCTAGATTTGACAGGGATTTGATTGGGAGGTCGATTTTCTATTGGCTCTCTTCAATTGCCAGTTCGAGTTAGGGTTTTAGCTTGCTTTCATTTGTATAAATAGAGGCTCTTTGAGCTCTATTAGAGGGGATATTTTGTGTAGAGAAACTCTGGTGAAACTTTCTAAATGCTTGTTGCTTTCATGCAACCATTGGAATAAAATTAAAGCTTTGGAGGCTCATGTGTTGTGACATTGTGAATGATTGCACTTGATGGATGAGGTGATGTTGTTTTAATTTTTTTCTTTCTTGTCTATTTGAGATTATGAATCTATGCTTTAGAAGGCTTTTGCAAGAACATAAGAACAGTTTTCAAGTTGTATGTTTATTGATTTACTTTTAGAGATTTAAAAAGAAGCATTGTTTATTTAGTCATATTTCATGCTACTTTTTATTTCAATTTGTGAACAATACATGATCTAATCATTTGTTTGGCAAGTCTATGAGTTGTTATTTTGCAGATCATTTCATCCAACCAAGCAGAAGTTTGAGCTCAACTGCATCTTCTTCTCTTGGAGTCAAGTTCAAATTTCCAATAATTGCATGCTATACGAGATCCAAGTGTCTTTCAAAGATCCATAGGTTTAACCAGTTCCTCCCTACTTTTATTCATCTTTTGAAGTAAAATTTTTTATTTTTGGGTTAGGCAAGCTTTGGGCTTAAGTGACTTATCTTTCACCAAACCGTATGTCCTTGTTGGCTGTCCTCTTTGCTAGTTTGCAGCCTCTTTCTTTGCCTCTTTCGCTGCCCTCTTTTGCTCTTTCTTCTTGTAATTTGCAGCCCTCTTTTGGCCTTAGTTTGCATCCTTCATTTTCTTCTTTTGCAGCCTTCTTTTGCCTTGTTTGCAGCCCTCTTTTGCCTTTGTTTCAGCCCTCTTTTTTCCCTTTTTTCTTCTCCTTTTCGTAGCTTCTTCTATCTGCTTTCCTCCGGTTTCATTGTAGAAGTTTGGTTTCTTTAGAGTTAGTTTATAGATCTAGTTTTGTTTCATTTTTTGGACTAACATATAACAAGTGAGTGTTCAAAGCTCTTTTTTCAGGGAAGTCAAAAAGATCCCAAAGGCCATTAGCAAGCAAAGGAACAAACAAAGAGTGAAAAAGACCAAAACACCTCCCTCTTCTTTCTTTCCCTTTCTCACCTTGCTCATTCAAGAAGAGGCAAAACACATCAAAAAATATTGTTAAAAAAGTTAATAAAGAGCGAGTGGGATTATGGCTCCCACACCCCTCTTCCCTCATTTGGGGGAAGCTTGTATCGTCCTTTTTTCATGCTTGCATATTTGTTTAATAATTTTGCTAAAGGTAGAATAGGTTAGAATAGTTTCAAATTGTTAAAGTTTTGTTTCTTTTAGTGAAGTTAGATGGTTTATTTCCAAAAGTTCATCTTGCATAAAATAGAAAAGATAAAAATGTTTCTTTGTTTATTTACTTAGCTAGTGCAAAGTTTTGTTTATCTTTTGATATAATATTGCAAAACCCTAAAAATTATCAAAATCTCTTGAATCTCACTTTGTGGATCAAGAGTGCTCTCTATCGGAGAGTTTTTTTTCTTTGTTTTGTTTACTTACCCCCATGCTTTCCCGATTAGGGTCTAAAAAGCTTGAAAGAGACTCTTGGATAGTTTATCTTTTTCTTAAGTTTAATCAATTAATTAACTAAGTCTCTTGAACTTTCCATAACCCAAGTCAAGAGCACTCTCTATCGGAGAGCATAGCTAGTTTGCATTTCCTTTGCATTAGGCATTTAGTTTAATTAAGTCTCTTGAACGTTTGTCATAAGGCAACGTCAAGAGCGCTCTCTGTTGGAGAGTTTTAATTAATCTACTTAATTAAAATTTGCAACTCACATTCCCATAATTAATTAACGTCGTTGATTATCCTTCACCTAGTATGCTCTGTCGACTTTCGGGTTGGGCTCGTACTCAGAACGGTGAACGGACTTGCTAAGTTTGCATAAGAGAAACATAATAAAACTTAAACCCATAACCAACGCACCGGCATTGTAGAAAATTTCCTAAGTTCTTCTTAGTAGAGGCACCGAAACTCCCCGCTGTCTAAGCTTCTCAGCTAGCTGGTCAATCTCCGCGATACCAGCCTGGGATACTGGGCGGGCCATCATGTCTCCAACAGATTAAACTTGGAACATTTTCCCAGCTCTTGAAAACCCTTTGCTGACACCATAAGCAAGATCATTTAAAATACTTAAAATATACCAAGAGCACTTGCACAACGTTACATCCACTAACTTTATTTCAGGACTTGGATTCATTTCTTAAAGCATTGCAGAGCTCTGACTCCATAAAGGCACTAATCTTTTAATCTATGCTTGATTGTTATATCTAGATCACTTGTCTTTGGCATATTTGAATCCTTATCTATGAATGCATCATTATTTTATAAAGTCTTGAATTATTGTTTATCTCTTAATTCTCGTGATAGCAACGTGGATTGCTTTGTCTTATGTGTCGAATTCATAATAAACAAACATATTTAAATCACAATAACTCCTAAACAACACCCATCCGCATCCATAACCATTAAGAGCCATAAAAACTCTTTTGTAGGGAATACCCCCCTTGGCTTCGTTATGAGTTAGCCTAAACGGAGGAGCTAGGAGTAGGTGACAGTACCTGGCTCTGTGCTTGCCCCCAAGGTCACATCTTTCCCACTTTCTCAAGTGAGGAGACAGCTTTCGGAAGATTTCTGCTATTGGTGTGCAATCGGCGGACAACACCACCAACTCAAAGACAATTTGCAGAAGGCAGAGAACACTGCAACAGCGTTTGGACATTCATTGGAGACTGAGTTGACCAAAGACAGAAATCAAAAGCTGAAAATGCATATGAACCAAGAGAAATAAGAGTTTCAAGCCTGTTTCTCCAGGATGGAGTAAAACATGGAAAATATGATGACTTTAGTAAATGAGTTGTTAACTGTCATGCTAAAATTTGAAAAGGGTAAAGAACTCATTGATGAAGATGCAGAACCTAGGATGGGTAATGATAAGCCAGGTTTTATAGCTTTCAAGGTAGCGGCCCAACTAACTATTCCACCGTACAAAGGTATATAGTGTCAAAAAGCTTAATGACTGGCTGAGACAGTAAGAAGTCTATTTTGGTTTTGATGGTCTAATGACAAGCAAAAAAATTGTTTGATCGAAAGCAATGTTTCAGAGATAAGATTGGCTTGATTACCAAAATCAAACAGATTATTTACCTAAGTATTTTGACACTAATCTGTTTGACAGTTCGAAGATGGGTAATGATAAGCCAGGTTTTATATCTTTCAAGGTAGAAGCCAATCTAACCATTCCTCCATACAAAGGTATAGTCGATGCCAAAAACCTTACTAACTGGTTGAGACAGTTAGAAGTCTATTTTGGTTTCCATGGTCTAAATGACAAGCAAATAAATAATTTGATTTTGTTTCACAATATTGATAGGGATGGTGATTTGAGGATTATGGGAAGATTCTTTTTGGGTGTGTGTGCATGTTTTTTTGGGGGGCATAGGAAATTGATTAACATCTCAATTTAGTAGCAGCATCCCTAGGCCACCCCTGCAAACAGGCATTGTGGGGGACATTCCTATCCCATCCCCCCATCCCTAGGATTCAACTGATGCATCCTAGACTCCAAAGGATGGGTCCTTGTGGAACACTGCCTACTACTCTTGCGCTCATTCTTAATGCATCAAAGATGGAATTCAGGAATTGGCTAAGGTTCTCCAATAGAAAGAATGCAATAACTATTATTCAATGTCAATAACAAAATTAAAGGTCAGCTTACATAGCATTCTCTCTCTCTCTCTACATATACACACAAACACACAGAATCAACTAACTACTTGATTTACTAAATTAACTGTTCATATAACTATAAGCAGTAATGTTATTTCAAAAATCTGCTATTCCATTAATCATTACATTAAAATCATGTATAATAATGGATATTATTTTAATGCAGCATCTTTGTTTTCCATTTAATGACAATAATTGCTTGTGTTTTTTTTAAAACAAGTTTTGATGCTTTGTCTAAATTTAACAAATAAAAAATACAAGCATTGAAAACCTAAAAGTGGATAAAATCACCTGAGCAATTGTGGATGAATCAACAACAATATGCATTAGCTTCTTAATGCCTTCAATTATCTGCCATACAAACAAATATCATAAGAAATTTAGAACAAAGTGAAAATACCAAGACAACAAATCTGTAGGAAAATTATTTATTGATACACAAGTCTCAATGTGCAAATAACTTCAACTTGCATCTTTTGACATCAACTCCATAGAAACAAATTCTCTACCATAAATAAAGCAAAGCAGGCCTAAGCTAGTTGAGAATTTCTAGTATTTTCCTATAAAAAATGGTATTGCCAATACCAAGGGGAGGTTCATTCTTGATACAGTGGTCTTAGCTTAGGAGGCTATGGAGTGTGCCAGAGAGACAAGTCAGCAATGTATGACATTGAAGATTGACTTTGATCAAGTGTTAAGCACCAAATTCCCCAAAAGAGCATAAAATATGAAAAAGAGAGTAATCTAACGCCTTAAGAATGAAGAAAAGAGTAGAATAAGAAGCCTCTACGAGGGGCAACCTCCTTGTACAATGTACCAAATACACAAGACAAGATGAGATGCCTCTAAAGCTAGGTCTCCTTGGTATATATATATATAGGATACAAAGGGTACAATTATAATTCTAGACGACCATACAATTTCATTTAAGGTCCTAGCCCACTAATAAAGACAATACTAATTTAACAATGGAAATGTAATGTCACAATATATAGGGCTTAACATGCCCCTCCCCATCAAATAAGTGTTTTCCTCAACACTTGATTAACTCTAGATGTTTCTGCATGAAGAATGCATCTGCCCATGTCACCTTTTCTATTGGCAAGTTCTTATACTTGATGAGGTACTCTGTAATTGCTCGAGTTTGCAGTTGCCTGGTCCTTGTGTCAAGGATTGTTTCAATTACTAGTACCAATTTCCCTTCATCATTCTTTGGTAAAATAGTTTGGATTGGGATCTTGTCACTAATTACCCTTTGTAGGCAAAAAACATGGAAGATTGGATGTACACGTGAAGATAAAGGCAACTCCAATTTGTAAGGCATACTTCCAATCTTCTACAACACCTTATAGGGACCATAGTACTTGGGTGATAATTTATTGTTCTTTTGATGCTTGAGGGACATCTATGATCTATTTGTATGGTTGTAGCCTCAAAAATACCCAATCCCCCACTTCAAATTTCCTTTCACTATGATGTTGATTTGCTTGTTTTAACTTTCATCCTGTTTTGTGCTATAGCTAAGACATCTTTCAATATTTGGGGAACCTCTTGTTGTTCCTCTATGTGATCCTCCATTGGTTGAACCTTCGATTACTCTTTCAAGGGAGATGTTATGGAAGGAGGATGATATCCAAAAAGTGCCATACATGGTGATATTTTTTATGAAGTATGGAAAGATGTGTCGTACCACCATTCTGCTAAGGGAAACCAGTTGACCCATTGTGTTTGTTTATCAGATAGAAAGCAACAAAGATCCCCTCCTAGGAATTTATTCACAATCTCAGTTTTCATCAGATTGAGGATGGTAAGAGGAGATGTGAGCCAACTAAGTGCCCGAACAAGAAAATATTTCGTTCTAAAAATTACAAGCAAAAATTGGATCTCTATCACTTACAATAATCTTGGGGATTCCATGTATCTTCTAAGTTGATTCCATGAAAAATGCAACTAATTTGCTTGCTTTAAAAGGATGAAAAAGAGAGCAAAAATAGGCATACTTTGTGAGTCGATCCACTACTACCATGATGATAGTATTTCCTTCTAACTTTGGTAGACCTGTGATAAATCCATTGAGACCTCTTCCCAAAGTTGAGTTGGTATGGCTAATGGTTGTTGAAGACTTGGTGTCTTGATTGTGTCTCCTTTGTTCCATTAGCAAACCAAACATTCTACCGAAAACTTTTGGACATCATTTTTAAGACCTTTTGAGAAAAAATCCTTCTTGATCCTCTAGTACGTTTTCAAGAACCCCGAATGTTCTCCTATAGAAGAAGTGTGCAATTCCAAAAAGATCTTCTATTTGAGTTGAGAATTCTTACATAAATATAAGCAATCTTTATACCATCGTGAATCATTATTCCACACAAATTTATCTAGTGAACTACGATCTTCTTGTAGTTGTTGAATTATCTTGCATTCCTTTTGATCCTATTTCCATTCTCTCTTTGCTTCTTCTACCCAATCAAATTGCATAATGGAAATAGCACAAAGCAAGCACTCAATGTCATCTTCTTTTCTTGAAAAAGTGCATCTACCACCACATTTTGTTTTCCTTTCTTTGAACAATTTCAAAGTCATAACCTAGCATCTTGTTAACCCATTTTCGTTGCTCTTCTGAAGATAATTGTTCTTCCAATAAGTACTTAAGATTGTCATGATCTATTATTAGCTTGAAGTATCTTCCTATTAGGTAAGGGCACCATTTCTTAACCGCATTCAATATGGCTGACATTTCCTTTTCAAAAATTGATTTCAGTAAGTTTTTTCCTTTAAGTTGGAAACTTTCAAAGGCAAGTGGCCTTCCTTCTTGCATTAAAACTACACTAACGCCATACCCTAAGGCATCGTTTTCCACTATAAAGATTTTTGTGAATTCAAGCATGGGTAATACAGGAGTTGTACACATAGCCACTTTAAGTTTTTCAAAAGCTTTCGTTGTTTATTGAATCCAAGAGAACGCCTCCTTTTTTAATAACCTTGTTAGAGGTGTTGCTATTTGACCATAATCTTGATGAGCTTGAGACAGTAGCATGTCAATCCTAAGAATCCCCAGACATTCTTCAACGTTTTGGGAATTGGCCATTCCATAATAGCCTTAAATTTGTTAGGTTCCACTCTGACACCGTCGTGAGATACAATACGACCCTAATATTCCACTTCCTGAACCCCAAAGGCACACTCAAAAGGCTTGGCATACAGTTGGTGCTCGTCCAATAGTTTTAACACCCTGTCAACATGTTATACATGCTCTTCCCAAGATTTTATATAGATTAGTATATCACCAAAAAATATTGTTTATGCACAACTTAGCAACCAACTAATTGGCAAATAATAAGCTACTAACCCGACACAATTATGGAATTTACCTTGAATGTGTCACTACTGGAAGAAATTCCTCTTTTAGGTTTCCTAAGCCTATAAATGAGCATCCCTAGACTAACGAAGGGAAACCCTAACCAGAATTTCTCCAAAGTCAACTAACAAGGTTTGGCTAACTTTGAATACTGGCCTAGCTACTTTTTGGGAAGAGGTGCCTAGCTAGTTACCATGAAAATAAAAGATATGATGCAATAACATTTGAGCATGAACAAATAAGGTTTATCTTCAACAATTTAAGCATGTATCATGTAGGTGTTGACATAACTCATGGCATTAAAGATTTAAGCAAGATATGACAAATGAAATCAGATTGCTAATATGCTATCATCCATGAACAATTATGTTGATAATAAAAATATTCACATGTAAATATGAGAGCAATCATCAAAATTCCAAGGAAAGCAAATTGTTATTGTGCTCTTAGATTATTAGAAAGTATAACAATGAAGATTAATACATGTGAATCAACTTATCATAGCATGACCAGCAATGTAACATTAATTATTACTGATCTTTTGAAGTGGAGATAATAGCTAATGTCAATAGAGATAACTGAAAATTAACATAAGCTATGATATGAAATAGATCAACTACAAGATATTGATGACAAGCACAAGTACCTAGCCAATCTAAAAGGAAAAAACAGATTTGAAATATTTAAGTGTTGAATGTTAGTTAGATGACCAACAATAGTGACCATGCATCCAAGTATTAATCTTATAAATAAACACTTAAATGCAAAATGTTAGTCTACTTATCAGGAGCTAATCAACACTAAATGCTTGTTGTAACTCTCAGATCTGAAAATAAAATAACAGAACAACAAATAAAATCTAATAGAAAATAAATTCAAGAGATTAGTTTGCACTTTAATTCAATTAGGTTAAATCTTTAAACTGAAAGATAGACAAGCACAACAATACACAAGAACACAAAGATTTTCCTCGGGGAAACCATAAAGGAGAAAACCCTGCAACTTCTTCAAAATAGTTTCATCATTTAGTATAATGTCAAACCAGGATAGAATACCCAGAGATAAGATATCTTCAGCAGTTTGTTCTTCTCCTTACACTAGTGCACTTGTCTTTCTCTTTCTTGAGCGAACATGCTTGAGTGAGTGTATCCAAATGAGGGAGGGTGCCTCCGTATTTATACTTTACAAGTGACTGACCTAAAAACCTAGTTGGACCGACTTCCTAGCCTAACAGGGCCGACTTCCCTCTTAGGAGACTCAAAATACATTTTACAATATTTCTTCTGGAGACTATTGCCCCGACTTACAACGGAGGTCTTACCTCGATATTGTAGCATGACCAAATACAATAATGACATCCCTGAATGGAGGAAAAACATCTCTGATGGATGTACAATAAAATACAATAATAATATACAATAGAATATCTTCCAAAGTTACATTTTCAACAACACTCCCTCTTAACTAGGAGAGTATTCTCTCGACCATGTCATCATCACAACTAGACACAGTCTCTAAAAATCATCATCATCATTGGATCATCATTGCTAGATCATAATCGATGGATCGTCATTGTTGCATCATCATCACTGTTGCATCAATTCTCATCTTGTCGACCATTGACTAGTGACATCTTTCGAAACTATCCGTCCTTAGCAATTCTACAGAGCCAACCCCTATTTCATGCTGGATGTAGGCCTAGATCCCATCTAGGACTTAATCAACATATCCTTACAAATCCAGCCCTTTTTCATGTTGGATGTACCTCGTACAGTGCCAAATCCTTTTCATACTGGATATAACTTGCAATGCCAGTCCTGTTTCATACTGGATGCCTTCGCAGGGTCAGTCTTGTTTCATACCGAATGTGGATCTCTACAATGCCAGTCTTGTTTCATACCGAATGTGGATCTCTACAATGCCAGTCTTGTTTCATACTGGATGCCTTCACAAGGACAGTCTTGTTTCATACTGAATGCGGATCTCTGCAATGCCAGTTCTGTTCCATACTGGATGCCTTCGGAGGGTCAATCATGTTCCATATTGAATGCGGATCTCTGCAGTGCCAGTCCTGTTTCATACCGGATGCCTTCGAATGGAGACCATTCTATTGAATGGAGACATCTGGTCAGGGACCAGGATGTGGAACCAATCCAGCGCTGGGGGACTTAGCCTAGAGCTGAGTTACCATTTTGTTGAATGGAGACATCTGGTCAGCGACAAGGATGTGGAACCAATCCAGCACTGGGGGACTCATCCTAGAGATGAGTGGCCATTCTTTGAATGGAGGCACTTGGTTGGTCAGTTACCAGGAAGTTAACCTAGTCCGAGACTAGGGACTCAACTCGAGGCTGAGGGCCATTCTCTGGGAGAATGGAGGCGCTTGGTCTGTTACCAAGTATTTGACCTTGGGTCAAATTATGCAGCCTATGCCTGAGGCACCTGGTTTGTTACTAGGATATCACTATAATCCCTAGACCGAGTCTGGGCATGTGAGACACTCTGACCCTCGATCTATGGGCTTTGTGATCTTCTCCAAGTCTTAGCTACCCTTGGTTAAGACACCTAGTACCCGATCTTGGTGTCACACAGAGTGCGAGATAAAAGCATTAGTAATTCTCTTTGTTTATGATGATGCACTTTGAGTGGGGATGAAAGACCACCTTTACAACTTGTTTTGACCACGAGGCACTTAAAGAAGGCTAAAGTAAAAGTCAAAAATACATAAGGACCCTTAGTACCACTAAGGAGTCAAAGTGAAAGTGCAAAAAGACCTTTAGTACCACTAAAGGTAAACTCAAAGGAATAAAAGAATAAATTAATATTGTTTTGTTCTTTTTAGTTTTGGTCCACTTATAGGTGACTCAAAGGATATAAAAGAAGATCAATCCATTTCATTTTGTCACACACACTTGCTCATCATCTGGCAGCTACTCAAGGAAGATTTTCACTGATCTTGAAGATGGAGAATTTTTGTGGTTATGTCCTATCATGGACGATTCTAGCTAGGGAACCCACTCTTGTTATAGCATAACCCTAAGCTAGGGTTTCATGGTGATCAATTGCAGCAGCAACTCCATTCTCTTCACACCTAGGGTTTAACCCTAGACTATCTTCTTCTCCACAGGGTAATAGCATTCTACCACAAAAGTTACCCTACAGCTAGGGTTTCCTATTTTCACCTCACGGCCAGCTGAAGAACAATGTTAGGGAATTACCCTAACACTTCTATTGTTTATGGGCAGATACCTGGTGTTCACAAGCAGCCTGCTTGTCTTCTCCCACACACTCCTCTCTACCACGGGCATGAACATAACCCTTCTCCTTCATGGAAAATAGCCTCGGATCCTTCACGGGCAGGGTCATAACCCTCACGGACAACCCAAATCCTTCACGGCAGCTTACATAGGCTACTAACTGACCCGGGAAGCTCCAACAGGAGCTCGGACAGCTATAGCAGGCTGTCTGGTAGCAGCCTGAGCATCCGGGCAAGTAAACAGAGCTCGGACAGAGCTCGGACAGGATGAAGAACAATCCGGGCAGGTAGACTAGTTCTGGCAGACCTTCGGGCAGGAAACAGAGGAATCGAGAAGGGCTCGGGAAGGAAGCAGAGGGCTCAGGCAGCGCTTGGCCAGGAAGCAACAGTCTCAAGCAGGGTTCCAGGTAGGCTACAAAGACTCGGGCAAGTTGACAGACCTTCCAGGCAGAAGGCAGGTTATTTGGGCACGTTGACAGGTCATCTGGGCAGCAGTCTGAGCATCGGGAAGGCAGCAGTACATCCAAGCAGCTATAGGATCTAGTCAGCTTGATCTCAGGCAGCAAGCCCTAATTTGATTTTTTGGGTGTAAAATCATCTTTTTTGAATTTTGGATCTATAGATCAAACCTATTAGGGTTTGAGAATTATTGAAGAACATTCATCTCAGAATTCTGAGGAGCTCAGTCATCTCATTTACGAGATTAATTACTAATGCTTTTGGGGTTTTTGTCCTTTAAAGGTTTCCCCAGTGAAAAACTTTTGTGTTCAGCGTTTTGATGTGTTGATGTTGCTACTGCACTTGTCTTTTGTTATCCGATAGTCTGCAAATTTTTTAAAGATTTCATGCTAATGCTAAAATTCAACATGGTATTAGAGCTTAGCATGTGAATACCTAGTAAGAGGCATATTGCTATTCTCTTCCTAGACCTTGGTATATTTTGCAGACTTGACATTTGACTAAGTGGCAGAGATGACTACCAATATCTTCAGACCAAAAGAGAAGCTTCAAGGTTCAGCCAACTACAATTCCTGAAAAGCTAGGCTTAAAGCCATACTAGAGGAAAATGACCTTGATGACATAGTGTTCAACACCATAGAAGAGCCAACATCTAATGCTAGTAGAACTGCTTACAAGAAAAAGTAGGCTAAGGCTAGAAGGATCATCTATGATTTTGTCAAAGAAACGTTGATGCCCAACATCACATTGTTGAAAACTTCCAAAGAATGCTTTGACATCTTGACGGACCTTTATGAGAAGAAGGCTCCCAGTCAAAAGAGAGTTTTGAAGAAAAGGCTTCGAACACTGAAGATGAACAAGGATGAAGGAGTTGGACCCTTCTTCACAAAGATTGCACAGGTAAGAGATCAACTTACAGCTATTGGTGTTACTGTGGATGATGATGACCTCGTACAGACTGTAGTCGATGGTCTCCCAAACTCTTGGGAAACATTTCAGGCATCAGTGAGTGGACGTGAGAATCAACCAAGCATTGATAGACTTTGGCATGATTTCTTGGAAGAAGAAGGAAGTGTTTCAAGCAAGGAAATTGTCACTAAGGAAGGGAACCTTGCACTTATAGCGAAGACAAAGAAGTTCAAGAAACCCTCCCCTTAGCAAAAGAAGGGAAAGAAACCACAAGGTAAGCACTCTGATGTTTCAAAAGTGGAATGCTATAATTTTCATAAGTTTGGGCACTTTGCTAGGGATTGCAGGCAGCCCAAGAAGAAAATCAAATGAATATTTCAAGCTTCTGTTGCAGAAGAAGAAGAAGAAGAACATCAGGGCTACCAAAGAAGACGAACCTAGAAGAGAGTACTACCTAATCTCTGCTCTTTTTGGATCCATCACTAACAGTGCCAACTCTTGGCTAATAGATAGTGGTGCCTCCAGACATATGACAAGTAATCGTGGAGCACTCACCAGTTATAGAAAGAAGAAGTTCACTACACAGGTAGAACTTGGAGATGACTCCACTTACAAGATTGAAGGAGTTGGCTCAACTTCACTTCAACTTGATTCAGGTACCGTTTTACATATTGATAATGTCTTATATTTTCCTTGTTTGAAGAAGAATCTTCTCTCTGTTGTTGGCTTAGAGGACGAAGGCTACGGAGTCCTCTTCATGGACAAGAAGGTCCAACTATGGGAAAAGAATGAAAGACTAAGCTCAGCTGAACAGATTGGGGTTTGAGAGGGAGGCCTATATAAGGCTTCCAAAAATTCCACTCATGCTTTGGTTTACCACCCAGTTGATCCATGCTAGCTATGGCTTCAGAGGTTTCGACACCTCCACTAAACAGGTCTACAATAGATGGTTACTAATATACTAGAGATTTCTCTAACAAGTTAGTGCCCAAAGCTCTTATTTGCATGAAAATCAAGAAAGCCCAAAGGCTAGAAGCAAACAAAGAGCAAAAAAGGCAAAAACACTTCCCTCTTCCATCATTCCCCTTCTCACCTTGTTCTTTCAAGAAGAGGCAAAAAACACCAAAAACATTGTAAAAGAAAGTTAATAAAAAGCAAGTGGGATAAACTTTAAAGGCTCCCACACCCCACTTCCCCCATTTAGGGGAAGCCTGTATTGTCCGTTGTTTCTTGTCTTCGCTTTATGCGTGTTTGATAATTGCTTAGAGTAGAATAGCATTTTTAGACTTTTTCTTTCATAAGAACTTAGTTAGTATAGTTTTATTTCAGTTTTATTGATTTTATTTAATTGCTAAAGAAAAAGAAGGAATCCAAAGTGTCTTGAATCTCACTGAAAAGTGGATCAAGAGCACTCTCCATCGGAATCTTTATTTTGTTTTACTGCTTTCTTTTATTGCTTAAAGAAAAAAGAATCCAAAATCTCTTGAATCTAACCGAAAGGTGGATCAAGAGTGCTCTCTGTCGGAGAGTTTATTGTCTAGTTTAATTTTTTTACTTTTTCAGCATCTTTTATTTCTTTTTCATAAATCTCTTGAATCTCGCCATAAGCCAGATCAAGAGTGCTCTCTCTATCGGAGGGTTGTCACAATGGTTCATTTTCACCATTAATAAAATCGGAATAAACCAATTTTACTACATTGTGTATGCTCTACCCAGTTGGGATACCTAGAAGCAGTGTAGATTTTTTAATTGTCACATCCTAATCAAAGTCACACCAATAAAGCTTACCAACTTCCCTTAGGCGAAGATCCAACTCCTAGATTTAAGCCATTGCAGTGGCAAATTACCCAAAGGAAGCAGGAAAAACTGGTCAGTGACCTCGAGGCATCAATTAGGCTACACCCTTGCAGTGTAGTGTTGAACACAGCCTCAGAGACTCCAGACCAGCCTACATATTCCTTGTGGGTAGCCGTATCGGTTAAGGGTTTTGGACGTATCTCCTGTACCGAAAGGTATATCTTGGAGATCCCCCTCCCATTTAATAATCAACCTCATCTTTAAAATTTACGGTAAAATTTTCCCAGAAGCACTTGCAAAAAATTCGCAAGTGCTCCATTTGGCACTGGTCCTTTTTTTAATTTTGCTTATTATCTGTCTAAAGCATTGCTATTTATTTGTTTTTCATATCATAGATGCTTTACTTTTAATCTGCAATTATCAAATGATTGGTTATCTCTAATTCTATTTGCAAGCATTTACCTGGTTAGTTTATTGTAAGTTTTATCAAAAAACTCCTAAAAAAACACACATCTGCATCACGCACCTAAATAATCTTTAAAACCTTTGAGCCTTAGAAAACTCTTTGTAGGGACTACCCCCCTTGGCTTTGTTAGGAGTTTTCCTAAACGGAGGAGTTGGGATCAGGTGACAGCACCTAACTCTTTGCTTGCCCCCAAGGCCGCACCTCTTCCCTATGCCGGGAGATAGCTATTCAAAAGATTTCTGGTTGATAGTGTGCACATCGGCGGGAAACACTTTTGGCGTCGTTGTCGGGGACAAATCTTTTGTTCCTGAACGACTTTTGCCTTAGTTTTTTCTTAGTTTTTACCTTGTCTTTCGATAGATTTTTAGTTCAAACAAATCTATGATTTTAGACTTAAATCCATCTAGCGACTCCATTGTCAATAATCACACCAAGGTATTCAGCAAGAAGAAAATCTGTAGGCCTACTTAATTTCATCCCTGAACCTAAACAGGTTTATAGGAGGAGACTGAATATGTTAGCTTCTCATAGAATCCTTGAGAATCTTGGATCTGAGTCTATTTCAGACATCCATAGTCTTTTTGTTGAAAATAATAATTGTTTGTTTGATATAATGGGTGAATATTTCAGTCCCCTTGACATCTCTCAGATAGCAGGTCAACCTCACAATCTACCAGATAAAGTTGTAGACAAACTGCCCATGTTCATTGGCACTGATGCCATTAGTGCAAATCTTCATCTAAAAAACTTCTCCAAATGTATTAGCGCTTATATCACTGATCCTGCACATAGACACAAAGATGTGTATATGAAACTTTTTGCTCTTTATTTGGACGGAGATGTTGGTGGCTGGTTCAACAACTTGCTAGAAAACTCCTTTACAACTCTTGCAACATTTAAAACTGCTTTCACCAGCAAGTTTGGTGAAAAGAAAGAGCCTCAACATCAGTTAGTTGCTTTAACCACCATAAAGAAGCGAGAATGGAACGATGGATGAATTCAACAAAAAACTCACAAATTTGACGAATGCCATCCATACTGACTACAAGCCTATTGCTCAGTCCATCTTAGTCTACTATATTGAAGCTCTTAGTGGAGAAATGCAATATCAACTCAGAGATAAAGACCCTACCACTCTTTTGATAGCCTAGGAAATGGCCGTTAAAATTGATAAGAATATGCAATCTTTTGGTAAGTCAAACATTCTTGGGTACACAAGGGCCCTTATTCCTCCTAAGCAACATGAGATTAGAGATAAGGATTCTACAAACCACATGCAGGAGACTTATGACAAGAAAATGAAGGATATGAATGATAGGATGGAGGCCTTACAAACCGATTATGCAAAGATGCAAAATCGGGTATTAAACATGGAAAGGGCTTGAACTAGTCAGAACAATTTTCCTCCTAAGGGAAATTGGGTTCAGAAGAAATCCCTGCAAGATCAAAGGCCCCCTAATCAACTAGATCTCAGCAACATGGTTGAGGAAGTCATTCCCTATTGCAGATCCTATGAAGCCCTTCATGAAGAGTCCTCCTGTTATATGGCCCATCAAATCTTAGAGCATGGTCTTCCAGAGTCAAATGATAGTGAACAGTATTCAAGCGAGCCTGAGTACATCAACATAGTAGGACAGCTCCATCCGGTCACCACCGAAACCTGGGGACAAGCCAGAGAGTACAATCAACAATTTTATAACCTAACTAAGAAATTTGGTACTAAGCCTTCAAATGAACAAATCAAAGAGATGCCTAAGTTCAAAGGCATCACCTACCAGAGAAGGGATAGTCCAGGGACTTCAAAAAGTAAAGAATATCTTCCTAAGGTAATTGCTCCTCCTGATGCTGATGATGTTGGTCTTGATTTGGGAACTTGGTAGTCAAAAGCTAAAGTGTCAGTCCTTGCAAGTGAACTAGTTAAAATTCCAGAACAAAGTGAAAAGTTGTTAAAAGCCTTAACTCTCCACCTCCCAAAGGGGTAAAGTTTAACGAACCTTTAGAAGAACCTTCTCCAGCTCTAAATAATGTCCAAGAAGATCCAATTGTAATATTGCATACTATGGATTCAAGAAAAGAGGATCATCCCCCTTCTATGTATCATTGATGATGGGTGATCTTCTTCTACATAACTGTATGCTTGATTTGGGATCCGCCTCTAATATAATGACTAGGAAAGTAATGGAACAGTTGAACCTTAAAACAACTAGGCCTTAACGAAATGTCTATGCTATGAATTCCAAAGAGGTGGATGTCGTGGGAATCATCCTGAATCATCAGGTGAGACTGGCTAAGTAGCCAAATATTCACATAGCCATGGACATTCTCGTAATTGACGTGCCAAATAAATGGGGGCTGTTGTTGTCAAGAAAGTGGGCTGCCAACTTGGGAGGATGGATCCAAATGGACTGGAGTTATGCTACAATACCTGCATCAAAATATTCTTAGGTAAAGTTGCGTAATGAAAAGGAGAAGAACTACCATGTTGAAAATCCCAAGAAGCCTTTAAATGAGTATGTTTACAACGCTGATGAGATTGGAACTTATACTTTCTACTCTACCTTCTTAGCTCCCTTTAAAGAAAAAATAAAAGACAAGAAGGTAGATGAGATATGGAGGATGAACTTTGATGGTGCTCATTCCAGAGCTGGAAAGGGTGCAGGTGTTGTCATCACATCGCCTAAGGGAAGATCTTTAACTTTGCTTATAGATTGGAATTTAAGGCAACTAATAATATAGCAGAGTATGAAGCACTCTTACTTGGTTTGGAAACAACAAAGGATATGGGGATAAAAGAGTTAAGCATAAGTGGCGACTCTGATTTGATAATCCTCCAGGTTAAGAATGAATTTGCGTGTTAGTATGAAAGGTTGAAAAAGTATAGAAATGTAGTCTGGGACACGATGGAGTATTTTGATGCTTTAAACTTAACTTCAATTCATAGGGCTGAAAACAGCTTAGCGGACAAGTTAGTAGTAACAGCCTCAAATCTCCATCCTTCTGAGGAATTGTTGAATGGCGATGGTAAATTAGAGATAAACTTTAGACCATCTGTTCCAGACAACATGGAACATTGGCAGGTTTTCCAAAGTGATGAACAAATTCTGAAGTTTCTGCATAATATGGATGAATTTTCCAACTTTAGTGTCAACTTTCAGGAAGAGGGTAAAGAGTATCAGGGAGAAGGTGATCAGTTTGATAATCCAGTACCTCGGGGCCTTGTTGGACTTGAGCAAATTTTTGACAGACATGATGGTAGGAAAAATAATATTGATTCAATGAAACCTAGAGATTACGTAGAAATCAATATTGGATCAGATAAAAACCCAAAATTAATAAAATTGGAAAAGGGACATCTGAAAAGGAAAGGAATGACTTAATAAATTTGGTTAAAGAGTATAGGGATGTATTTGCCTTTGCATATGATGAGTTGAAAGCATATTGGGAGGATGTGTTCCAACGTAGCATCCCTTTAAAACAAGATGTCAGAGAAGTCAAACCCTTTTGGCAAAAACTAAGACAAATAAACCCCAAGTTAGCCCCTATAATTAAAAAGGAACTTGAAAAGATGTTAGTTGCAGGGATTATTGCACCAACAAGACATTCATCCTGGTGCTCTTACTTGGTGGTGGTAATAAAAAAGAATGGTAGTCTAAAGATATGTATAGATTTCAGGAATCTAAACATAGCTTGTCAGAAGGACAATTATCCTTTGCCTAATATGGAGACCCTTCTCCAAAGAGTAACAAGGGCGGGCATGATGTCCATGTTGGATGGGTTTTCAGGATACAACCAGGTAGTAATTCGGAAAGAAGATAGGCATAAAACTACTTTTACCTCCCCTTGGGGTACTTTTGAGTATTTGAGAATGCCTTTCGATTTGCTGAATGATGGGGCCACTTTTCAAAGGGCCATGGACTATGCATTCAAGGAGTTGATTGGAAAAATCAAAGAAATTTACCAAGATGACTTGACAGTTTTTTCAGAAGAAAGACCAAGTCACATAGGCCATCTTAAGCAAGTCTTTGAAAGATGTAGGAACTATGGTATTTCTCTTAATCCAACAAAATCTATTTTTGGAATTGACGAAGGAAAGCTTCTAGGACACATCATTTCTAAAGATGGGGTCAAAATTGATCTTGAAAGGATTGAGGCCATTAAAAAGATTCTCTTTCCTAAAAATGTCAAATCTCTCCAATCTTTTAATGGGCGCATTAAATTCATTAGAATATTTATCCCAAACTTAGCTAAGTACATGAAACCTTCACAAAAGTTGTTGAAAAATGATGCTAAGTTTGAGTGGACTAGTGAAGGTAGAGAATCCTTCAAATACATTAAAGAAGCCATCACTAGATCTCCTATCTTAATCAGCCTGGACTACTGCAAAGATTTCATGATTTTCTCCTTTTCTTTCAAGGATACTATTGCGGGGGTTTTGCTCCAGAAAAACAATGAAGGATTTGAGCAACCCATCGCTTTCATGAGCCAAGCCTTGCAACACTCTGAGTTAAAATATACCACCATGGAAAAAAAGATTTTTCCTTAGTAAGATCTTTGAAGCATTTCAGAACATATGTGGGTTACTCCAAGATAGTTTGTTATGTACGTCACTCAGCAGTTAAGGATATCTTGTGTCAACAAGATTTCTTAGGCAAAAGAGGTAAGTGGGTGTCTAAAATTCAAGAGTATGATCTAGAGATTAAACCCACAAAATTAATCAAAGGACAGGGCTTAGCGAAAATGTTAACTCAGGGTAATGAAGAAGCCTTAGGAATAATTTGTCAGAATGAAGAGCCTACACCGAGCATGCCTCCAGAATCGCAGGGTTTTAGATCACCATTGGTACTCTGATATTATATTATTTCTTCAAAACCTTACATGCCCTAGACATCTAAAAGGCCATAAAAGAAGGACTTTAAGGTTAAAGGTCACCAGGTATTGCATCACTTAAGAAGGACTGGGTTGGAGAAACCCAGATGGAGTGATCCTTAGATGTGTTAATAAGCAAGAGTCTAAGTAGCTCTTGACAAAGCTCCATACAGGATTTTGTGGTGGGCATTATGCAGCAGATATGACAGCCCACAAAATCCTTAGAGCAGGTTACTATTGGCCCTCCCTATTTCCAAATGTTCATAAGTTGGTCAGAGGTTGTCAGCAATGCCAGTTGTTCACTGGGAAGCCTAGTTTGAAAGCCTTACCTTTGCAACCAATTGTAGTTTAAGCCCCTTTCCAGCAGTGCGGGCTTGACTTTATTGGTAAATTCAAAGATAATTCTAGCTATGGCTATTGTTGGATTTTAACGGCTACCGATTATTTCACCAAGTGGGTGGAGGCAATCCCCACTTAAAGGATATTGATAAAGTTGTTATGGATTTCCTAGAAAATAACATCATTACTAGATTTGGTGCTCCAGCCAAAATAACAACTGATAATGCCAAAGCTTTCAGTTCTGCAGAGTTCACCAGCTTCTGTTTCAATTATGGCATTATCCTATCCCATTTATCCAATTATTACCTGTAGGGTAATGGTCTCGCAGAGTCCAGCGATAAGAACTTAATGACAATCCTTAAGAAGACAGTTGAAAATACTAAGAATTCATGGGATGGTAAGATTAAGTATGCACTTTGGGCTGATCGGATAACTAAGAAAAGTGCAACCAGGAAAACCCATTTTGAACTTGTGTATGGTTTGATTGTTTCACTACCCATCTACCTTCAGTTACCTGCCATGAATATGCTCCAGGAGTATGAAATGGAAGAAGACTCCATGGCCAACAATATTAATCGAATCATTGAGCTAGATGAGAACCGAAGGAAGGCCCTTGACCATAGTATCAGAAATCGAGATAAGATCAAAAGAACCTTCGATAAGTCAGCTAGGCCAAGACCTTTTCAGATTGGGGATACGGTTCTTCTTTGGGACAAAAGGAAAGAGAAGTCGAGAAAGCACAGGAAGTTTGACAGCTTATGGTTGGGTTCATACATTATATATGACGTGGCTAGCACAAATTCATTTCTCCTCAACCTTATGGAAGGAGAAAGGTTGCTCTTACCAGCGAATGGGCAACAATTAAAAGTGTTCTTCAACAATGACATCTAATGCCCATGGGGGAATTCTACGGGCTTTTCTAAACCCTTATCTTTTTCTTTTCAGTTTTTTCTTTTTTGTACCATAGTTTTGTACTATATCTTTGTATCATATTTAATTTTTGTATATTATGCATGTACTATAGATTGTTTCCTTTTTCCTTATGCATAGTTGTTGTTTCATTTTTGGCTTTATATATATATATATATATATATATATATATGTGTTGATGAAGTTGTCATTGATGCCAACATGTGACTTGGCTCTTTCAGTTATCATTGATGCCATTATTGTCCCTTGTAATGGACAAGCTTGATGAAGTGGTACAAATGACCCATTCTATGGTCATTTGCCAAAGATGGTGTGGCTCATGTGTATGGAAGCCCTAGTGGCGTAATGGAAAGTTGAAACCCTTTGATGGAGGACACTCCTACACATAAGCTCTTGAGGTTAGAGAAACCATGGGTTAACAACAAAACAAGAAACTCAAAAACCATGGTAAGGTTGACTGGAAACTTGCTTACATGCACATTAATGATGAAGGCATGGCACTAAAGATGGCAATGGTTTTCCCATAAAAACAACAGGGTTGAGGGATTGTGTTGCATATTTTGTGCTTCTTGCTTTTCATTTTGCACTGCAAAATCTTATATACAATGGAGATATGTTTTCGAGAATTTGGGTTAACATAATGAAACCCTCAACAAAATGATGATCTTGTTGAAGGTCAGCCTCATTAAAAACATAAATTTTTATTGAATTGCAAAGTCGGCTTCAATAAATAAATTAAAAAAAAGGGAGCAGGTCGGCTCCATAATTTTTGGGAAAACTACTATAAATACCTAGTCATACATTTCATTTTGTGTGGGTGAAATTTCGGTGGAATAGCTCTGAATTTTCGTGGACTGAGGCTCAATGCCGAGGGTTATAGCAGGAGATGAGCAGCAGACTGGAAATTTTGTGGCAGCAGTCAAGACACATTTTTTTTTGGTGTTTTCTGTAGTAGTTTGAAGAAAATTTCGAGAGAAGAAGCAGAGGAGCAGCAGTCCGATTTTTCAAGTTTTTTTTTAAGGCTCACGGTGGTGGTTAGGGCTGCTACAGCAGCTCATAAAGGTCTGAGATTTTTCAAGTTTTGCAGCAGACTTTGAGGTGTTTTGAAGCACACAGTTAAACAGCGATGAGTAACAGCCCGAGATCTAGCTTCATCAGCACTATGTGACAAAACAGCTTGACTGAATGCCTCTGGATGAGATACAAAAGAATTTTGCTCGTGGGGTTTGCTAGGAAGGTTGAGATTGTGAGAAGCTTCGGTATTGCCAGAAGCTTTAGTTACCTTTATAGCATTGGTGTCATGTTACTGCAATTCAGTTGAATCAACCTTTGTAGGTTCTTCAAGAAAGTGCCAGTTAAGTTGCAGCAATAAATAGCATTAAAGCAGAAGTCCAAATTTCTGAGGAATACACAGTCCATGCGAGGGTGTGGAATACACAGTCCCGAGTTTCTTCATCAGTCTGAAGTTTGTTCGTGCACAGTCCTGAATTAATACTTTACCAGCATTTGTTGAAGCAGCAGCAGGAGCATCCCAGTTTGGAAAGCAGTCCAAGTTTGATGGTAAGAACAGTGACCTAGGGTTTGAAGAGTTTGGCTTTGAAGGTCATCCATAGCATTAATGATGACACAACTCAGATATGATGATGAGAGCAGACCTTTATGTGATGAGAACAAACAGTGAATGATTGTGCAAACCCTATGATATGATGCAAACCCTACTGTGATGATGTGCAAGTGTTAAAGATGAGCAGTAGTTTGATAATCTTGGATGCAGATAGCTGAGTAAGAGGAGCAGACCCAAATTATCTCACAGAGCAGCAGAGGTAAATCACAGTCTGAGTTTTAGTGCATGGTTGATGTTTAAGGTCTATTTGAAGTAGAACAATCCAAGTTTTTGTCTTGGAAGATGTTCTTTTGATTTTATCCTTGCCTTTCTGCTGCCATATGACGGTCTGGTCTTATACTAGTCTTGGGGTAAAATTTGGGTGGTTTGTGACTGATTCGGAGGCTATTCCACAGTCAATACACAATCCAAAATGTTTGATGTGTGATGGTTACTACCATTTGGGTTTTCTCCCACAAACAAACTGAATGTTGAAGTTATAAAACAGTCCCAATTTTGCATCTGAGTCTGGTTGCTTAATCAGTATGTTGGGAGATCTGATCTTGAAGTCATCTACAGCAAACATACACTGAGCTTTGACATGCACAAACAAAAACCTTGGCATTTGACAGACCTTTGATAACATACACTGATTGAAGATCTTCAAAGTTGATGTCAGTCCTTGTTTTGGGACTTGTTTAGAGTTCAAGCTCTGCAAATTGAAGACACCGTCCTAATACTCAATAAGAGTTTGAATACAGTGCAAGAATGATGCTCAGCTGAGGCTGATGACAGTTCTAAGTAATGATGACAGCCCTAGAAGCTGTTAACGAAGTATTTTGAATGATGGCACTCTGAGTCGTTGAAGTCCAAGTGAATGCAGATGACAGCCCTAGTATTGACAGCCCTAATTTGTTGATGATACAACCAAGTTGAGTAACATACATGAGTGTAGGAGAATGACAATCCTATGCATATTGACTGCCGCTTGAAAAGTAACTTGACAGTTTATGCTTGATTGATTCAATGTGAAGATGAACTTGCAACAGAAGACAGGACCATCAACCAAGTGAACAAGACAATGGTGATTATATAGCAGTAATACATCTACAGCAAAAGACATGATGATTAGATGACAATTGGCATGGCAACAACAGACTTGACATGTGGATTGATGAGGCTTCTTGATCAGTGGTGGATGAGCAAAGCAGAGATTGTTGAGCAGACAATGATGAATTGACAGTGAGCAGCATTGATGATGAGTAGATGAGCATGATCAGAGTTGAGCAGATGATCAGCAGTATTGACCAGCAGCAAAATAGATTGAAGGAAGGAACAGATGATGTTGATATAACAGTGAACTTTAATTGTAAATGCAAGCTTGACTTGCTTCTGAGATTAGGATACCTCAAACCTTTCTTAGCAGGGTCTAAGAAAACCAGGCAGGGTCCTGGATGCAGAGTAGGTGCTCTATGTATCAGTAAGTGCTGATTTTGCCTAACGGTTGTAGCCGAACCAAAACTAATACAAAAAGATTACAAAATTATATGGTGTTATGTTCTTTTGTGTTATGGTTCTTTATGAATGAAATGCTTATGCTATGTGAATGATGAAGTGAAAGATGTTTAAAAATTATTATGGTAGAGTAATGGAATGATGAATTGGTGGCTAACTGTGATAAGCTAAGAAAGGTTTAAAATTGGCTTCACACTGATTCACCCCCCCCTCTCAGTGTCTACAATATGTGGTATTGATGCACTTTAATTTCGTGCAGGAACCAGAGATTCTGGGCCGCTTGCACACTCTCTTTGAATGAAAATCAAACGAGTGCACGTCCCGCGGTTGGAGCCAGATGTTACCAACTATTTTGTACAATAGTTGAACTTTCTATTGAGCCGCCAATTATTGAACATGATGCATGTTCATTGCCAGAGTTCAGAAGTTCAGTTTGTTCCAGAGTTAGCCACTTTTGGCTAGCCTTTTTTATTTTTTGTCGAAATGACCATGCCCCATGGGGTTTGTAATAAAGTGTGCTAGTAGGGGGGTCTTGAGTGGCTCGGTTCCCTTAGACTTAACAACCAAATAAGGTATTCCAAGGAGTTTTTCTCTTGTCGATTATTTCTTTGCCTTTACTCGAGTTATAATCGATGAGTTTTTCTCCTGCCACCTCCAAAGCTAGAATGCCCAAATTTGGAGCCTAGGCCTTGGGGGGTTATTAGAGTCCAACATTAAAATATGAACCTACTGGACACTATTGGTATGTTCTATGGTCATTTCCTAGGTCCCGAGGCATGTTAAAACATTGTTCGAAAAAAATTTGAGCGAACGTCCTCAAGTTTTTTATTTTTTATTTTTAAACTATTGAAAAATAATTAAATTTTTCAATTAATTAAACCATTTTTCCTATGGTTTAATTGAAAATTTTCAAAATGTAATAATTAAGTGGTCTCGGGGTGGATTTTGGAAAATAAATATTTGTTTTCTAAGCCAAAGCACTCATTTAACCCCTAGACCCACTTATCCTAAGTTTCTGATGATTATTTTGCACGTACTTGAATATTTCCTCAAAATCAATAAATGAGGAATATTTATGATTAAAATAATCATAAAAATATTAAATGGAGATAAATCAAAAAATCTCCAAAATAAGTCAAATTGAATAAAGTAAAGGGTTATTTAACTCGACAAGGAGCACCTGGGAAGATTCTAATCACCACTGAACTGATATGAGTCAGTATCAGAGCACTGAAGATGACTCCTCCTTGGGATTTGCGCCTCCTCTCCTTGCGTGGGCGAATTCTCTTTGTTGGCACATTTTGATTGGTTGGGATATGTTTACAAGAAAGAGGGTGGGCACCTTGCCTAGGTGGAGGCCACCTCACCCCCTCCCATAAATCCCAGGCTCCAGTTCAACTCCAAATCAAGGGATCGGAGCTCCAGCTCAATGGAGAAACCGTTTACTGTCACCCACGATTTTTCCTGTGAAGGAGCCCTTCACGATTTCTGCGGCTATGTGTCTTCCCGTTGCTTCAATGTTGAGATTGGGTTGTTGTTTTCCCCACGTTTCTCATTTGTTGTGCCCTCATTTACATTTTTGAGCTGCTGTGGGTTATTATTGAGTTGTTTTGGCCACGATAGGGCCAAGAACGACTCAGGAATCGATATCCCCAGTCAAAGCTGTGAATGGCTTGGTTTTGCTGTGTCTATGCAGCGGTTGGTCTTCGAACTGTGTTGGAGTGGGAATGAAGGTTGGAGTATGCTTGATAAACCTGGTGTATTTGGGAGCCACACAGATAGAGCTAGAGGGTTGGCTTTCTTCTCCATAACCTCTGAATAGCACTGGAAGGGAGGTCAGGGCCTGAGGGACTGTGTAGCAGAGAAGGGATTGATTTCCTTGTGTTGGGTGTGTGTGGGTGTCCTAGAAGTCAGGCTAGTTCTGGTGTAGGTGTCCTTAGATCTTCCCAGCTCCTTGATGGCCTGATAAACCCAACTGTGTTGGCTTGGCTGATTTGTGTATCCTTGGCTATGTATAAGCCTGCTTGTTCCTTATTCCTTGGGGAATCATGCCCAGCTCGAGGGTGATAGTGTTGCTGAGAGATTAAGGAGCACATTGGCCTATGGTTGGGTGGAATGTTGCAGCGATGTAGCTGGTTGCGGGACGAATTCTTCATAAGATAAGTATTCTTGTCTATATCATTCCTGCAATTATAATTACTATTAAATAAATTATGATGAACATGTTAAATGCTTGAATGTATGGTTTTTCTTCCGCTGTATGTTAAACAATTATGCATCTCTGCATGCTTTTACTTCCAAGCATTTTACTTCAGTTTATATGTATGTGCATGTTCATGGGGGTAGTTGTCGTTGGTTAATGGCATGGTAGCGTCCTCTTCGTCGGTCGAAGGGTCGGGGACGTTACAGACTAGTATCAGAGCCCATGTTGCAGCATGGGCCTCTATGGGCCATGAAGAATCAATGATAGAGGTAGGTTTCCCTCTACCCAGCAGAAACCAAAAGAAATCAGAGAAATGATAGGAAATTTCAACAAAAATTTCCTAAGTGTGAAAATCATCGGACGGCTTAGGCTGAAGCCCACCCGATATGTCGGAGGACTTAGCCAGAAGCTCCTCCGATGCATCGGATAGCCTAGGCGGAAGTCCACCCAACGAGGGACAATCAGAAAGAATTTTTGAAAAAATTCTCGAAGTGTCGGATCGTTGGAAGACCCTTCGATACAGACCCCGGCGGCGGCAGACAGTACATGATTGAGCCGATGTGGGTGAAAATTCAAAAATTTTCCAAGTGCTGAGATCATCGAAAGTCTTCAGCTGAAGACCGCCAAAACGTCGACCCCTTTAGCTGGAAAGACTTCTGATGCCACCGGAGGTAAAAAAAGGTGAAGACGAAGCCAAAGTGTCGGCAGGGATCTCCTGAAGACCGCCGAAACATCGGAGAAATTTAGTTGATTGAGCAGCCAATGCGACAGCGGATGAAGGGAGAAGTTTTTCCGAAGAGCTGGAAGCGTCAAAAAAATTTAGACGATTGAGTAGCTGACACGGCAGCGACAAGAAAAAGAAGAAGATAAAAAAAAACACAAGGGGGCAAGCCCCCTTGACCCCCGTCGTCCCCCTGAGACAGTCATTCTTCGAGGAAGAAAATTCTGTGTTTTGGGAAAGCTTGTAATTGTATGATTTTTCCGAGAGAAGGTAAGTAATTCTGATTTGTATAAATGTTATGCATCTAACAATTGTGTTACTAACACGTTTGCAGAATCATAGACACCTTCAAGGGCACTATTCCAGGTAGTGCGGTTTGGTAAAGTAAGTGGTGGTTCAATTATGAGAACCCATGACAGATATGGTGCTCGGGATTCCTACGAACATGCGTGAGATGCCATGGGAGAAAATGTCTGTAATGGAAATGATGACATAGAGTCTAATGGAAGGAGATTCCAAGAGACACCGTCAGATGTTACAGCCACCATGAGAAGCTTGATTAAAGCCCAAGAAGAGCAGCATCAGTTGAATGCTACTATGTTGCAGAGTTTGACAGACTTACAAAGGAAGATAGACTCTGGGCGGGGTACAGCAAAACCAGAAGGCAGTAAGAGCAGTACTAGGAGAAGAAGAAGGACTTCTAGTGGATCATCTGACTCCGAAGAATCCAAAGGGGATTCAAGCTCTTCTTCTCGTAAAGGAAAGAGAAGGAGACACCATAGGGATCGCTCTTGGGATGAATTGAAGAAGGCTAAACCTCCTACATTTGATGGTGAGATAAAGACTGGACAAGAGGCTGAAGCTCAGCTTCTTGGGATAAAAAAGTACTTCCAAGTTCAGGATTATTCGGGAAACATGAAGGCAAGGGTTGCCATATTCAATCTGAATGGAAGAGCATCCATTTGGTGGGAACACTTCAAGCAAGTAAAAAGGATCAGTGAAAGAAGGCTTAAGTGGAAATAGTTCAAGAAGTATTTCAAGTAGAAGTACCTCTCTGACAGGTATTATGATGACAAGATTAAGGAGTTCCATGAGCTAAGATTGGGGCAGCAGACCATGGAAGATTATGCAAATAAGTTCTTGGAATTGTTGAGGTATGTTAGGTACATCAAAGATGAGAAGGTGAAGGTCCAGCGTTTTTTGAGTGGATTACTTTAGTCTTACAAAGATAGAATTGAGTTTTATGAACCTAGAACTCTTGAAGAAGCAATAAGGAAGGATAAGTATTGCTATGAGAAAAGCAAAGGTAAACCTGATTACCATAAGTCATGGAAAGACAAGAAGAATGAGAAGTTTGACCAAAGAAAGAAAGGTTTTAAACATTCTAACTTCATGAATCAGCAAAAGCAACCATCCCAAGCTGCGAGTAAGCCAGTCGGGGTGATAGGAGTGTTGCCCACCTATTTCAACTAGGTCGCAACCTCATGTACATTGAAGATGTACATTCTGTGCAGTTTGTACCATGGAAAAATCCTAGGGATTTTTCACTCAGCAGGGCAATTCTGCCCCTTTTGTACACGAAATGTCCGCTCCCCTACGTGGGATAATTAATGTAACTTTATATGTCATCATGAGTCATTCCTCTAAGGATGTCACCATGGACTTTATTATCAGGGAAGTCCTCTTCATCGAGTGTTTTTTTCCCCTTCCAGTTAATTTTGTTAATTAACAATTTTAATTGGTTGGGTTTTTCACTCACCAATCCTCCAAAGTGGTGAATTGGCGTTCTAATAATTAAGCCCATGAGGTGGCTAAGGTTTCAAGTTGTTGTCCATGACCATGCTAACCGTATCTTGTAGTCTTGCAGAATTTCGTTAAAATTTTAATTTCTATTTTGATTTTTTCTTAATTAATTAACTTTACCATTTGGTGGTTAATTAATTAAGTTTTGATGTAATAATGCAATCTCTTGAACCTTGGCATTTTGTAATAGGGGCTATGAATGCAAATGAAAATGCTATGACACCCCCTAAGCCATTGGTTCAAGTCCCATGTCATTATGGCAAGGGGTTGGGAAGTTAGACCAATTTTGGTTAATAAGACAAGGTATTTTTTCCTAGTAAATTAATTTAATTTCCAAGGGTAAAAAAATAAATTATTTGATTTTGAAGGAAAAAATCAAATAAAGCCATGGTAATTAAGTTTGGGAGGTGGCTAATCATAGTTAATTTTTATTTAAATAAACCCCCCCATGTTCAAAATAAATTTTTGAAGATTTCCCAAGTGGGGTGCCCCTCTTGTCTTAATAAAAGATTTAAAGTAAAATATTTAAATAAAAGATTAAAAAATCAAAATCAAAAATCAAAATTTGAGTCAAAGGAAGCCCCAGATAAAAAATAAAATAAAAGAATAAAAGAATAAAAATAATAAATAAAAAATTGAATAAAAGATTAATAAATAAAAATAATAAAAATCAAAATTTGAGTTAAAGGAAGCCCCAGATAAAAATAAAATAAAAAAAGATTTAAAATAAAAGAATAAAAAGATAGAAATTTTAAAAATAATAGATAAAAAATAAAATATTAAATAAAATATAAAAAATAAAAGATAAAAAATTAAAACAATAAAAAATTAAAATTTGAGTCAAAAGGGGGCCCCACTTGAGTCATGGAAACCCTAGATCTAAGGGTTAAGCTTCATTGTGACATGGATTTATCTTTTTGACCACTGATTTGAAAAGACACCCTTGCTTATGATTGGTGAATGGCTTGCAAAGTCAACAAACCTAGATCTAAGGGTGGAGGAGAGCTAGAGTTTAAATCTATGTTTTGGACCCTTGATTTGGGAGTGGGTTTGAGATCTTTTCAACTATAAAAGAGAGGCCCCTCCTCTCATTTTATCATCATTCTTTGAAGCATGGTTATGCTGCCAAAATACTCCCTCTTCTCCCTCTCTTCTCTATTCTTCTCTCTCAAGTTTTCTTTGGCTATTGTAATGTTGTTGCCCTATTGGGGTTTATAATACATCAATCTTTGGAGAATACATTTGTTGGTGCACCCATTTTGTGGCTTGAAGAGGGAGGGAACTGTTTTTGGTTGGGTTTTGTTGCATTATTTATCATAGAAGCTCTCCACAAAGGTTTTTGTGGAGAAACTTGTAGGTAGAAGTTTTTTTATTTGCACTTGTGATTAACATTGTAAGATTTTGCAAAGGTTTTTGCATGATTATGGTGTTCTCATCTCTATGTGTGAGTTTTGCAGCTTTAGCTAAACTCTTTGCAGCGATCCAAGCTTGGAAAAGTTTTCCCTCCAAGGCCCTAATCTCTAATCTTGTTTTCTGTTTTAGGAACTAGTAGTTTTGTTATTGTTACTAGCAAAATCTAGTTTCCTTTAATAGATCCATGTTATATTTTTATGATATATTTCAGATCTGATTTCTTACTGTGTTTTAGGTGGCTGGAAATGCAATTTTCAGCCCTCTAATATTCAATTTTTTGATATTTTAAAACCCAGTTTTTTACTATAAAATTTCTGTATTTTTATACTAACATTTTCTAACTTCCTTTTGAGTTTCCTGTCATTTTCCAATAAGCAAAGCTTGTTGGTTTTTAGCAGATTTTACAGTTTACAAGGGGAGGTTATGCCCAAATCACATCTAAAACACCTCAACTTGCAACCGGTTTCAAAAGGGTTCAACCTCTTATCTTCTTACTCTATTTTCTAGCTATTTGTAAGCCTTGGGAGAGTCTCCTCGTGGGTATTCTCTAAAAGCTTTCAAAGTAATTTGTAATCATATTGTAATTAGGTAGGAAGTAGATCTAGGAAGTAGATAAGTAGTTGTGCTTTCTTTTTCAAGTAGATCTAATATTTTTCCAGTGTTTTTTTTCACCCACCTTCTCTTTTAGGGAGATTGATGTGTGGTTAGTATATTTCATTTAGATTAGTTTACTTTCAAGCATTTCTTTTTCAAACAAAGCATTTAGTTATATCTTTACTTTCTGTCACCTAGTTTACTGTTTTGAATGAATATACAACCTAACATCCGTCCGTGTATCCTCTGCCCTCCGTTATCTCCCTTTAGGGAACTCGGATCAAGCGTATGAAAAACGGAGGGGTTTGGGGGCTTTAGTTTAATAGGCATCCATCTTGCTATTTTTCTGGTTGATTAAAAACAGTGACCTTGGAAGCTAGTTGGAGTAGAAGACCGTGGGGGGTCTCTAGGCGTTCTACGTTCTCCTTGTTGAGCACCAGGGCATTGGGTTTTGATCTGGGAGCTACAGGTGGACATGTTTCCACTGTTTTGAGCGCACCAGCATTCCCTCTTTGACTTGAGAAATACTAGATTGGGGTAGTCACACCACCGGATCTAAAACTTAATCAAAGACTTCAACTTTAAATAAAATTTATTAAAATGAACCAAGAGACATTGCAAAATGTCTTACCCACATTTCAGTTTCTGTATTTGCTTCGAAGTCCTTGCTTTTCAAGGCTTTCATTTTACAAGTACATCTTGCAAGCATCTCAATTTCATTTCAGTACCTTGCACTTTCAAGTATAATATCTTTAAAGTACTGTGGCACGCCTGAGTAAAACATTGTTTAATCTTGTAACTTGAAAGCAATTTGTCATTAGATCTTTGAGATAATAACTTGTTCATCCGGTGTATATCTTGCTTCTTTTTAGGTATCATTGTATATTTGTTGAACCATTCTTTAGCACTTGTTCATATTGTGTAATTCATTTACATTGTTCATATTGTTAATATTGTAAATCTTGCTTAGTTTAGACAACTGTGGATAATCATTCTTAATTCTTTTCAAGTTTGTAACTTGTAATCTTTTGACTCCATTTAATCTAGGCACTGATCTTGTAACTTTGTAACCTTAATAAAATAAAATCCATTTAACTAAATTGTTAATAAACCTTCATGTAGGGACTATCCCCCTTGGCTCTGTTGGGATTTGGCCTAAACGGAGGAGTTGGTAGACTGTGGTGACAGTGGTCCCCATCTCTAACTTGCCCCCAAGGACACACAAAGCGGGTTGGAGACTTCCCTGTGTCATAAAGTGTGTATTAGGCGGCAACAAGGAGAAAATCCTAAAGATCCACAACAGAATAGAGGGCCACTCCAATGTTGGAAATGTGGAGGACGCCACATGTGCAAAAATTGTCCACTCGGGAATGAGAGTGCAAGGCCAGCTTACAACGTTCAAGAAGCAGAAACAGTGGGTCAAGTAGCAAGGGCAGTCCCAAGGATCTATGCAGCACTGGAGGACCGCCAGGCAGATCACCAGTCAACTGTGGTTGAAGTTGCAGGTAAGATTGTTGAGCAATCTGTTTCTACTTTGATTGACCCCGGTTCTACTCACAGTTACATTACTCCTAGAGTAGTGGAGAATTATGCCTTTAAGAAAGTAAAGCATAGGAAATCTTGGTTAGTTCAGCTAGCCACTGGAACTAAGAGAAAGGTTAGTGAAGTGATAGAGAAATGTCCATTGGCCATGAATGGATTGGTCACTTGTGTAGATCTGAATGTTCTACCACTTGGTTCCTATGATGTTCTCATTGGAATGGATTGGTTAGAAGCTTACAGGGTAAAGCTTGACTGTTACAACAAAACTTTTGAATGCATGGATGAAGAAGGGAACCCAGTAGTTGTGAGAGGTATTCCAAAGGTGATTTCAGTAAGGCAAGTTTCAGCCATGCAGTTGAAGAAATTCTGTAGGAAGGGTTGCTAGTTGTATGCAGCTCATATTTTGGAAGAAATAGGGAATGAAACTCCTAGGTTGGAGGACAACCAGGTGTTATAGGAATTCAAGGATGTGTTTCCTGATGAGATTCCAGGGCTTCCTCCAAAGAGGGACATTGATTTCACAATTGAACTTGTGCCAGGAGCAGCACCAGTGTCCAAGACACCCTACATGATGAGTACACCAGAGATGCTAGAGTTGAAGATGCAGCTGCAAAAGTTGTTGGAAAAGAAGTATATCAGGCCGAGTGTGTCTCCTTGGAGAGAACCAATTCTGTTTGTAAAGAAAAAAGATGGTACACTTAGGTTGTGTATTGATTACAGACAGTTGAACAAAGTTACTATGAAGAATAAATATACTTTGCCTAGGATTGATGACGTCTTTGATCAAATGAGAGGAGCAAAGGTATTTTCCAAGATTGACTTGAGGTCTGATTATCATCAGGTGAGTATAAAGGATGAAGACATTCATAAGACAGCCTTCAGAACAAGGTATGGACATTATGAGTTTGTGGTGTTATCATTTGGTCTCACAAATGCACCCGCTACATTTATGTGCCTTATGAATAGTGTCTTCAGCAGGTATTTGGACAAGTTTGTTCTTGTTTTCCTTGATGACATTCATATTTATTCTAAGAATGAGGAAGAACATGAAGAGCATTTGAGATTAACACTACAATTTCTCAGGGAGCATCAACTATATGCAAAGCTGAGCAAGTGTGACTTCTATAGAGATAGAATTCAATATCTGGGTCACATTATCTCAGAAGAGGGTATATCTGTGGACCCTGAAAAGATTGAAGCCATTATGAATTGTCCTACTCCAAGAAATGTGACAGATGTAAGATCTTTTATAGAACTTGCAGGATACTACAGGAGATTCATTGAAGGATTCTCCCAAGTTGCACATGCCATCACTTCTTTGCAAAAGAAGGGGATAAAGTTTGAATGGACATCGAGGTGTGAAGAAAGCTTCCAACAGTTGAAGAATCTTCTCACCAATGCACCAGTATTGAAAGTTGCAGACCCAAAGAAAGATTTTGTGGTGTGTACCAATGCATGCGGACAAGGGCTTGGAGGAGTCCTTATGCAAGACAACCACGTGATATGTTACGAGTCAAGAAAGTTGAAGGAGCATGAGAAGAACTATGCCACTCACGATCTAGAGCTTGCAGCCATAGTACATGCCCTCAAGATGTGGAGGCATTACTTGATGGGTAGAAGATTCGAACTAAGGACAGACCATTGTGGTCTGAAGTATCTATTTGATCAGCCTACTCTGAATGCCAGACAAGCGAGATGGCTGGAGTTTTTATGTGAGTTTGATTTTGAAATCAAGCACATAAAGGTAAAAGAGAATAAGGTTGCTAATGCACTCAGCAGGAAGATGCAGGAAATGCATGTGGCATCTCTTAGTATTTGCCAATCAGATTTGAGGTAGCAGATTGTTAATCATGCTGCTGGAGATGAATTGTATGCGCTGGTAAAAGACAAGTTACAGCAGCAAAGTCTGGAGAAGAGGTATGAAGGATATAAATTGGAAGAAGATGGACTTCTTACTTATAAAGGAAAAATTTATATTCCAAATGTAGCAGAGTTGAGGAGAGTTGTTGTGGATGAAATCCATCAAGCTCCATATTCTGGTCACCCAGGATACCAGAAGACAATTGCTACCGCCATAAAATAGTACTTTTGGCCAAGAATGAAAAAGGACATGGCTGAATACATTTCAAGGTGTATGAAATGTCAACAGGTAAAGGTTGAGCATCAACCACCCAGCAGGTTTGCTACAGCGTTTGCCAGTTCCAGAATGGAAATGGGAAGTTATTTCCATGGATTTTATGACGAGATTGTCGATGACTTGGAAACAACATGATTCTATCATGGTTGTGGTGGACAAGTTGACAAAGGCAACACATTTTATACCGGTTAAGTCTACGCATAAGACTGATGACATTGCAAAGATATTCATGAAGGAGATTTTCAATTTGCATGGATTGCCTAAGGCAATAATCTCTGACAGAGATGTCAAGTTCACTTCCAATTTTTGGAAGCGGTTGTTTGCAGATTTGGGTACAAAGCTAAACTTCAGCACTGTATACCATCCTCAGATAGATGGGCAGACAGAGAGAGTTAATCAGGTGCTAGAAGATATGCTTCGCATGTACATGATGGACAAACCAACCAAGTGGGAAGATTACTTACACTTGGTAGAGTTTGCTTATAACAATGGACAGCAGGCATCCTTAGGGATGAGTCCGTATGAAGCTTTGTATGGAAGAAGGTGTAGGACACCAGTGACTTGGGATAATCTCGTGAACAAGGTTGTGCTTGGTCCTAAATTGCTCAAGGAGATGGAGCAAGAGGTTGTAAAGATCAGGCAGAATCTGAAAGCAGCACAGGACAGACAGAAAAGCTATGCAGATAAACATAGGGTGAACAGGGATTTCAGTGTTGGGGATCATGTTTACCTCAGAGTGAGAGCAAGGAAGAGTTCCTTAAAGCTTGGAAGTTGTTCCAAGCTGTCACCAAGATATTGTGGGTTGTTTGAAGTTCTTGAAAGAATAGGGCCAGTTGCATATAGACTTGCATTGCCTGCTAGCACTAGAGCTCATAATGTTTTTCATGTTTCTTTGCTTAAGAAATATGTACATGATCCTAACCATGTGATAAATTGCGATGTGATTCAGGTGGAACTTGAGGGAGAGTTCAAAATCGAGCCAATGCGCATCCTCGACGGGAAGGTCACCATGCACCGGAACCGAGCCATAGGACAGGTAAAGGTGCAATGGGAGCACTACGGTCCTGAAGAGGCTACGTGGGAGCTGGAGGATGCCATGCGATTGGCACATCCATTTTGTTCAATTCTGCGAAACACTAAGGCGGTACCAGTGTAGCATTTTGTTCAAATTTTGTAAAGCACTGACGATAGTGCTATTGAAGGGGGAGGGGAATGTAACACCCCGGTTTTGACCCCATTTGCATTAAATGTATATGATGTATATATTGTAATTAATCGTGGTGTGGAGCTAAAGGCAAAATCCCCACCATCGATTTGGTTGTGTTATGTTTCGACGATTGAAATTGTTGCCGATGGTATATCATGATATACGGCACATTACAATTTTGGCATCATGTAAATATGCACTTTAATTAAAATGAACCCCAACCAGCTATGTCAATGCAATGATGATGAAAAGGGCATGATTTTCCTAAGGATAAGGAGGGGGAATTGTTAAACCTTAAGCCTATGGGGAAAGGCCATGTGTCAGCCATTAAAAAAAAAAAACCTGATGTTAGTTGGGCAGTTATTGCTGGAAAGTGGTGGGTGGCAGGACTGTCAGTCCTTGCCCACACACCCACTCCACCAACAGACTCTCCATCTTCACGTGGGCAAGGAAACCACTAGGGGGATTTACTCCATTCTTTCTCATCCTCACGCAGGAGGGAAATGGCTCATCCTCACGCCCAGGATTCTTCATCGTTTTTCCTCACGCAGAGAGCTAGAGAAACCGTTTACTGTCACCCATGATTTTTCCTGTGAAGGAGCCGTTCACGATTTCTGCGGCTGCATGTCTTCCCGTTGCTTCAATGTTGAGATTGGGCTGTTGTTTTCCCCACGTTTCTCGTTTGCTGTGGCCTCACTTACGTTTTTGAGCTGCTGTGGGTTATTATTGAGTCGTTTTGGCCACGATAGGGCCAAGAACGACTCAGGGATTGATTTCCCCAGTCAAAGCTGTGAATGGCTTGGTTTTGCTACGTGTATGCAGTGGTTGGTCTTCAGACTGTGTTGGATTGAGAATGAAGGTTGGAGTATGCTTGATAAACCTGGTGTGTTTGGGAGCCACACAGATAGAGCTAAAGGGATGGCTTTCTTCTCCACAACCCCTGAATAGCACTGGAAGGGAGGTCAGGGCCTGAGGGACTGTGTAGCAAAGAAGGGACTGATTTCCTTGTGTTGGGTGTGTGTGGGTGTCCTTAGCTCTTGAATGAGTTCACCAACTTAGCATTCAGCTTTTCCCAGCTCCTTGATGGCCTGATAAACCCAACTGTGTTGGCTTGGCTGATTTGTTGATGGCCTGATAAACCCAACTGTGTTGACTTGGTTGATTTGTGTATCCTTGGCTATGTCTAAGCCTGCTTGTTCCTTATTCCTTGGGGAATCATGCCCAGCTCGGGGGTGGCGGTGTTGTTGAGAGATTAAGGAGCACACTGGCCTATGGTTGGGTGGAACGTTGCAGTGACGTAGCTGGTTGCGGGACGAATTCTTCATAAGATAAGTATTCTTGTCTATATCATTCCTGCAATTATAATTACTGTTAAATAAATTATGATGAACATGTTGAATGCTTGAATGTATGGTTTTGCTTCCGCTGTATGTTAAACAATTATGCATCTCTGCATGTTTTTACTTCCAAGCATTTTACTTCAGTTTATATGTATGTACATGTTCATGGGGCTAGTTGCCTGGTTGGTTAATGGCATGGTAGCGTCCTCTTTGCCGGTCAGAGGGTCGGGGATGTTACACCTTCCCTCTACCATCCTGAATAGGATCATCTAAAGGGGCAACTACAAGATTTGTGATAACAGGAGCAGGAAAGTTCAAACTGACTGTAACCTACAAGTCTGAATTTGTATTCAAACTCTGATTTTGTTAGTTGTAGTGAAATGTTGTTATAGTTGCTAATTATTCACTGTTAATTTCATGTACTGTGTGGATTTCCCTTTTGGAAAATAATGCAAATAAACCCATGTTGAGTGTGCATTCTCCAATGTTAAATACTACTTTGAATCAGCTCTGAAATACACAATCAAAACAACAACAAACTCAACAGAAAAATCAAACCATACTAGCATTATTGCATTGTTTCCAAGTGTTTGACAAAAGTCCCAAACCAACTTACATAAGCAATTAACTCAAAAAATGAGCCCAAATCTAGTTGGGAACTTTACAAACCACATCTGATAGACATGACTTCCAGGATGTGGAGGATATTGTTCTTAATGATCAGTTTTGGGCACATGTTAGGTATGTTTTGTAGTTCACCAAGCCCGGTTATAATATGATTCGAGTTGTAGATACAGATTAGTCAGTGATTAGAAAGGTGTATGAGCATACGGATAGAATGTTAGGACAAATGAAAGATGCTATTGAGCAAAGAGATGTAGACTTGTATGATCATATTCATATACATGTAGTCAAAAGGTGGGATAATCTAAATATTCCACTCCATGACCAAGCATATGTCTATTCTCCACCTTGGTTGGCCAAACCAACACCTGGGGGCATTAGGAGAAAACCACACGGAGATCCAAAGGTGCCAAATCGATATATTTTTTCATTAGACAGGTTGGACCCTGATTAAGAGGAATGCGCTCAAGTAAGAAGTGAATTGAGCAAGTACATCAATGAACATGGAGTCTTCACTAACCTGCATGCAACCAAATATCGAGATAGGTTGAATCCTAGTGAATGGTGGAACATGTTGTTGACTAAATTGTCATTGATGCCAACAGGTGTGTGTTAGTGTGTTTTTGTGCCCCTTGAGGAGTCTCCGAGGGTTGAGTAAGTGTCAGTGTCTAAGGAGACATTTTGACCTTGTCCAAGCCCAAGTCTGAAGCCCTTGGAGCCCTTGGGACAATGCCAAAAGCCCTGAACTTCCTGGAGAGTGGTCAAGTACCCCCAAGTTGGTTTAATCAAAATATGAACAAGTTTAAATGATAAAAATTTTATTTGTTCCTTAAAACATTAATAAAAGATTTAAAGTTAATGTTAAAATAAAATATTAAAACATTTAATAAATAAAATAACTCCTTATTAAATGGTACCTTTTTAATAAAATTAAGTTAAAGGTGAAATTAGAACTCCTTATTTGGTGCTAACCTTTTATCTTTTTTTTAATAAAATACTTAATAGAAAGTGTTCAATATCCTTTAAAAAAAGGTTTGACCCTCCAATTAAAATTATTCTAAATATTTAATAAGACAATATTAATATTAAAATAATTTAAAAATCCACCTTTGAAAATTAACCCCTAAAAAGTTAAAACAAATTAAAATTGGTAACTTATATTTTAAAATTTATTTTTATTAAAGACCCAGGTAAAAGCATGTCTTTCATTGTTGGTCCATTCATTTTTCATCGTGGTGAGGTAGACACTTTCCTTTCATTGTTGGTTTGTCTACCCAGTCCATTAAATCATCTCCGTAGGTAGGTTGACACTTTATTTATTTCTGTCTTTCTTATCCATCCGTTTGAGCTGGAATTATAGATGAGGTGGAGGGTGTTTTGGTATGTGGATATAATGTTTATTTCATGCACTAAAACAAGGAATTGGTTATTTTAAAAATAAATTATGACAAAATTTAAACATGACATTTAAATAAATAAAATATATTTAATTAATAAAAGAACTAAAATATAAAACAAGCTTTAATACTTGAATAAAATACCTAACCTTTCTCTAAGTCGGCCAGCTAAGAAATTAGCTTAACAAAAGCATATATATATACACACAATTTCTTAACAAAAAAAAAGGAATGAAGACGTGAGGGAGGTATCTCGCTGGTGTTTACCTTCACTATTTTGACTTCCGTGGTTATAGCAGCAAACTGAAAATTTTGGGAACAGCAAAGCTCGTACAGCAAGAAGATTTTCGGTGGAAAAATGTTCTGAATTTTTGTGGCAGAATTGACTGAGAAATTCGTGGAGCAGCAATTGAGAAATTTCGCTGGCTGTAAGTTTTATTTGAAATTTCACTGGCTGTAAGTTTTATTGGAAATTCGCTGCCTGTAAGATTTATTGGAAATTTGCTGGCTGTAAGTTTTATTGGAGATTTGCTGGCTGCAATTTCGTGGATGTGTTTAAGGAAATTTCGCAGGGTTGACAGAGACTGCCGTAGGTCCAAATCTGTAGCAGCAGCAGAAGCTTTTGACAAATATTTTTTTATTCTTCGGTTTTATATTCACTGAGCAATCCGTGGATAATCTAAAATCTGATGTTCGGGCATGTTCTGGATTATTCACAAGCTTCTTCAAAGATATCGAAGTTCTTGATAGTGCTGTGCTGCATGTTCTGGACACTCCAAATAATATAGCTGCGATAATACAGGAGGAACGAGTTCTGAGGCCAACAAGCTAGTGTTTGGAGGATAACGAAGAAAACTCTAGACACAGGCTGATTAATGCATGTTCTAGTAGTGACGATGAAGAGAACTGAAGCTAATTAGTGCCTATGCCCAGCCCGCGAGCTTCATTCTGTTAAGCTGGTACAGAAAGTATCTGCCTTAATCAGGCATCATTTCACTGTGAAATTTTGGGCTGCTAAATACTGTGAAAATCAAGCTGGTACATATTGCGAATTTCATAAGACTAGACCTCATGGGAATATCTGCAGTACTGTTTGTATGACAGCCTTACCCTATATAAAAGTCTGATTTTTGAAGTGTAGTAATGCAACGGATCTGAGTTAAGCATCAAGACAGTAGTGGTTTGAACATTTATCCAAGTTGTTGATCGAGCACTGAAGAGTATATTGATGGACAGTTCATGAGCAATCTTGGAGAAGTTTTGATCAGGACAGGGGACAGAGCAGTCTGAGTTTGACTAAAAACAAGTGCAATTTTTTTTTTGGGGGGTCAAAGCTGAAGTTCAAGAGCTGGATTTGAAGTCATCTGCAAAAGGTATGTCTATGAATTAAATACAGTGGTATGAATATAGTTTGTATGAATACAGTAGACAAGGTATGTATGAACAGTTAAGCAAATACATGCTATATTACAGTATTTATGAGAATATTGACAAGTGACATATGTATGAGAGAAAAGTGAGTGAGTAGTATGAACAGTGATAAATAGCAATACAGATATATGCTGTAAAGTGATGATACACTCTTACATTCTATGAGGACAATGATATGACGCTACATGGTATGATGCTTGCTTTGGTGTAATGACACACTTCTATGCACTATGATGTGTACATATTACATGGTGATGATGAGTGCACATACTTAATGACTTGATATGATGATGCACACTCTCCTTGACATGTGCTATGATATGATGCGGTGATGCTCTACTATACTTTATCATATACCTATATGCCATGGTATTCTTCTATGCACTATGATGATGCACGCCTTGTGTTCAGCATAAGCAGAGCAGAGTTACTTGTGCAGTAATTGTGTATGATGAGAGGTACATGAGCAGTATGTGGCATTGATATCTGCAGCAGATTCAGAGATTGGATTGGCACAGGTTGCTTTATGAGCAAGTGGTTTGACTCAGATTGGCTAAGTTGTATGAGCAGTTGGTTTGATTCAGGTGGATAGAGTTTGGTGTGCAAACTGACTCGGTTGGATGATTGATTGGTACAGCGTAATTGACAGGTTACTGGTTTAGTTCTAGTGCAGTGATGAGCAAGTGATGAGTTTATGAATAATGATCAGATGATGAGTATTGTGGTACAGTGGACAGCGATCGGTTGATGAGCAGTGATCGAGTAATGAGCAGTGGCTAGTAGTGGCAGTGGTTGTGCGGTGTTGTGCAGTGTGGTACAGGGTGTGCGGTGTGGTACAGAGTGTGCAGTGTAGCACAAGTGTTGAATAACAGGTCCGCAGGATCAGTGCGGTTGTGGTTCAGCTATTTCTATCTTCTTATCAGGGTGGCAGGACGGGGCAAGGAAAGGAGGTCGTAGCCTCCTTCCGGTAGAAGCCGGAAAACTAGGGAGTGGTAGCTTCCTTCAGGTTGCAGCCTGTAAAACAGGGGGTCGTAGCCTCCTTTCAGTTGAAGCTGAAAAATTGAAGTCTATATAATAAGACAGTTGTTCTTTTCATCCAGTTATTTCTGGACAACTATTATTAAAAAGGCTTCCGTGGTTTTCCCCCCAGGACTTGGGTTTCCACGTAAAAATCTTGTGTACTGTGTTGCTTTGCTTTCTATGTGATGATGATGATATGATGATGATAACAATGCTGATGGTCATACAATGATAATGTGACAATGCAAAATATTGAATAAGTTGTTGATTATAAAAGTTGGATAAAGTAATAAAGACTTCACACTGATTCACCCCCCCTCTCAGTGTCTACACATGTATGGATCACCTACCACATAATTGCATAAATTGGCAATTAGGATTCCTTCACAAGTTGTTACCATTTATTCTGCATAGAGGTGTTGGAGCACCTACAACTTCATCCACAACTTGAATGTAGATTAGCCAAAAAGTTTGGTTTATCTGCATTACAACTTGAGATTGTTGTCCCATTATTGTGATGCAGCCAAAATGATAGAACATATATGACATGGGATAACAATCCAAGGGAGTTTAATTTGGAGGATAGAGCCATAGATTTAGAGCACTTGGAGGCTGAACTATTGGGTGACCACGATGATGATCAAATTCATACAGTAGAGATGCCACCCCCAACCACCAACAAGTTTTCAGATGTAGAAGCTTTGCCTTTAACTTCACAATGTCCAGCATTGCATGGGGGGCATGCAGTTATTGCTCATGTTCCATGAACACTCCCAGCTTCTCCTAATTTTGTTCCTAGATCACAAGCAAAGAAATTCGAAGTTTCTCGTGACAAGAGGAAAGCTTAGTAGATAGTACTTTGTCTTTAATATTTATTATGGCTTATTTTGTACCCATTATATTATAATTTAAGTTTTAACTTTGAACATTGAAGTTTGAATCATTGATTGTATCTTACAACTCTTTGGTAATGAATATGATGCTTTGTTTCATTTAATGGTTAATGTTATCTATTAGAGTTTGTTGATAGAAAATGTTATATGTTGAAACTTGAAGGTTGATGTGGTTGATCATTGATCATTTGATGACAATGTTAGAAGTTATAGCTACTAGATGATTGATGTTATATGCGAACTGAATGGTTAGATCTATGTTTTCATGTTTTCTACAACTAATTTGGCATTCTGCATGTTTTTTTAATGTATATGCATCAAAATATGTATTACATAAAAAAGCTCCCAGCACGCTCCAGTCACTTGCCATATCGATTAGACTCTTATGCGCAAAATATGTATGTCAGTAATTCTTATGTTCCAATTGCTTGCCATATCCCTGCGTAACATACTTGTGCGCATAAGAGTGTGCATGAATGAAAAATTTATTTCTTATTTTGATTGAAAATCTTCACAAAATAAATATGTGGATCAATCTAGAAGACTTTTCTAGTTTATGACATGCTCTGCTGGTTTGGACCGGTTCGGTGTTGAAACCGGCTAGTTCAACATCGGGTCGATCGGTTCGGTGCTGAACTAGTCCCCAGGCCAAGTTTTCTACTGATTTGGGGTTAGATATGGTCTAGCGGGTCAACCCGGCCCGTTCCAATTATGATCAAACCTATTTTAAAACTATGATTAGAACACAATACATTACGATAGCTCTTTCAAGCTATTACTTGGTTTCTTTGTGTGTTCGATTTTCATGATAGTCTCTTCGTCTTCTTGTATGGTTGGCACAACTTGATGATTCTTCTTGTTAAGGTAATATGCTATTATCATTGTAAGATTTATGCTCCTAGGTCTTTGAAAGAGTATGTTTATTCCAATGGAATAATTCTATCATTTTGTGGTTTAGTTTTGTTGTTGGTTTGTAGTTTTCCTACCTTTGAAGAGGCTGCAGATTTGGTGGCATAAGCTAGGGTACATGTTAGGGCAAGAGAAGTTGAAAATTAGCATTGTGGTGATAGTGGTGCTTCTTTCCAAAGTTGTCCTTGATAGCACTACTGAGTTAGGACTTCTCACTTAAGTGCTAAATCAAGCCATAACACTTCCCAAGAACACTTATCAAGTGAAAAGCCATGTTTGATCCAATATATAAGAAGGACCATATTTTGAAAGTGATCAATTGGAGTCTCATTAGGAGAAGGCATGTTTTATTGAATAAGAGGCAACAAACTTGAATTCTTTATCTTTTTCATAAACTTTTAGTAATTCATAGGAGCTAAGTTTGTTATTCTTGTAATTTCCCACAAGGGTTTGTTATCACATATACATTTTTTTAGCCAGGCTTCCATGATGCAGCATGTAGACCTGTCTCTTTTTATTCCGAGCTACTTTTACATGAGGTATCAGCATGGATCTCTACAGCTTCATTCCACTTCAGAGCCTTGCTCGTCCATTGAGATGATTTTGGTGATGATCTAGTTCATTTCAGCAGAGCAGCAGATCAGGAGTTGGTACACACAACCAGGGGCTTATCAGTTGGAGACAAGTATACATGGTGAGATCTGGTATGTTTCCTTGGTCTAGTTATTGCTCTGTGATATATCTCAAATACATGTACATGTCATGTTAGGATGATCATAGTGACCTATGCTAGGTGTACTTTATTGCTCTGACCTTTGTTATGATTGATCAAGGAATCCAATGTGAAGATTGTTGCTTATGCCATGCTCAAACAAATGTAACCCTTGGTGCTAGATTGGATCCATTACATTTTTTTCCATCCATCCAGTTCATCCATGTTTGTTCTACCCCATGACTATGACTGATTGAGACTGGTGAGATTGAAGACCCCTTCCCCATTCTGACCACTGTGTGTAACAGACTCCATGTTGTTATGTGTCTCGGGCTATGAAGTATGTGCCTTGGCCAGTGTGGCTAGGTGCACAGGGTTGTCATCCTTAAGTCCTCAAAACAAGCGCTCCACCATAACAGTGTTGCTAAACACTTAAGCATCAGAACCTATAAAAGCTATATCTAAAGGATGCAAAAGAATGAAATATTGAAAAAGGTAGTCAGTGGCGACGAGATTGAGCACCCATTCCTTGTATCATGTAAGGCTCAGTTTTCCCTCTATAGGGGCATCAGGGAGAGGCGAACCCGTCAGAGCTATGGACTGCTCGCGGGAAGAGGGTAGCCTTAGTCATTTACTGGATCCCGGAAGGCTTTCCAAGGAACTTGCTCTTGTATGCTAGCTACTATCTTGTGAAATTGTAAAAGTCATTGAAAGGCTAATGGTCAAACGATGAGCACTCACTCCTTGTATAGTGTTCGGCTCAATGGTCCCCATAGGGCCACAGGGTGAGACTAGTCAAGAAAGACTGGGTCTTTGTCAGTACTAGAGCCCAGAAGGCTTCCAGGGCACCTGCGTTTGAAGGTTGACCTATATTTGCAATAAAGTTGCAAAGGAAAACTTGCTAGAGTCTGAAAGGAAGCATACCCAAGTACTTCACCCATCTGTGAGATACCTCCATCCCCTATTTGCTATTTGTCATACACGTGTCACCTTGGTAGAGTTTATTTAGCTATCAATCAGATAGATCACTGAGTCAAAGTCAGTCGAGTCATTCCCCTTTGCCTTAGCCTGGATCTTCCGTCATCACCCATCTATAGCATAATTGGTTACACCTTGTAAGTATGGCATGAGCAAGCAAATTTCCAGAAGATTCTAAGGTCTTTTCAGAAGCAAAGGGATATTTTATTATTAATATTGTTGGTCACTATGATTATGAATAACTTAACTGACTTAAGTTGGGTTCTGATATACACCATTGGAGCATGGCCTACCTAGGAATGTTGCAGGGTCATAATGGTATAGTATCTCACCTTGATTTTGGGTATTTTGACCTGGTCAACCCAGTTGACCGAGTCAATCACGTTTCCCAAGGCAGTGACTCAAAAATACAACATGGTCTATATTTGTTTGAAACATGCCCAGGACCAATACTGCAGTTTCAATTTTCAGAGTTTGGCCCCGGTTCTCTAGAAAAGTGATTACTATCACTTAATTATTGACCAAATGACCTATTTTTTATTCAGATGGCAGTATGTTTGGTTCTCCTAGAGCAGAGCAGTGTTCAAGGGGGTATGAGTAGTCACTTATACCATTCTTCTGTCTCCAGATCATCCAGAGCAGTCAGTTTGCCCCATTTTTCAGCCTGGAGTGAGTTATGATGGATTTATCAATTTTCAGGGATTGTACCAACAGAAAATGAACTAGAAATTCACTGAAAAAAATCAATTTGACCTCCTGGCTCAAGGAAATGGTGTGGAAATTTGACAAATGATGTTTCTCAACATCCCAGACGGTCCTTCAGCAGATGTCCAGATTATTTAGTTATGGCTCAGACAATGAGGAAAACCCCCCCAAAGGGCGCCCCCTCTAAGTGGCTATTGATGTATTTCATGATTATATCTTATGATTTGAAGTTGTAAAGGGGCTTAGGGTGAATTAAGCCCCTAAGTGACCCCCCTCAGTGTATTGATGTATCACACTTATGTTATATTTTGAGTTTGACTTAGGATAGGCGTCCTTGAGAAAAGTGCGCCACCTTTGGTTGACTCAACCGTTGGATGATAAATTTAGTTATGATTTGTGTCTCTCTCAAACTATTTAAGAGCGGTGACCCCCCCATTGTAAGCCATGAGCTTTGGCATCGGAATATCAATAAAGAGATTTTTGCTTGGGATTATTTATCTGTGTATCTTGTGGATGTTTTTTCTGATTTGATGATTGGCATTGTTTTTATTCCATACTAAGCTTCATCCGGGGTAGATCTTGCATTTTTCCTTTAGCCATTTCATTTGCAGAAGAAGGAGGCGCGCTAGGAGAGAGAGGGGGACTTTGTGGGGCAACTCACCTTCGTTCTGGCTCCGGGGTGTTTGGAACAGGGAGTGTTTTTGTCTTCATGACTTTTTATTCTCTTTTCATTTCCATATTTTGCAGATCTCATTCGTTTGTCTGATTGGATTATCTTTCTCAAATGTAGCAGGTTGAAGGGGGCGCAAGGGTGACTGTCTGAGACATAGCTACACCAAGATCTTACTCAGGAAGGTTCATTTTGACGGGAGATCGGCATTCCTCATCATTTCTTAATCCTTCTACAGATTCCAGGTATGTCTCGCAGGTAAGTTTCTCTTCTTTTATTTTCTGTACATACATTGCTCATCATTCCATATCATTCAAACCCTCGTTTTGCAAATCTATGAGTTCTAGCATGCGGCAAGCTACGAAATTAAAAACCCACTTTTAATTTAACATAAAACCCCTAGATCTAAAGTTTTGGCTTGATCAAACTCCAGTTACCCATCCAAAGCATTGGCCAGTTACTAAGGAAAACGCCCCCCTTGGGGAAAGTGGTCTTTGCAACAAACCGCAAACTGCGTATTGTTGGTTTCTTATCCAATTTCCTAATCTTGCACCCAACAATCAATCTGAGTGTCCAGCTTTACTTCATTTCACCTATTTGCCCTAGATCCCAATTTTCCTGCAAAAACCCTAGGGCAAATTTAGGGTTTTTCGCTTGGATGCTCTGAATCTCTCAGTTTTCGTCACAAACTATAATTAATCAGTTAACTAAGAGATTCAACCAATTTTCCCTCACCTTTCTATTCCGTATCCATAAATTTAGGGTTTCTTGGTCTTAGGGACGCCCCTTGGGCTTAGTGTCTCACTAGGTCTAAAGTGTCGGTATCCTTGACTGTTGTGACATCTGAGTTCTTTCGGAAGTCCTGGATATCATAGGTCATGACTTTAGTTGGCTTTCCTCTGTCATCCTGAATAGGATCATCTCACGGGGCATCTACAAGATTCGTGATAACAGGGTCAACAAAAAAGAAACTTTTGAAATTTCCAATATCGTTAATGCCTCCCAGAACCAATAATCAAAGATCCACACTGGAAGAAAGGAACAGGGATTGTCAAATTATTAGATGTGCAAAGTAATAAATAGTTATAAAAATTGCTAGTTATTTGATTTAGTAGATGCTTCTAAGTTTTCCATTTTGTTTTAAAATATAGCTCATTTATCCTATGTAATATATCTAGTATATACCCTTGATGCAAAAGTTGATTGCCAGTTCAAAGAATGTGCTTTGCTCTTAAAAGAAGAAACAGATCCAACAGAAGTAAGCATTATAGGAAAATTATCCAAATCAGAGCAAATAGACACAGATAAATAAACATTGTCTTTGCATGTTGAGTTTCAACACCAGAGCAAGAATAGGTACTGTTTTTATCCATCATTAATCATGAATAGTCAACAGCGTTCTGACATAAAGAATATGCCTAGAATGTAAGAAAAGGGATATCCTCAATTCATGTAGGAGATACATCAAGTCTTAGTATCCATGAAACATTAACTACCACTTGGATTTAGCAGCCTTTTTATTAAACAAACTATTAATTACGGTACAAACCTCAGAATTCCTTAGAATACCATGTGGATCACATGTCACCAGCCAACCAATCCGCCAACCAGGAACCATCCATCTCTTTGATATACTCCCAAGAGTTAGAACTGGTACAGTTGATGCAAAGAACCCCATTGGAATGAATGGTTTCTCGCCAAAGGCAATATGAGCATATATTTCGTCTGAGATTATTAACAAACCTAACCTTTTAGCTGTCTCTGCAACCTGCACAGTAGTTTAGACTTTCAATTCACCAACAAAAGAAAAGAAAAATATCACGTGTTTACCTATGCTCACAGGTCAATATAAAGCCTTGTCCTCTTCATAGATTATAGACAGATTTTTCTAAGAGTAAGAAAATTGAGGTAGAAATAAAGTATCTTCCCACGATAAAAACATTTTCGTCATAGAGACCATGAACAGAACTCAACTCGATATCTAACTGCAGCAAATTATATATCAACTTTGCTTAATAGAAGAAGATATCTAAACAATGAATTCATGGGAATAAGAGAAGCCAACAGAATACAAATAATTGATTATGTAGCCAGATTAGAGCCCACCTTAGTCAAATGATCATGGCTAAAAATGGTGCCACATGGGTTGCATGGATTGATAATAACCATTGCCACTGTGTTGCTGTCTGCTAATGCCTCAAATTGCTCTAGATCGACTTCCCAACCCCTTTCTGGAACTAAATCATAATGCCTTGCTTCAATGCCTTTGTATGCCAGCAATGTTTCATACCTTGGAAATCCTGGTCTTGGGAGGAGAATGTTAGCACCTTCACGAGCCAAAACTGAGAGAGCCACATCAATCGCTTGTGAACAGCCACAAGTCAGGTAAACATCATCCTCAGACAGCTTATAGGACAACCCACGAGAAAGGTAATCTGCAACCACTCTGGAAGTGAAGCTATGCAGATCAGCATAAGCAAAAAGGTATGGAATAAATTAAAACGGTCTTAGTTTCATAAATGGTTGCTAAATCTTTGAAGTTGATAAAATTAGGAAGATAAAGACCTCCCAGAATCATGAATTATGGGAACTCCATTGATGATTGATATTTTAGCATGACTCATCAATTATCAGAAGTATAACAATTCCACTACTAATTCTTATTGCAGTTATGATGATTTATGTGAAGTACTTCATCATCAAAGTTTGTACAGTGTTGGCAACATTGTGTAGCCCTTAAATATATAATTGTTACAACCTTAGGTTTAATTTAGTATATTTAAATCTTGGAGTAGATAGACAGCAAATCATGAAACACACAGAGCAAACACCATGGGGCAAAATATAACAATAGCAAACATAGCATATGCTACCAATCTATGTTGCACTTAAGCTAGAAAAGTCCAAAAGTGATGCACGACAGTGGGCAAGCCAATGTCACCACACTACCCTCTTCTCCCTTTAGGCCGGCACTCATCTAGCACAAGCGGGTGTCCCTAAGATAGGATAGTTAAAGCTAGGCAATTGAGGCACAAGGTGAAGTAGAGAGGTAGCTCTACTTCTAGCAAAGCATGTAGTTGTAGCATAGAAATAAAAGGGTGATGGAAGAACCGAGACCAGTGCCTATCAAGATTGGGAAAATGGGGTCATTAAGTGAAACAAGAGGGCTGGAAATGGACTGAAATGGAGACAGTGAGAATTGCTGTTACAAGTTACAACATACATCTTTCACCTATGAATGATAAATGAATATTGCTAGAAACAAAGGTTACATGGGTCCTTTCAGGGGTACTCCATTTATGCACATGCTTGACAATTAAAGTGTGAACTTAGTCCCTGATTTAAATACAAATGCAATCCTTTCTTGACTTGGTATGGCACAATGCTCTAAATCTGGAATCAAGGACCGCAAAGAAAACCAACTGACTAACTGGATGAATCTTCCTTCCTTAACAGGTAGGAAGCCTTCTTAAGGTCCTTACTTGCAACAGATATTTATTTTAGATAGTTTCCAACAACATGCATTCATCATATGGAAAAATACTAAGTTACCAGGATACGGATTCGCCAGATTTTCTAAAACCCAGGATTTGGATACGGCGAGGAAACGGCAAGTACAAAAAAATATAAAAATATTTTTATAATAAATAAAAAATAGAGTGAAGAAACAAAACTATTCAGCAAATTGTTATCACATATATAGTATCCAGGCTACCATATTCTATTTTTCAGACACACTACATTTTTCAGCCAGATCTCTTACATATGAGATGCTGAGAAGAGTAGTTTTGACGGATCATTATTTTGTCAGTGGACTATTATACTCTCCCATGTCAGGACTGAGTCTCAAGACACTCAGATTCGAGGACTGATGTAGCCATTTAGTCATTTGCAAAGCAGTTAGTGATGACCAGATTGGTGTTAGTGTTTTCTCATTGGACAAATGATGGTTCAGATGGATTATTTGCATGGTTATGACTCAACATTTATTTTATTGTGTTATGGTTATCATTGCTCTTATACTCATATTTGTGACATATACTAGCATTTAGTGTCATGATCTGGCGGTCATAAATATATGGACTTGGATGTATTTGTATTATGTATTGGTGTCTCTAATTAGACTTGGAAGTTCCTGATCTATACTCATTGGTTTTACCCTCCCTAGAGAGAATAGAGGTATTCATTCCCACCATTTCTTTGGCTTGCTAGTGTTGACTTCATCTTTCACTGTCTCCACCCATCCATTGTTAGATTTTTGTCATTCAAGCTAGCATTATGATCTTAGGATCTTTAACTGAGAGAATAATATGCACAGCAATAAAACACAAGAGACAAGAGACAAAGAATTTTCCTCGAGGAAACCATAAAGGAGAAAACCCCGCAACTTCCTCAGAGATAGAATCAGCACAAAAAGTAAAACCCGAAAACATAAAGATGATCTCCCGACAGCAGTAGTCTCTCTCTTGTCCCAACAACTTCTCTCTCACTCATGCGCTCCAATGAGTGAGTGTGTGTGTGATAAATAGAGAGGCTCACTCTCTATTTATATTATTTCGTTCACTTAATGTCCACTCCAACATGTCAGCCTCACTTAACAATTACTTACTAGAGCCGACATCTCTAGGAGAGTCTAATAACCCTAGTGCCCCACAACTTGTGGGGACTTTGCCCCTCCGACCAATAAAGAGGGTTAACCTTAACACAATGGTGGGGACCATTGCCTCGACTTACAATAACTCACCTAGGGTTGACTTCTCTAGGATAGTCTAATAACCCTAGGGCCCCACAACTGTGGGGACTTTAACCCTTGAACAATAGGAGGGTTACCCACAATGACTTGACATGACTTGTTTACATTATTTAATATCCCGATAGGAACATCGAGGCATGACATGACTCAAATACATTACAGACACTTCCCGGAATAAACATCGGGGTACAATATATGAGATATACAAGTGAATACATTCCGAAGTTACAATTACATCAACACTCCTTCTTAACTAGGAAGGTATTCTCTCGACACAATTTATCAGCACAAGTCTTCTTCTCTGTATCACCTAGATCATCATCAAGTCCTCGTCATCTTCAAGTCATCTTCATCTTTAAGTCATCTTCATCTTGATCTGGATCATCACTCGATCTGGATCATCATCACTCGATCTGGATCATCACTCAATCTGGATCATCTTTGCTGGATCAACATCACTAGATCTGGATCATCACTTGATCTAGATCATCACTGCTGGATCATCATCACTGGATCTAGATCATCAATGGGTTATCATCACTGGTGCTATCTCATGATTCTTCTCGTCACAGGAAGTTCTACAAAGCCATCCTTTTTTCATGCAGGTTGTAGGCCTAGCTTCCATGTAGGTCTTCTTCAGCGCTTATATTTGACCCTAAGTCAGAATGGCTAGCACTCACATCTGACCATGAGAGGAACACATCTAACACCATGTCAGAAAGGCACAGCACTCACATTCACCAGCATGATAGGACACAACTACTATCATCTGTGAAAAGGAACAACACTCACATCCACCAGCATGATAGGACACAACTACTATCATCTGTGGAAAGGCACAGCACTTACAATCACCAGCATGATAGGACACAACTACTATCATCTGTGAAAAGGCACAGCATTCACATCCACCAGCATGGTCGGACACACCTACTACCATCTGTTGAAAGGCACAGCACTTACAATCACCAGCATGGTAAGACACACCTACTACCATCTGTGAAAAGGATCAGCACTCACATCCACCAGCATGATAGGACACAACTACTATCATCTATGGAAAGGCTCAGCACTCACATCTGACCATGGAAGGAACTTAATCCTCTCACCATGTTAGAATGGCACAGCCCTTACATCTGACCTTGACTCGTCAGAAAGGCTCAGCCCTTACGTCTGACCTTGACTCGTCAGAAAGGCTCTCAGTCCCAGACTGAGGGTCCCTGGTAATTAACCAGGTGCCTCCATTCAAAGAATGGCAACAACCCTTATATCTAATCAAGTGGGAACATATCCCTCAATCACATCAGAATGGCCCTGCACTTATATCTGATCATGTGAGACTACATCCCACAGTCATATCAGAATGGCCCTCAGTCCTAGACTGAGTATTCCTGGTAACTGACCAGGTACCTCCATTCAGAGAATGGCAATAGCCCTTATATCTGATCATGTAGGAACCAATCCTATAGTCATATCAGAATGGCCCAACACTCATATCTGACATGGAAGGAACCAATCCTCTCACCATGACAGAATGGCTCAGCCCTTATATTTGACCATGGAGGGAACCTAATCCTCTCACCATGTCAGAATGGCTCTAGGTCTCATCATTTCCCCTTGGAGGGAACCTCGATCTAGAGAACACCAAGCTTCTCCCTGAAGTACTCAAACTTCACTTTGGCCATTTCTAACATAGAATCACATCAGGGATGATTACGTTCAAGGATAACCTGCGATCTTCGCCAGGACCGATTACATCCGAGGACAACCTACAGTTCTGTTTACATCTAAGCAACCTACGAGCTTCGTCAGGATTTATGCTCAGACAACCTGTCTTACCGACTATGCTAGAACTCCTTCTTTCGAGAGATCTCGATCTGGATCACATACTGGAGCTTCACTGCTCCTCTCTCCCAAATAGCAAGTGGCAACATCTTTTGCTTCAGCTGTACTCAGCGCCATGCAGGACTCCATCTTGCCAAACCAAAAGATCACACTTGATCCCATACTAAAGTAGCACCTCGAAGTGCTCTTCCTATAAATGGCACTGCCTACCCAATACGAATCCTCATAACCCTTCAGGTTAGCCTTCTGATTCACCTCATACTTGAGCCCATAATCAACTATACCCTTCAAGTATCTCACTGCATGCTTTGCACCATCAGGTGAACATGTCTCAATGTGTTCACAGCAAAGCAAATATCTGGTCTCGTATTCGTCAGGTACATCAAGGAATAAATCATCTGACGATACATCGTGGCATCAATCGACTCTGATGAAGCAACACTCAATAGCTTCAGGTTCAATTCCATAGGTGTGGTCATGGCCTTGCAGTCCACCATCCTGAACCTCTTCAGGATCTCTACTACATATTCCTTTGTCCACACCTCCATGCCTAGAACGTAGTGCATCATCCCCAAGTCCTTTATCTCGAACTCGGCAGCAAGTCTTCTTCTTGCAAATTTAATGAGTTCCTCTTTCCTGTCAGGAACAAGTCATCGACATATAACAGGAGCATAACTGGTCTTCCGCCTTCAACCTTGAAGCAAACGTTGGAATCCTCTTTACTCTCAGTAAATCCTAGAGTCATCAGTAATCTGTTCATCCTGTCGTACCATGTCGAACCTCAAGATATTCTGTAGTCACTCCCTCTGAAGCGGAGCATCATACTCCCTCTGTCTTCCATACTCTATGCACTGAAACATTCTGTACCGGAGTGACAAGTAGCTTCCTATGCTACTAATATTCTATGTATCCATCTAGTGTATAGACTTTCATGTTCAACCTTGTAGCAAAGGTTAAGATCTTCATCAAGCCCATCATGTATGTGTTTCAACTCCCACTGGCTGCAAATGTCTCTTCGTAGTCTATTCCTTCTTTTTGTGAGAAGCCTCATGCTACGAATCTTGCCTTGTATCCCACGATGTTTCCATTTACTGCATGATGGAACTACGAACTTCCCTTCACATATCAATACTGCATCCTAGACATCATTCTTCTTGAACTGGTCTTCCCTTTCTTCTTGGTTACTTCATGGCTGGAAGGTTCTGCATCAATGATGTCGCTGCATTCGTCATATTATTCTTCATCTTGAACTGTCGTCAGTTGTTCTTCAGAAGAAGTCTCATCCTTCTTTGCTTGTAGGCGATTTTACGTGATCTTTCCTACAAGTCAAAATGCATTAGTTGTATGGTTAGAAACATTTCATAAGGCATATTCATAATGGCAAATTCTTATGCATAAATATATGATCATGCAATTATTTTAGCCAATACAACATTCATCCATCTCTCACGGAAACTTTTCTAGATGCCTTCCATCTCTACCAGGACAACATTGAGATTGTACACTAATCCAATACGTCAGCAAAGAGGTTTCATTCTAGATAAGTAGCAATGGAGAGTTGTATAGCACCATGAGCTACTTACCCATTACATGCATATTAGTAGTATACTGTCATTAATGCAAACATTCTATCATGCATAATACATCAACTGAATATAAACAAATGCATAATAAAACAATATCATGAAATGACAATTGAATACTTATCTTTATTTGTTTCGTGGGTAGACTCCTTCTTGAGCCTTCAACTTCATCGTCTTCTTCATTCATAATAGCATCGTTTCTTATCCAAATGCTAAGATGGATAAGAGGTTCTTCAAGAGTTGAAATCTTCATATTCCTCATTGCTTGAGGGATCTTCTTTGGATGGTGAGAGCTTGATCTTCAGTTGCTCCCATCTTCTCTTCTCTTATTATGAGTCGAGCTTCTTCTTCTTGTGTGTGCTCTTCCCAGAGTCTGCTGAAAGTAATCACTTTCTTCTGGCACACATTCCTTGCATGAATGAATCCCATGATCCTGGGAGGCCATTCAAGGTGGCTATCACCACTTCTACATTCTCCACTTCTTCTTCTACTACTACAAGTTGTTCTTTGATTTGAGAGACCCTTGTAAAGTATGACTGCATGGTCTCTACATTCTGGATCTTCACATTCTTCAACTGTTTTCTCAAAGTCATCTTCCGATTTATTTCTTCCCTTCAAATATCTTGGTCAAGGAATCAAACATCTCTTTAGGTGTCTTTAGAGAAGACACTTGTGTTATACGGTGATCCATGATTGAATCAACAATAATCTTCTTGTCCTTGACCAAGTTCTTCTTGTGTAAGGCTTTCAGCCTCATCTCCATCTGGAACTGGAACCTCTCTATTTATGTAGGTGTCCAACTCATTTTCTTCAGAGAGATCATATACTTCCATGCTTGGAAGTTGTCAACTTCACCAAGCTTGTCATCAAGCTGATGTGATAGATCACTTTAAAATGAGAACTTCAAATGAAAATAGCAATAGATTAGATCTTACCGATTTGAGGTGTCCATCATGGTTCCGGAGCTGGTTGATCTAGGGTTTGTCAGAGAAACCCTAATTTTCAAAACTTGGAATCTTTTAGATCTGATTGGATAGAAAGATATATCTCTTCAAGGTGAGCTGTCCAATGTACTCATTTTCTTAAAACAGTGGAGGGAAGCTCCTGGAACAGGAAGCCCTAGTTTTCCAATTTCTTCTGCAGAAATTCCTGATACTGTTTCTGCGATATCTCTGAAATTAATGCTCCTCTGTGTCTAAAAATTCACACTGAGGTATCCTCGCCTGTCCCTGTTCCAACACCATAGGTTTCATCAGAATTGGTTTCACCAATTGGGACTTATGATCATTTTCCCAAGGTGACCTGTTACAGGACTGTTCAGAATAGTGAAGTTGTACGGACTGACACGTGTCACTGTTTCATCTTCTGGGTCTGAAAATTTGACCACAGAAAGTAAAGTCCGTGCCCTTTCTGGAACATATTCAAAAATTTCATTTGGACCTTTGCAGCCCGAGACATAGCAATTCTCTCCAGGTGTCCTGTTTAGGGATGAATCCTAGAAGAAGCTGGAACCCTAACTTGGAGGGATCATATCTCCTAGGATATAGCAAATCTGAGGCTGAATTTTGGACACAGTATAAATCAAGATTTTATCTTCGGCCTGTGAAAGTTTCAACTCCTTATCCTTCTCCAATCCCGAGATATAGCTAATGTACCAAAACTTATCAGTTTTAGTATTTAGGGTTTTTCCAGCTCGAGGTCAAACTAGGGTTTGACTTTCCCGGAGTTTCACCCACCCAAAAATCTCGACCCAGGTCTCTAAACTTCGATTTTGATGAGGAGAGCAATCCTATGCTAGGCTCACTCAAAAATTCCTCTTCTGTAAGAGGCCCTAATTTCCCGCACCAAAAACTGAAAATGCTCGAAATCGAATTCCGGTTCGATAGAAAGATGCGCCCTTCAATGGAGACTCAGCCTAGCATACTTTTGCTGATGGATTGTGGAGAGAGACCCAAAAAGTAAGAAGCCCTAGCTTCTGTAGCTGCACAATGTCTTCTTCTCGGGTTAGCTCTAATACCATTTTAGATTTTTATCATTCAAGCTAGCATTATGATCTTAGGATCTTTAACTAAGAGAATAATATGCACAGCAATAAAACAGAAGAGACAAGAGACACAAAGAATTTTCCTCGAGAAAACCATAAAAGAGAAAACCCCGCAACTTCCTCAAAGATAGAATCAGCACCAAAATAAAAACCCGAAAACATAAAGATGATCTCCCGACAGCAGTAGTCTCTCTCTTGTCCCAACAACTTCTCTCTCACTCATGCACTCCAATGAGTGAGTGTGTGTGTGATAAATAGAGAGGCTCACTCTATTTATATTCTTTCGTTCACTTGATGTCCACTCCAACATGTCGACCTCACTTAACAATTACTTACTAGAGCCAACATCTCTAGGAGAGTCTAATAATCCTAGTGCCCCACAACTTGTGGGGACTTTGCCCCTCCGACCAATAAAGAGGGTTAACCTTAACACAATGGTGGGGACCATTGCCCCGACTTACAATAACTCACCTAAGGTCGACTTCTCTAAGATAGTCTAATAACCCTAGGGCCCCACAACTGTGGGGACTTTAACCCTTGAACAATAGGAGGGTTACCCACAATGACTTGACATGACTTGTTTACATTATTGAATCTCCTGATAGGAACATCGGGGCATGACATGACTCAAATACATTACAGACACTTCCCGGAATAAACATCGGAGTACAATATATGAGATATACAAGTGAATACATTCCGAAGTTACAATTACATCAACATCCATTACCTTCCAGTTTTGTTTTTAACCCGACTTACTACTTGACTTATGGCATGGAGGAATTTTCCCCGCTAGAACTTTTGTTGGACAAACGTCCCTGTTTATAGTGTGTCTCGGCTCTGAGTTGGTGACAGAACTTGCCTTTGGTGAGTTGGATTGTATGCCTAAATCATTCTAGTCGGTTGTCCTGATGTTTGGCACTGTGCAGAACTCCCCTAGTCACTTGAGATGTTGTTGGCTAAAACTAAAAGCTCATGTACTACTTGTATTGGAAATGTTTATATATGCGCCCATGGAAAATGTAAATTCTAAAATGTGTTTCTTAACATATACGAGCAAAGGGAAATAGCAATGAAATGCTAAAATACTCCGTGAAGGGTATAAGAAAAGGTCCCAAAAGCAATGGTTAAATATATGCTATATCCAAATATTGCTGACCTTATAAATTTGAATATGTCCTGGATGAAAGCTGCAGTTAGTTGTGCTTTTAAGCACTGGTGAAGTCTCCAAAAGGTCATATAGGCCAAAAACACCATGGAAATAAAATTGATGGTCCTAATGAACCTGGATCAAACTTGATGTAGACATAATTCCTAAGTTGAATAAGCACTCTCTGAACAACTCAATCATTTGTGAGGCGCTGCCATTCCCTGTGTTGTTGTTTGTTCGGCATGTGGTTATAGTGAGTATTCCCTTTCCATACCCAAAGTGTCATGATGTTAAGTTGGTAGTCATCCTTTACCCTAGCCTTGTCAATTTCAGCCTTCACCCTTCACTAGCAAATTGACTACAACTATGAAGTGAGTATAGTCCTGAAAGTCTGGTCTGAGTAATAATAAATAGAACCCTATATATGTATTTGGTTGATGTACCGCTAGTGAGGTGACTGCTACCTGCTATGAATATTACTTAAATTATTTGTAGAGCCCACACCTATTTTTTGGGCATTTTTATATTATTTTCTGGAGCTTTTGGGAAGCTCACGATTTCCTCAATGAGGTACAAAGTCGAATAATTAAAATACTATATTATTTTATTGTGCCATGGGGCACCCAGAGGGAGTTAGTTAACACTCCATGGACCCACCATGTGCTTCATTTATTTCTTGTTGAGTGGGGTACCCTCTTTATGGGTGATCTAGTCCACTTTTGTACTTTATGGTTATATTGATCCATGTATTGTATGTTGAGCTCATCTCAACCATTGATTAGAACACTTATATCTTTTAATCTTAGCCACTCATTTTGAAAGTGGTTAGAATTTTGGTTCTCTTATTTCTATTTAAAGGAGAGAGCTTCTCATTTGTAAGGGGTCTTTGGCTCTTGGATCTCGATAATAGAAAACTTTTCTTGTGGATATTTTCTTGGATCTCCTTTGCATCTAATGTTCTTAGATGGTGATTGGAAAGTCTTTTTCTTCCTAGCATTCGGGAAATTGTTATGAGATCTATATTTTCTGGGCATCATTGTCTTGTCTACCGGAGAACGACTTCAGCTTGGGCGTTTTAACAGGGGGATCTCAACTCGCTTGGATTGTCTTCGTTTTTTATCAGGGATTTTTCGTTAGTGTTGTGGTGACCTATGATTTCTTCTTGCTATTTTTCTGCAGCATATAGCTTCTTTCTCATGTCACAGCAAATATGATATGGTTGACGTTTGTTGTGTAGGAGAGAGGGTGCATTGACTTCCTCGGGCAAACACTGGACATAGAACTCATTTCAAGCTTCTCAAATTGATTGGGATGGCAGGGATCATCATCATCAAGGAATCTACAAGGTTTTGCAGGTAAGATCTACAAGTTGGTTCTTTTCTTCCATGATCTCAATCCATTGTACCTTCTTTTCTTCAATTTACTGAAAAATTCCAAAATATTTAAAAAATCCAAAAATACTTAATCGAGGAACCGTTCGATCTTTGGAAAAACCACTGCTGGGTTTTGGAGATCGGGCATCCCTCTCACCAATTCATCCTCAACGTTGTCCAAAAAGTGGTTGGTTTTCCCTAGATCTAAAAAACAGATTGCTTAAACCCTAGCGCCCCCACTAAAATTTTGACTTTTCCAGATTTGACTTTTTCCGGAAAATAATCACTTGGGTTCGTAGATAGGGTCCTCCTCATTCCAAAACACCTCCAACGCTGAGCTAGTTGCTGCCAGGTGGCCCTAGATCTGAGAAACTGACTTTCAGCACTCCTTATCATTTTCTGACTTTTCCAAATCTGATTTTTTCTGCATTTTTTTAACTTGGGTTTGTAGATCAGGTCATCCACATCCCATTTCTCCTCCAACGTTGAGTTGATGCCTCCTAGATTGTCCTATATTTGAGGATCTGTTCCTCCAAACCCTAGCACTAGCCCTTCTTCTACTGATTTCCCCTGCAAACTGAATTTTCCGGGCCAAACACTTTTTTGGGTCTGTAGACCAGGGCATATCCCAAGTGGTTTCACTATAATGCTGTGCAGATACTGACTCCATTGCCCAAGGCCCAACAGGCACTGATCTCCAAGCCTAGCACTAGCCCTCTTTTGACCTCTTTTCCCTGAAAGTTGACTTTTCTTTGATGACTCAGGTACTTTGATATTGTCACATCTTTCATTGAGTCTATCTCTTGGGTACTAGATAGTCCCACCTCTGTCCTTACTCACCTTGCATTGGTTACGTTTCCCAAGGCAGCAGTTATCTTCATCAGTTGCTAGTACCTGAACCCCAGATCTTGTATCAACCCCATAAGTTACCTTGGTTCCGCTTTGGATCGAACTTAACACTTCCAAAACCCTAATCCAAAGCCTTGGCACACCTGGTAACATCTCCCATAAATATAGGGTCTCCAATTACCTTACACCTTACGTACCTCAAACCTACTTGATCTGATCTGGTGTCTAGGTCTGATCTCTCTTGTCGGGAGTAGATATGGGTCTCCCCCTTTGTTGTCTTGGACTTAGATAACATAAAGCGAAGATTGCCTTGATTGGCGTGACAACCATTCATTTGGGAGTCTAGGCAATCTTGGTTCCACCTCCTTAGTTGCTTGTCCCTCTACCATCCATCCTGGATCCACCTCACATAGGCAACTACAAGGTTGGTGATAACATTTTGGCGCCGTTGTCGAGGAGGCAGAGACTTACCTTGGTTCAACATACCTCACCTTTCCCTACAACATATCTTTTATTAGTGAATTACTTGTGTGGTTCACTTGGCGACTCCGCCCTGCGACTCCACTAATGACCGTACCCAACGTATTAATCTTAAGTTCCTAGAACGCCCTATAAACCCAGAAGGTTTCCCTATAACTTACGCAAGGAAAAACAAACAAGTATCAAGCCCTACTGTTTTCTCAAGTCATCCATTGGGATCCCCTTCAACCTCATCTAGCCTGATGGCTGGAACAAACACTAGTGGAAATCAGAATGCACCTCCTCCACAAAACCCTAGGATTTTTGGAAGGAAGGCCAAGGCATCTCATTTAGATTTCTCCCTGATCCAAGGGGTCCCGTATGACATGCCTGATAAATATTTCGAAAAGGTTCCTAAGTTTGATGGAGTGTCAGCTACCTCCATCGAAGACCACATTGAGAAAGTCTAGGATCATATGGAAGCATATGGAGCTGTTGTTGAAGATGTATTCATGAGAGGCTTTCTGCATTCTCTGGAGGGAGATGTGCGGAAGTGGTTTGATAGATTACCTGCTTCATCCATCAATGGATATGACAACTTCGTCACAAAGCTTAACAGTGATTGGTCTCATAAGTTGGATGGGAAATTCCTCTTACATCAACTGTTTGACATAAAGAAGAGGGAGAATGAAACAGTCCATGAATTTAACCTGAGATTTGAAAAGACTGTAGGAAATATCCTAGATGAAATTAGACCAAAGGACCAAGCAATTGTTATTCATAAATTGAATGCTTTCGACGGTTGGTTGGGTTTCGACTTAAAGGATAAAAACCCAAATGAATTAAAGACTGCCCAATTCAATACAAAGATTGTTGAGCAGTATGCGACATCTATGGGTAAGCAAAACTTCTTCGATCATTATGCCCCATCCACTTCCAGATCTGACCCGAAGCTCCGAAAGCCTAAGGAACCTGTGAGTGAACCAAAAGAATCAAAGGGCACGTTAGAAACCATGCAAGAGATGATGAAACAGCTAACTATCCTGACCAAGAGTGTCGCTAGTTTTCACGATCCTGAGAGACATAGAAATCCTTATGGCCCTAAACCTTACTGGAACAACAATAGAGGTCCTGAAAGAGATCCTAATAGAAGACGACCCGAGTATCCAGAGAATCCTGAGAAGAGGAATGTCAATTGGTGTGATGAGAATGATGAAGAACCACCAAACACCAGCTACACTGATGACCAACCAAACAACATCAACTTTATGAATGATTTATCTTTTGATGATGGGTTTGGAAGAATTCTCCTAGAGGAAGAATCATGGGAGCAAGAAGAAGAACCTTGGGAGCAGGAAGAGGGTTTTGTTGATGAGCCTGATCCTTCATGTTGTGCAATAAATATCCGTGAAACAAAAGAGCAACCACAAGTTAGAATCTATAAACGAAGAGTGGATCCCCAACCATCTTTCTTTAACAAACGCAAAGCAATTAATGAAGATAAGAAGAAAGAAGAAGATCTTGCCTTAGGATATTTGAATTTGAACATTGACATAGAGAAAGAGCTAAGCAAGATAATGTGTAATATTCCTATCACTGAATTGATGAATGTTCCCTCTATAAGAAGCCAAGTAGAGGAGCTCTTCGATGGCATTGGCCAAGACAAGACCCCTGAAATTGCCTTAGAATCCAGTCACATACAGAGCTTGAGTGGGATGCAATCTAGCAAAGATGAAAAGGATCCGCCTGTTAACATCAAGTCTGCTATCTATGAAAGAAAGAATGGTGGTCACCCTCCCTTTTACCTAACCTTACACATTCGAATATGTTCCTGCATAATTGCATGTTGGATTCTGGAGCAGCTATGAATGTAATGCCTTTGCACGTCATGAAGGAAATGGGATTGGAGGTGACTAGGCCTTATGGGAATGTTTGTGGCATAGACTCAAGACAAGTACCATCCTATGGTTTGATCAAAAACCTTAGAGTGAATTTGTTTGCATGCTCAGACCATAGTTTTAAAAATCGTTGAAACCAGAACCGGAACCGGCCGGTTCACCGGTTCGGAACCAAACCGGGTCAAACCGGTTGGTTAACCGGATCGGGGACCGGTTAGATACCGAACCGGCTGGTTTGGTACCAAACCGGTCCAGTTCAGTATCTAACCGGTCCAACCGGCCGGTTTCCGAGCCTGACCGGTCTGGTTTGTAAAATGGCAGATTGTTTTCATTTTTTAAGTTTTTACTTTGTTTATTATATTTTATTTTTAAAATTTTAATTTTTACCTAACCTATTCCCTACCCTAAGTCCTAACCCAACCCATTCCCTAACCTAAAAACCCAACACATCTACAATATAAGATCACCAGTCGATATCATTTGACATTACCTTTGAAGTTTGTCTTGTTTTAAAGTTGAAAGTTTGCAACCGTGGACTGTGGAGCAAGGAGTTGGAGTCCTCACGGGGTTTGGCTACCGATCGAGGTGTGCATTGTGGAGTCGAGGTGTGCTGGTGCATTGTGGAGTCGTGGACTGTCACCTGTGGAATTCCAACTTCCAGGCTTCCAGCACTGTCTGTAGTCTAGCTGCAGCCTGCTAGCACTAACAAGTGAGTATTATCTCTGTCTACTATTTAGTATTACATGGTTTTTAATATTTATCAACATAACAGTCCAAGTTTGAGGTAGCCAAGGCCCAATATAACTGAGTCTTTGCCTTAGCAACAGACTTAAGTCTTAAATATCTCACCCTTCCTGAGAATAATGACAGTGATGTTGTTGTGGATAGTAGTGGCCTTGGGCTTAATATGTGAAACAAAAACAAGTTAGGGGCAAGATTGGGGTTGAGACAGCTTAGAGAATGACTCTAACACCTGATTATGTTCGCTGTAGTAAAATATTTCATATATGAAACATGTGAACAGCGAGGTAAATACTAAAAATTAAAATGTGCAAATGATGGGAAAAGAACAATACCCAAGTGGCTGAGAAATTAGAATGACTCTAAGACCAATGCCTAGAAGAGGGGCAATATGGGGTCTATAAATACTCAAAACAATAAGTTGATATGCTGATATATTTCTTATATCAATTCCCAACAGACTTGCAGCAGAAGATATGTAAATAATAAATATAGTAGCCATTTCCAGCCACTGATTTGGCAACCTAATCACCAAGAAATAATGTGAATGAGTCAATGACCCACACTTTATCACAGCAGTGTAATTACATGGTTTTTATTATTTTAAATTTTTATGTTTTACAAACTTCAGGCTTGCATTGGAGATGATTGGACAGTGACATGTCACATAACATTCCAATGGAAGGGTGGAGTCTTGTGGAAATGGCTGCTTACAGCCTTATCAAATGAAATGATAAGGCTGTAAGCAGCCATTTCCACAAGACTCCACGCTTCCATTGGATGTCTATGAATGTTCAATGGACAGCATTGAGCTTTACACTGTCAAGTCAACAACTCTGCAAAACTCAGAAATATGTCCATTGTCACCTTATTGATGAATACATAAAACATTCACTATTTTGCAATCTTTCAGGGATATGAAATCTGAGTTTTAAACAATTTGAGAAATCTGAAAAATGACAAAATGCCTCAACTGTTTCTGGCATTTTAGAAAAACACTAGCAAAGAAAAAGGTGAAGATCCTTCAAAAACCACCAAGCTTGCATCTCCTAGCAGGCTAGCTCCTTTGATATTGTATGATGTATCTGTGTCCCAATTTGCTTCCCTTGCTATAAAAACGCAGCCCCAACGAAGTCATGGTCTGAAATTTTCGACTGTTTTATTCCTAGTGATTATTTGGACTACAAATTGTATAAAATCTTTGAAACAGCTTTGTTTAGGCCTTCAAAGTTCATACACTGTCCAAATTTTTCCGCAACAGAAATCCCTCCCTCTAAGCACAAAACAGCGAAAAAATGTTTCACGAAAAAAGTGTAATTTATATTGTGCTGGCCAGCTGAGTTTTTTTTTTTTAATTTTGAATAAAAACTTCTTATATTCAAATAAATATATTTACAAAGTTTAGTCCCTAGGTAAGAGCCATAGGTAAGCGTAGAGTCTGTAGACTTAGAGAGCATTTTATTGAGGGAAGCAAATGCAGTAACATACTCAAGATAATTGCACCCATAAAAAGCAGTAAATTCCATTGAAGATCATTTAAATAATCAGATCTGATAGCAAATTAAAAGACAGTCCTGTAGGTGACTTTTTTTTGAGGAATTAATGTGGTTTTTTTGTTATGTTTTTTTGAGGAATTAATGCTCGTTGTTGTTTCAATTTTCAGCCTATCCGGATTCCGAAATGGCCCCAAAAGCAAAAGATTCGGCATGGGCCCATGCAGATGTTGTTGATGGGGTTATGTATTGCAAGTATTGCAAGAAGTTGATTAAGGGTGGTGGAATTTACAGGCTTAAACAACACTTGGCTGCCATCAAAGGGCAAGTGAAGGCATGTGAAGCTCCACTAGATGTCATTGGACAAATTAGAGCTGATATGCAAGAATATTTTAAGAAGTTTGAAGAGAATAAGGCTAGGCAAAAAGAGATAGAGGAAGAAGCAGGAAAGAAGAGGAGGCTCGCTGAAATGATGGGTGGCCGTGGGACCTATGCTCCGAGTTCAATTGAAGGCTCTTCATCTATCCCTTCTGATCCTTTTGGGTATGTTGCACCCTCCGATACTACACAAGAGAAGGAGAAAGGTAAATCAAAAAAGAAGGGTGGCATTCAAAGCTATTTTACATCCTCTGCTAGTGCCAATGCTTCTCATATGCCTCCAACACATGTTCAGCCCACCTTAGATGACCATTGGAAGAAGAAATACAAAGAAGCTGCCTATGAGTACATAGCTAGATGGTGGTATGATGCTGATCTCTCGTTCAATGCTGCACGCTCTTCTTATTACCAACCTATGTGGGATGCTGTTATAGCTGCTGGAAAGGGCTTCAAAGGCCCTAGTATGCATGACTTGAGGGGATCTCTTTTGCAAAAAGAGATAGTGTCCATAGAAGAATACTTGAAGGACTTCAAACAGTCATGGGTCAGAACAAGATGCACTATCATGTCAGATGGATGGACCGATCAAAAGGGTCGTATTCTCATAAACTTTCTTGTCTCTTGTCCACAAGGAACCATGTTTTTGAGATCAAGTGATGCATCTGATCAGGTGAAAGATGCAAATCTATTATTTCGTCTCTTGGATAGTGTTGTTGAGGAGGTGGGGGCAAATAATGTTGTACAAATCATCACAGATAATGCCTCTAACTATGTTCTTGCTGGTAAGATGTTAGAGGAAAAACATAAAACCATATTTTGGACTCCATGTGCGGCACATTGCATAGACCTCATGCTTGAGGACATATGCAAACAAGATTGGATCAATGGCACTATAGAGCATGCCAAAAGCATCACAAAATACATCTACAACCACGGTTGGGTATTGAGTTTGATGAGGAGACACACTCAGGGCAGGGAGCTTGTTAGG
>LPNX010904746.1:0-24829 GCA_001517045.1 Pseudotsuga menziesii
TCATTTTTTTCAAAATTAATATGAAACAAATTTTTGAAATATAAGTTATAAATTTTGGTCATACAAGTGAAAAAATAATCAATATAAATTTCAAAAACATTTTATCTTTTGTTTTTATTTATAAAAAAAAACTTGAACTTTATCTTAATTTATTTGTTTATTCAAGTCTTTAGGTGCTACTAGAGCTCGTTTGTATAACTCTCTTAAGAAATTGGTTTATATGGCTTTCTCAAGAAACTTAATAAGGAAATATCAACTTGAGTGATTATTCGAAATTGTTTATACTCTTAAATATATAACAAATTGAGTCATTTTAAAATATTTCCATACAAATTAACAAAAAAAAATGTTTTAAATCATTCTTATCCATTAATTGAATTTGCATTAATTGAATTTGCAATAAATGTGGCATGCCCCTTTTTTTCTTAAAGGTTGATGATTTGGTAACATGAACTCCAATCATGTGTTAAAAAACACCACTAGTTTTAAATAATACAAAGTTGACACTCCAAGAATTTAAAAATAGAATTATTATCCACATTTTTATGGCAAGCTCATTTTCAAAATCAAGGCTTCATGGCTTTTGTGGTCAGAATATTTTATCAATTACATAATTAACTATTACAATAAAGTTTTTGTGAATCCACCTAGTTTTTAAGGTCTTTAAATTAGAAGTGTCTCATAATTTTTAGTAGGAAAAATTAATACACTTTATTAAAAAGTATAAATAACATTACAATATATATAGATAAAAAATCGGCATATAACTAAAGAAAATAACAATACAGAGTCTCAAGTTTATAGTCCATCAAACATATAGGAACAACTACGAAAATAAAAGTATTGACTACATACAAGAATAGGTCATCAACATAAGTTCCATCAACTCAACAATCAAAAACCTTGAGTACATAAAAATGATGAGCAAAAAAACATATAGACTGGCATATGTTTTTGGAAATAACATATGGACGAAATAAGACCTGGAAATAAAGACCATTTCCACAATGAATATAAAAAAAATGATTATATATCAAAACATATTAATCTAAACCTCCCCTTCGACCTCTCGCACCTGCATCGATTAATTATGTACATTTGAAAGCAAGAGCGATGTATAACCATAGAATTCAACTGCATTAATGGAAACTAAAACTAAATCCATATTTGGAAGGGACTCAAGAAAAAAATAGAAACTACTATTTATAGGGACTAAGTGAAAAAACAGAATGAAATCACTAAAAACATGAAAGCTTACCTCCTTGCATTCATGGAAATTCCTAGGAAACTTTTTTATTTTTTGTTTCAATTTTTTATTCTCGGTTTTGAAGGTATATCACATTTGACACATTTGAAATAAATTAGTGTGGAAATTAACAAAAAAAAAAAAATAAAACAAAACTTAGATGATGTTTAGAAATGTTGAAATATTAAAATAAGTTTATGGAATTAATGAAAAAAAAACTAAAACAATAATTTAGGGACTAAAAAAATGAAATCATAAAAAAATTGGTAAGTTTTCTTAGTTTCCATGCATTAATGTTCCCAATTTTTTTTTTTTTTTTTTTTGGCGATATAATCCTTTTTGTTTCCATTTTTTGTGTCTACTATTAAATATAAACAACAAGAATAGTGGAGGTTTCTCCTAGAAAGTATGGGATTTTATGTAACAAAATTATAAAAAAGTTAAAAAATAAAAATAAAAAACTTTTCTTCTTAATTTATGTTTTATGGATGAGTTTTATTTTTTTCTTTAATTATTTAATCCTTATTTCTATAATATAATACCAATCAACTTTTGGTAAAATATAAATAAAAATTATAAAAAATAACTAAAATTTAAGTTGAACATTTTGAAAAATTAAATTTACATGTTCAAAAATAATAAAAATAAGTAAAAACAATAATCCCTAGTTATTAGGGGGACTAATAAACTTTAAGAAGATTTGGATTATTATGTTTTAAATAAAGTCTTCCTCGTAGTCTCTTTTTTTAAGTGGAAGTAGAGCTTTGCGAACAGTTGGGTTCCACGTAAGAGAAGATCCATTCTCCACTTTCTTGGATACCGCTAAGGATGGTGTGGGGATTCCAAAATAAAAAAGGCGAATTAAGTTTTTTTGGTTTGGGAAAAGGACGTAGTTATTACCTGTATGGAGAGAATAGAGGGCGGTGGTCTTCTCATAGAGAGCCGAGATTCAACAAAATAAGGTGGGGCTACTCCATGAGGGAGTTTTCTTGAAAGATCTTTTTGAAACTAATTGTACATTGAAGGAGAATATGAGTGTCTTTGGTGATGAGGGAATGAATCTAAATTTTAGAATGAGGGTGTTGGATATGACTGTTTTTGGTGATGAGAGAATGAATCTAAATCTTAGAATGAGGGTGTTGGATATGACTGTTTTTGATGATGAGGGAAATAATTTAAACTTCAAAATGAGGGTGTTTTTCTTTATATAAGAGTTTACTTTTATTTTCATTTAGTTATGTGTATGGTTTTTTGAAAAAATTTGTGTGTTTATTTGGTTTTATTTCTTACCACCTAGATCAAAGCATAATCTTTTGAAAAATAGTGTGTGTTTTATTATTATTTTCATTTCCCATTACTAAAAAGAAGGTGTAGTTTTTTGAAAAGTTGTGTGTGTTGTGTTACTGTTTTCCTTATTTAAATGCACACTCATATGTAATCATATCGTTGAGCTATATACTTCGTGAAGAGTTGCATCCCATCTCTATGTCGAGAGAGGAGGAAACTACTACTTGAAGGGATTGTTAAATAATATATGAAGCTAGTGGTATTTCGGCTACATAAACAATATCTTTAGTCATTAAGAGAGGACACAACTTTGGTTTTAAACTCAATTTATTATTAGAGTAAGAGATTAAATATCATAATCATGGTTAAACAAGCTAAGATGGGTGTATACCTAGACATTGCCTTAGACTTATGCTTAATCTATTTTTATAGGATTATGTATTAAGTGAGTGGTGGAGGAAGAAGGGCATAGCTCTAACACCAATGTATTAAATAATAGTATATATGTTTGATGTGATAATGAGGTTAAAGGTTTAGTGTATTGTGAATCATGAGAATAGATTTATACTTTATTTTAGTGGCTTCCATTTTCATCTTTGGGGTGGTTTTTTAGCGATGAGATTATATATTGGATAGAGATTCAAAAAGTTGGGTGGAACGTTATAGTCAAACCTTCAGTTTCTTTGGTATGCAATAACCAAATAAGTACTCATCCATGATCATATTATCCATGAAATAATGGAAAGATCTATAAACATATTGTGATATTGTGTGATTTAAATAATTTAATAACCTCGAATGTTTTTATGTTAATTTGGGCTAATTGTTCACAATGTTATAGTTTATAACTATAATTAACAATTAAATTAAAAAATAAGTTGGTTCATTATTTTGAATATCCATTTATTTTTATGTCATGAACAAGAAAGAAAATGGTAATTCATTATGTACATATTATATCTTACTTTTATGTATACTTTGTGTTATTTGACAACTGACAACTATATGATAGGAATCATAAGGAACGGTATCATATTGTTATATAAACGTAGATAAAAATAATTGTACATTAATTTCATAAAGTTAGATTAGACTTTAATATTTAGGCGTTGGACTTTAAGAGTAAAAGTTAATAATAGAGTGAAGTAAATTAAATTCTTAATTTATTTATGTTCTTACTTGAAAAGTAACCATGATATTGTTAGTATGTAAGGAAGGAATGTGGTATTTATGAATATTAAAAGTAAGTGTATAGTGATATATTTTTCATGATAATATAACAAATATAATTAAGTTTGAAATGTGTTTAGAAGTTACGAGGAGCTTATTCTCGGAATTAGTAATACCATGTAACGTAATATAAGGACATTCGGGTCGGTCTCGCGGGAATGAACGGACCTGTGATGGCTCTGCAGCTCAATTTAATCTCATGCTTATTATAGATGAGATTATCCATACCTCATAAATCAATATGCGAATATATGAGTTATTAATCTAGAAAGGGATAATGAGTTATATTTGATGTACAAATAATGTATCATATGCGAATATATGTTGTATAAAAGAATGATTACAATTTCCAATTTAATAATACCTTTTGATGCTTGTATAGACAAGCTATGTTTTTTTTTTTTTGTCCCAGGAAGAAAAAAGCTTGTCTTTGATATTCTATTAAGAATCAAAGGGAATCTATAGTGCCTACCCATGAATGGGTTACATCCAGGTGAAGAATACAACATATACATGAAAAGTCACTTCATTGTCAGAAGCAACCAGGGGGAATAGCTGATATATAAAAAAGTGGTCCCATTAGTAAACTGTCTCATCATATAGCAGATCTGTCAGGTAAATCATATCTACCGTGGGCCAAAGAGATTAGAGTAGCAAGCTAAAAGATCCCGTTCAATGAGACACATATAAATACGAAAATAAAAAATAGGGAGTAATCTCCCCAAACAAAAATCAAAAGAGCTGATAAGTCCCGTGTGAGACCAAATGGTCCTCAGTAAATTTAGAGAAGAATCCTGATCCCGGAGCCAAGGAAAGGGTAGTTTTAGAGAGGCGGTCTGCAATCTGATTGTGTTCACAGTAGATATGAGAGAATGACAAATCAGGAAAGCAAGTAATAAGCTTTCTAGTTTTCCCGCACCAGTAAAAAAGTTCAGGTGGGAAGAGAGAAATGGATCCCTTTTCCCAGTTGATGATGACTAAAGAGTCACTGAAAATATGGGATAAGGGAATCCCCATCATATGGGAAGTTTTTAAAAGAGCCCATAAGCCGAGAAGTTCGGCTTTGGTGTTGGTACTATCTCCAACCCCCATCACAAATTCAAAATGATGTGACACATTTAGGTAAAGGAAGAATCCAACACCACCCAGATTGTTAGAAGACGCCCCATCAAAAAAACTACAGGGGAAGACCAAGCATGGAAACAGTAGGAGGACTATACAGTTGCATGAAATATTTGATCTGGTGCAGAATGTTCAGGACAGACATTTTCTTCCCTTAAAAAATAATTAAGTTTCAAGCTTTCCAGATGGTCGACATCATGTAGAAGGGGATAGTCCAGTGCATAGAGTACCTCGAGTACCGAGTGATCCAATGTTCAATGTATAGGCCAATAGTAGCAGCTCGAGGAGGGGGTGAAATATGGAACTGATCACAAATGTGGGATAAGAAATTCTTGCAGAAAGAGCAGTGGGAAAAAATATGTAGAACTGACTCCACATCAAAATAGCAGAGTGGACATATACCCGGTCCGTGCCAGCCTCGTTTCTGGAGGTTATCCCAGGTGAGGATTCTGTTCCTCAAGACAATCCATACGAAACATCCAATATTTTTTAGAATAGATCCTGACCATAAGAAAGTATGTAACCTGCTACCCAAAGGTGGGAGCATCGAATTCATGATGCATTCATATACTAGTTTGGCCGAGATGGAGCCATCATGTTTGTTAAATGCCCATAAAAGAGTATCAGACTGAGAAGAGAGACGAATTCCACAGAGTTCCAGTCCCCGCGTATATGCATCCCAAGCATCTTTCCAAGCACCATCAATACATAATTCATCAGCCGTGTACCAGTAACGTTGAGAGTCAGGTAATGTATTGTGTGCTTGTGATAGTGTAGTGATATTCAAATCCTCAAGGAAGGATCTTAATCCATTTGAGAGTGAGCTGGAAGAGTGGACACCAATGAAGGGATCAATATCGATAAGAACATCTGAGCCATTCCCCACCTTCCATGCAAGATTGCAACCCAAACAGGGGATAGTCTAGAGAAAACCCTTCCAAATGACAAAGACCCCTCGTGTGCCAAAAGTTTTCCTCCTAAGCCAATCAACCTCCGAAAGACCTTTTAAATATTTGATGGTAAGAACCCGATGCCAGAGACTATTGTTCATCAGTACCATCCATAGGTTCTTAAGATGAAGAGCAGTGCTGAACTAGTATATATTTTTAATACCTCATCCCTCGTTCTCTTTCGGCCATGAGAGACTCTGCCAATTAATCAAATGGTACTTACGGTTATTACCAGTAGAGCCCCATAAAAAAAAAACATTATGCTTCTAAGCTTGTGGAGAATGGACAAGGGGATGGACGCTAATCCCAACCAATACACCGGAATACTGGATAGTACAGCTTGGACCAATATCAAATGGTCACCCAGTGAGAGTAACTTATGAGTCCAGTGACAAATCCTTTTCTCAAATTTCGGTACCAGCCAATTCCAATCACTTACCCTATATCCCAAAGGTTTCAAGAAATAACCAAGATATTTAAAACCCGAAACAAGAGGCTCCATCTGATATGGAATGACCCTAGCAATGTCTTGGAACATTTCATCTGCAATATTATTGTACAAAAATCACAATTTGTCCAAAATAATACTCATCCCTGAGGCCTTGCAGTAGGTACTCAGTATAACATCGAAGGCAATCCATTCTTGTAAGGTACATGTACCCATCAATATAACATCATCTACAAAAAGGAGGTGGGTAAGAGTGAGTGAGGAAGTGATCTAAATACCACAGATGAGGCCATGGTCCATAGCTTCAGATATTAAGAGACTGAGTCCTTCAATGGAAAGGATAAAGAGCAATGGGGACAGAGGGCAGCCCTGTCTGATGCCACGAGAAGCTGAGAAAAACTTTGAAGGGGTGCCATTAACAAGGAAAACAAAATTTGCAGAGGTGAGGAATCCCATGATCCAGTTAACAACCAGGAGAGGAACCCCAATCTGTATCAAAATGAGATAGACAAAAGACCAATTAACACAATCAAAATCCTTGATCAGATCCAACTTGAGAATGAAGGCACACATATTCTTAGTCTTTACAGAATGGAGAGTCTCCTGAACAATACCAATAGACTCCATGATCTGTCGGTTCTTAAGAAAGCCATATTGTTCCTGAGAGATACAGGAATCTAGGGAGGGTTTGAGCCAAACAACATAACTTTGGAGATCAATTTATACAGCAGATTACATAAGGAAATGGGCTTGAAGTCAACAAAAGAGGACGGCTTATCTTTTTTGGGGATCAGAGCAAGGAAGGTGGAATTCAGGGAGGGAGGGATAAAGCCCGAAACCCTAGCTGAATCTACAACATTCACTAAGTCATGTCCCAAAATATCAAAGAAGTGCAAGTAAAAATCAACAGGCCAGCCATCCGGGCCGGGGCTTCTGTCTTTTTTGAATGATTTCAATGCTGATTCAATTTCCTTCAGAGAAACAGGGTCAGAGAAACAGAGGGCACCATCGATGGAGATCATGTGAGGATAAATCATCACTACCTTGAGTTTCTCCAATAAGCAGGTATTTTTATCATCACGAAAAATATGAGCAAAATGTTGCTGTCCCAACTCCTTAAGGGCAGACTCATCTTCATAGACAACACCATTCTCATCACAAAGTGACCATATCGAGTTCTGGTTCCGCCTCCCCAAAGCCAATGTGTGTAAATATTTGGTGTTCAAATCACCCAAATGGGCCCATTTGGTGCAGCTTTTCAGTTGCCAAGTCAGTAGATAGTGCTCCTGAATCTTCTTTTTTTCTGCATGAAGAAGTGCTAAGGACTCTTGGTCTTCGTGGGAAAGTATACTCGTAGAGGAGCCCGAGAGAAGTGAAACAATAGCATAGTCAAGACGGGTCGACTTAGAATCCATCTGAGAATTTTTGTCCCTGATCCAAACCTTTACCTCCTTCTTGAGAGAACGTAACCTGTGATAAAAGGTGTCAAGGTCAAGAGTAGTATCCCCAGGGTAAAGTAAAGACCATTTCTGTAGGAGCCGCCGATTGAATTCAGTATCATCGAGCCATGATTGGTTGAACTTAAATGGGTCATTACATGATTCCCTCTGCTTACTCCACTCAAGGAAAATTGAAAGGTGATCCGAGATATCAGAACAATGGGTCCACACCCTATGAACCCCCAGGGACGGGATCAAGGACGAAGAAATAAAAAATCTGTCTAATCTCTTACTAATTCCCTCATTACCAGAACGTCCATTCCGCCATGTCAGCCCAGCCACAGAAGGTGCAATATCCACCAGTCCCATAGAGTTGAACAGGGACAGAAAGTGAGAGGAAAAGGGGTCAGGAGAGGCTTTCTTTCCCCAAATCTCAGAGGAGTATAAAATCAGATTAAGATCACCACCCAGGACAAGATTCAAAATACTGAGAATACCACCTATGTGAGCCTTTTCCCAGAATAATTCTCGATTCCTATAGGGACCATACACATTAAGAATGGCCAAGAGGATAGGCAGACCCCGAAAAGTAGCATGAACCAGGATGCCAACACATCTCTCAAAGGCCCTAAATTTGACACGCTGAGGATTCTAGGCAGTGAGGAGCCCACCCGAGAGGCCTGATGCACTGATCGCGCAAAATTCCCAAGAGGGTAAGAGTTTGGAGAATGCAAGTAACGCAGGATATTTGCTGCACATGGTCTCCTGAAGGAGTATCATATCCGGACCCAGAGATTGGAAGAGATTGTGGAGGCAAATATGTTTGGTCTTACCTCCAAGATCCCTGACATTAAGGGACAATATCTTCATTAAGGAACATCCTATTGGGGAGACAATGCTCTAAGTCCCCGAGAGGGTAAACCACGGGTAGCATTTTTGATGCGGAAAGATAAGGATATATAGGGAGGTGAAGCAGTGGAGAGGTCCCCCAACAATTTGTCCTTTTTCTTCTTTCGAATAGTAACATTCGCAAATCTGATAGAGTTCAGATGCAAGGTGGAGGGAGAGGTAGGAGTAGTGGCAGAGAATATAGACAACGACTTTTGGAGGGAGGGGTCGGCAAAGGATGGTGAAGTAGCAGGGTTGCAAGGACAAGAGGTCATAGTCGGAGGAGTGTTCAAGTTTGTGAGAGGTGGAAAATCCACGAGAGACATTAATGATGGTAATGTCTGGGACCGTGAGGGGGTAGAGTGGATAGGAGGCGAAGGAGCATGAGGAGGAGACAGTTTAGTAAGGAGTGGAGGTTCCACAGTAGAGTTGGTAAAGACGGTGAGGATCTAGGGACTGGTATGACACGCGATAGAGGGTCGGGTAAGGGGGCTTCAATACATTCAAGGAAGGACTATTGGGGATCCGGCATCAAGACCGAGAGGGGTGAGGGAGCCGGGGAAGAAACTGAAGGAGGGGCATTTGCACGGGACTGGACTAAATCATCAATGGCATCGAGAAAGGAGTTCGAGACTTCATCCGAGAGGGATTGAGAATGAGGAAAAATACCTAGAATGATGAGCTCCCGTGCATCAATGGCAGCCCGATTGGTGATATTCAGCGTGCCTTCGGGACTCGAGGATGAGCTCACAGACCACAGCACAGGATAGGATCTCTGAAGGTGTCCGATTTCATGACAGACCCTACAGTGAAACAAAACATGTAGGTGATCCAGTTTCTGGATCATTAAACGTTCATTGCATAAAATATCGACCTCAGTAGGCAACCCGAGTGAAATGTCCAGTTCAAACAAGACCCGCGTGATCCTTTTATCAAAAGTAAGATGGAAGTCATCGTCCACCACCACGAACCTGCCAATAGTGTTGGCAATGCCTTCTAAGACGTGCTTGTTCCAGAGTGGGAAAGGCAGATGTGGGAGCAGCACCCATAGGTGTCGTTTAGAAATCCTTTCCTAGAGAGGATCGAAATGGGTGTGCCAGTGATCCAGCACCAAGGAACCTTTTCCAATGTGCCAAATTCCATCAAGAATACGAGTGCAGTGAGCTTCCTCCAAGAAAATGAACACTATCCACCCATTCGATAAAAGACTAATGGTGGGAATGTAGTCGAATAGGGGTTTCCAATGGTCATTGGCCCAGTCGACCTAAGTCACCTTCCCCAACTTGCAATACTCTAAACGCCCAACTAAGGAACGAGAGCATAATGAAGTAACCCTATCCATAAAAATATCATGACCAAGCACAAAACGAAAGCGCCCCTCCTGTGATTTTATGCATTTGGCATGTCGTTTGCTACGGAAGCTCATGGGTATCGAAAAGTCTGCCATGATAGAAACCAACATGTCAACCATAATAAGCCAAGACTGACATCCAAGTGCCAAAATCCACGTACGCCTGGAAACGGTTACCAGAAACTAGCCAAGGGGGTAAAGAGTGCCAAACCTCCCGACCCAGACTGACCAAGGAGGCAAAACCAGACCCATTACTGGGAAAAACCGGGGTCAACCCACAGAAACAAGAATCAGGAAAATCCCTAAAGACAGAGAAGAATAATAAAGAAAGAAACCCTAGATACCGCTGGTCAGACAGGAAGTCCTGTGGAGAGACCACATGAAAAGTAAAAGTTTGGAGGAGCACAACAAAAACCGGAAAAGAACCCTAAATCCTTGGAGATGGCCAAGAAAACCTCAAAATTCAACCAAATCCATGCCGACACGAACAAAAAAAAACCAAATACAAACAATGAGAAGCCCATCCAAGGGTGGCGAACCTGACATAACCAAAAACCCACAGAGGCAGAAATTCGATTCCTTCCCACTTTTTTTCCTTGGTTGGTACTAGTCCCCCAACGAAGGAGAGGGACTCCAAGAGTGCTGCAAATGTGGAAAAAACCACCGTGCAATAACAATACCACGTCCAAAAATTGGCTGTGGTGAGCAGATAAATCAAACTAGCACCATCCCAAAAAACAAGGAAGAGACAGAACCAAAAGCTCAGAAACCCGAGAACCCAAAAGAAGAGTAGAAGAGACGACCCGCCAACCCACAAAAACAAAGGGAGAGACAGATCAGTGAGCCTGAAAGGCAAGAGAACAACCATTGCAGAATGGGTGAAACCTTTGCAGAAGCTTCAGGAAATCCAGATTGGGATGCAGCTATGGATGAAGAATATCGTTCCTTAATGGCAAACGATACTTGGGATCTTATTCCTCTTCCAAAAGGAAGAAAACTTGTCAGATGTAAATGGGTCTACAGAAATAAGTATGCATTAGATGGAAGTGTTGAAAGACTTAAGGCAAGGTTAGTTGCCAAAAGTTTTTCCCAATTTGAAGGAATTGACTACAATGAAACCTTGCCCCTGTAGCAAAAATGAACTCCATCCACCTTGTTCTTTCCCTTGCAGCCTTACATAACTGGGAAGTCTGTCAAATGGATGTTAATTCTTCCTTCTTACATGGTGATTTACATGAGGAAATTTACATGGAACAACCTCCTGGATATGTTTAGGATATCTCTAGCCTTGTTTGTCTCCTTAAGAAATCCTTATATGGCTCCTAGAGCTTGGTATGCCAAAATGGATAGCTTTCTCCTTGACACTGGTTTTTCTAGATGCCAGTCTGACCCCAATTTCTATACCAAAAAAAGTAGGAAACCATCTCATCATACTTGTTCTTTATGTTGATGATCTTATCCTTACTGGTAGTGACCCTAAACTTATAACCCATGTGAAATCTAGTCTTAAGCAAAATTTTGAAATGTTAGACTTAGGACATTTGCATTATTTTCTTGGTCTCCAAGTCTTGAAAACCAAAGAAAGAATCTTTTTTCCTAGTTTAAGTATGCTTGTGACCTTCTTCGTCGCTTCCACATGGAAGATTGTAAACCAGCCCCTTCTCCCTTCCAGTTTGGAGTCAAACTTCCTACCACTTGTACTTCCCCTAAAGTAGATGCCACCTTGTATCGTCAGCTTGTTGGTAGTCTTTTATACTTGACTCATTCCCATCCTGACCTTTCCTTTTCCATTGATCGTGTTTCCCGTTATATGCAAACTCCTCATGAAAGTCACTGGAAGGAAGCAAAAGGAATACTTCGATATATTCGAGGTACAATTCAGTTTGGGATTCATTACAGTATAGGGGGAAACCTTTGTTGGTTGGTTTCACTGATTCGGATTGGGCCGACGATCCTGATGATCTAAAGTCTACTACAGGTTATGTTTTCAGTTTGGGATCTGGACCTATCACTTGGCCTTGTAAGAAACAACAAGCACTTGCTCTTTCTTCAGCAGAAGCAAAATATCGAGCCGCAGTTAATGCCAGTCAAGAAGCTTTATGGCTTTGACAGATCCTTTTAGAGTTTGGATTCGAGCAGGAGCAGCCTACTCCACTTTGGTGTGACAATCAAAGTTCCATCAAGCTTGCCAAAGATCCAGTTCTACATCAGCGCAGCAAACACATTGAGCTACACATGCACTTCATAAAAAATCTTGTTCATGATAGTGTTCTTGAAGTTCTCTATTTCCCTACAGATGATCAAGTTGCAGACATCTTCACCAAGTCTCTTACATAAGTGAATTTTTCTAAACTTCGGTCTATGTCAGGAGTTCAGGAATGTGTCCTTAAGGGGGGATAGGCTCTAATGCCTCCTTCCTTCTCCTAATAGTGTCACTTTTGTAAATCCTTCAATCCTATCCCAAGTTGTTCTTAAGGGGGGATGTTAGGATATTTAGACACTTAGGAGTTAGTTAAGATCAACTTGTGTAATATATCTGTTAGGTAAAAGTGTGTTTCTTTAGTATGCATTAGTATGCATTTATAAATATTCTAATCCAACGGTCACGATATGTTGTAGACATAGAATGATCCGACACTTCAACTTCTCTTAGATCATACCTACCATTGATTCGTGGCTTAACACCTGATTGGTCTATGATCTCTATTTAAAGAGCATAGAGGGTCCTTGGCTAGTTGATCGATTCATGTAACTTTCTTTCTTTTGCATAATAAATTGCTCCAAGTAGCTATTTGGCTGGGGCCATGGACTATTTTCCTCTAGAGGGTTTTAACCACGTGACAAACATCGGTGTGTTGATCTATGATCTATTTGTGTGAAGTGGTTGCTCAAGGTGTTCATTCCTTTGGGAGTACCCTGTGTACCCGAACAAAATATACATGCCATGCAATACTATTTTAATGAAATATTTGAACAAAATTAGCATATTAAGAATGATAAGAATAATTTATTAAATTCTTATCTTATTAAGTGCATATTACTCAATTTAAAGTGTTTGTCAATTATATTTAAAATGTAAATGTTGATGCCTGTACAAAATTATATATAAAATGTTGTTGCAAGTAAATGCATGGTATGAATAAGAAGGCTAACCAAGACCTTAGGTAGTTTGAATTACATGGTCTCTCACATAATTAATTGTTCCTTTGTGGATTTTAGTCATCTCAATTTTTGATATACATAGAACATTATAGATGTAAGTAAGTAAATATGGACCGATTATGAATAGATCTATGTAATTGATTTATATTATTGAAAAGTGGATTGAGTGATAAATTTGAGTGTTAATCTCAACTAAAATGTTAATATTTGCAATTGTAATAATGATGGTAAGTTCTTAGATGATATGCTAACATGAAAATGCAAAGGCTATAATATGTGATCTTTTTTATAGAGTTCATCTCACTTAATTTATTGATCTATTTATGTTGCATATTTATTAAGTGGAGAATGTATATTATCCTACTCGTCACATGTTAGGTAATGCCATAATATGAGTGCAAACTAAAGGTATGTTTTACTTAGTTAATCAAAATGAATGAATTTGTTTAAACCAGCATAGATCCAAATCCTAGGCTCTATCAAGCGTCGAGAGGGATCAAATCTCTCGAAGTGGTTCCACTTGTGCGAGACCACATGAAAAGTTTAGATATTACACATTATATTGTATTGAGTATTGTAGTCCGAATAATATGTCACCTGAAACATAAAAGAAACAGTAAATCAATGCACTGTAACAATTTAAAAAGAACATGATAGTAAAAATAATGCATAGGTAGAATTTTTTTATTATCTGGTAGAAGAATGCAAGAGTAAAATCTATTGTCATTGAAAACAATGAAAGAAGAGAAGAATATGTTTAATAACAAAATAATTAAATTAAATCGAAATATGTTATAACGTATATGTTATGTTATAAAGTATATGCATTGTAGATTGTTAATTATTAATATTGCATATGTTATAACGTATATGCGTTATAGATTATTAACGTATATGCGTTATAGATTATTAACGTATATGCGTTATAGATTATTAATAATGTATATGCATTATAGATTATGTTATAGAGTATGCGTTATAGATTATTAATAATGTATATGCGTTATAGATTATGTTATAGACTATGCGTTATAGATTATTAATAACGGATATGCGTTATAGAATATGTTATAACATATATGTGTTATAGATTATTAATATCGCATATGTGATATGCATAAGCTGTAACACATGTGTAGTATATCGCATATGCGTTTTTGCTTAACCAATTTGGTACGAGAGTAAAAAAGAGTAATGGCATCCTTATCCCATTATAATACCATTTATACTCCCAATATTCCATCCATACGTTCTATGGGGTGGCTCATGGCCCAACATTACATTGGCTAAGAGGGGGGGGAGTCAAAGGAGGGAGAGGAAGGTGTAGAGGGAATCATGGGAGGGAGGGAGGGATGGGAGGTGACATATATGGGGGGGGTGAATGGAGGAGAAATATAAGGGGAAGGGAGGGATGGTTATGGGAGATATATGGGGGGGGACAGGAGAGATATGAGGAGTCGACGGTTGTTCATCGATGTCTGCAAATGTACGATCCATAGAATATAACAAATCATCTGGTACCAGGAATCTTCAAACAAGTGTGTGGCAATCAGAGTAATGAGTGTTTATATGTGTATTAAATATTTCAACATTTTTCAAGATTTAGTAATTAGTATTTATAGTAAGTGGGAAAAATCTCATTACTATCATCATCATCATCATCGTCATCATCATTGTGATCACCACCATCATCATCATCACCATCATTGTTCATCATCATCATCATCGTCATCATCATCATCATCATCATTCTCATCATCATCATCATCATCCTCATCATCATCATAGTCATCATCCTCATCATAATCATTTTCATCGTCCTCCTCCTCCTCATCATCATAGTCATCATCCTCATCATAATCATTTTCATCGTCCTCCTCCTCATCATCATCATTGTTCGTCGTCACCATTCCATTGCAAATGCTTGAAAATAAAATCAAAGCAACGTTTCAACTAAACCTATCATCATCATCATCATTGTTCCTCATCATCGCCGTCATCATCAGCATCCTCATCCTCATCCTCATCCTCAACCTCATCCTCATCATCCTCATCATCATCATCACCATCATCATACTCATCGTCATCATGGTCATCATCATCATCATCATCATCATCATCATCATCATCATCATCATCATAATCATCACCATCATCATCATCATAGCATCATCCTCCTCCTCCTCCTCATCATCATCATCCTCGTCATCATCATCATCATCACCATTCTCATCCTCCTCATCATCATCTTGGTCATCATCATGATCATCACCCTCATCCTCACCATCATCATCATAGTGATCATCCTCCTCCTCATCATCATCACCATCATTCTTCATCATCATCGTCATCATCATCATCAACATCATCATCATCATCCTCATCATCATCATCATCCTCCTCCTCCTCCTCATCATCACCCTCATCCTCATCATCATCATCATGGTCATCCTCCTCCTCCTCCTCATCATCACCATCATTGTTCATCGTCATTATCATCGTCGTCATCATCATCACCCTCATCCTCATCATCATCATCATTGTCACATGCCCCAATTTTGCAAAAAAGCAATTTTATATGATTTGTTATTATTTGAGGACAATATGTTAAATTTTATGCTAAGTTGTAATTGATGACTCAGCAGAGTCAAGGATATTTAATGTAATTCTGAATATTTTAATTATAAAAAAATAAAGGAAGAGACAACAGCTTAGGAGAGCTGTTAAAAGAGTGTTTACTGGTCAAGTTGGTGGAGGAGACTAGGTGGAGAGCAAACTGACATGTGGCAGCATCCTCAAACCACTTCCAACTGTTGCAGGTGGCAACCTCCCTACATTTGGGGTCACGATTCCCCAAGAAAGTGGAATCAGAGCAGGTGGCTCAATTAATGACAACTGACCCAAAAGACCTAGGCAATCTTTATAAAAATTCCCATTGAAGAGAGCTGAGGCTGCTCATTCTAGAGAAGTGATCATTCAGGTGAATGTACTTCAGAGAAATTCAATGGAAGGGAATTGTGGAAAGATTTTTAGGGGATAACTGCCAAGTGATCTAGTGTAGCTTTTAAGTTGAAGGATCTTACTGCTGAGTGCAGGGTGTTTTACTGAGTTATCGGACCAGTCTACTATTTGCATGCTCCACCAGTTCTCAGCCAAGAAGACCAGGAACAGGCTCGGGGGTCCTGAGGAAGCGTTGTTTGAGTGCTCTCCAGGAGTTTGGTAGGAAGGAATGACCTCCTCATGCTGTTGTCATCTATCATAATCAGGTTCTACATTAATTTGTTTTACTATGTTAGATTGACAAATCTGAGTCTGATTGTTATATGAATGATAAATATCCAGTTTGTAAATGTTAGAATTTAGTAGTCTTTTTAGTTTATTGCAAGAATGTATTTGGAAAGTAATGTGTTAGAATGGAAAATAATTTATAGTCTGTGTTTTTCCACACCTAGAACTCCAGGTAGTACTCTAGCACAGGTAGAATGTTTAGGTAGATAAAAGAATGTGTTGAGTAGACAAGATTTTGTATTTACAGACAGTAGAGTAATTTTATTTCCTGTTTAAATATTATGGAGGTTAAACAGTGGGATGATATGTTTATATTTTTCTATTTTCATTTAGTAAACTGAATGTATGCAGCAGAAAATCACATTAGAGTTACATGAATTACTTATAGTTAAGTAAATAAACAACTACTAATCATGCATAGTTTATTTTCTAACAATGTCAACTAAATCTAGGACTAATATTTACTATAAACCAAATAGGGTTAAATTTAAAAATACTTAAATTAAAAAGAGTAAACTGAGTTACAGAATTTATGCTATATCATTTCAAAAACTCTGAGTAAATTCTACTAGATAATTTATTAAATAAAAGCAATAAAAATATAATTAATAACTAGTATAAAATTAAATATTTACTATGAAGAAACTATCTTATAATTATCAGACAGGCTTATACCTATAAAAGTAAACTTCAAGGTTGAAACCCTAACTATTTTATTTAACTATTACAAATAAGAGATAATCAAGGTTACACAATTATTGTTTAAATTATTACATAACTCTGCATCTTTATAAATTAACAGAGGAGTAAACAAATAAGAACTTAGAAGTAAACAATAAATAGAAATAAGCCAAGAACATACAGTATTGGTATAACTCTTTTATTTAAAAGAAAAGAAATACTTAAACAGGATAAACAATATCAAACTATTGTAATAACGTAAAATGGGTAAACAGAAACCAATACTTTTGATAAATTGTAAATAATATAGTTATATCTAAGGGTTCTTTTATAGTAACCCTAGGATTTAATCCTAACTGAAAAGCTTAAACACATAAAAATTACTCTATGACTGAACTTACAGTCTTTATTTTATCCTTATTAATTTATAAGAGAAATATTAAAACAATAATTACCATTGTTAACAGTCGAGGAAGGGAAGACTCGAATTACACAGAGTCATAATGTTTACAAGCTTATAAAACCTTTTAAACCAAGTATATTGCTCTGGCAGGCTAAAAGGCTTAAGACTTAACAAATTTACTACACCCAGCTCAAGGTCGTTTACACCTAGCTTCGTGGTGAGGGTTTGTAAGTTAAAACTAACATTTATTTTATAAAAAAATTCATTACTTTGATAACATCTATAAAACAATGTATCTTTATCAGTATAATCGAAACAGAGAACCATTAAAACCATGAACACGAGAGAACCCCACATATTAATAAATATAGTATATCATTACGTAGCCATAGGGCTATAAAACCTGTCAATAAGTAGAGAACAGGGAAATACAAGTCACGACATCATGGCCGGAGAAACCCTGCTACAAGCAAGGGATTAATAACCAAAATACATAACAACAACTGAGCTAAATAATTAAAAACACCGAAGGAACCGAGGTCGTTTTACATCTCCAACTGAAACCCCTTTCCCTAATATGAACAAGTAGGAAGAAGCCACACTGTAACTGAGGCTTACCCGTAGGTATTGTTGGCCATCTAAACATGTGGTATGATTCTTTCCAAGCCTATTTTGAACTGCAAACATGCAAACAAAAACCAAAAGGGTTTAGTTAGAGCTGCTTATTCATTTATTTTAAACTGTAACTAAAACTTGGTAACAAGTTTAAGATAATTTTCCTCACCTAGAAGTGAAGAATATGGAGCCATAGAGGAATGAACCCACATAGCAAACTAGCACGACGACAGCCCAAATACTCGTGCTCACAAGTGACCGTAGTGACGGGGCTCACAATACATTCTACAACATGAGTAGGAGTAAGCCTTGGAAATGGCCACGAAAGAAAGCAACACCAAAAACTATTGACAGAGACCAACTACATGTACATCAAAGTATCGCAGGCAGAATGAAAACCAAGTGCGAACTGTGAGTCTTAGAAGCCATACTCTATATTGACAACACTCCTGTACAGACAGACAAAGGAGCTGGAGACAAGCACAAGCGAGCCCTCATGGCCACAATAAACCAAACAAAGCAAAGACCCAAAACTCTTGACAAAGAATGAAGGTTAGGGTTGTGTTGGAGGTTTTTAAATCACACATTGCACGGTGTTGGATGTTCCACGTGCCCACAAATTTATCTTGTCCACAGTGGGTCGAGTTGTACAGTCTCCACTGCATTGTCGGGATCAAATTATTGTTAATAATCTAAACAATGATAACAATGATATCATAGTATGCAAAGTCAATAAAAAAAACGTAGCATATCAATGATAAGCATTCAGTCAAACAATGCTGAAGTATGAGATTTTTATAGTATCGTTAACCCCTTGTTTTATTATAAAATTTGGAACCTTCGTTGGTAAAAAACCAAAGGATACATTATATCGTTAACCTTTGATATATGTATACAATGAAATCTCTCGACGATAAAATAATAACTATGGAGAGATTCCTAATAGAGTATAAGCCATTGAGAACAAGATAATAATTCTAATAATAATCATGGATTCATTTATACATTGAAGGACTATGTTAATATAACTAGTCTTTATGTAAATACTAATGGTGAGAATTTAAATTATGAATCAACATTTTGTATATAAAAGGTATTTACACTCTAGATTAGGTTCTTATTTTTGTAAGAAATCTATAGTACTAAGAAAAACTTCATGGAAGTTGTAATTGTTGGGTCTCCATAAGTAAATAAAGCTCCAAATGAATATAATCGAGACTAGAGTAATCTTGGTAGTAAGGGATAGCAAAACTATCTAAGAATACAAATAGCATAACTATTATTTATAAATAAATAATATGATAATGTAATTTCATCACATTACTTATGTCATGAAGAAAGTGGAAGTTAGAATCATAACTTGATGACATTTAGGCAAATGATCATTTATAAATACAATGCAATAATAAGCTGATAAACTTCCTCTACTGAAGCTTAATAGAAGGTAAAGCGAAGAGTTATGTATAAGCTTGTTCCTTGAATGGCCTTAGGTCTATTTCCATACTTATAAGTAGTGTTGTAAATTTTATAAATAGCAACAACAATAAACTCTTGTACCAGCAAGAGTGTTGATATACTAAATCTTAAGCTCTGTGAAGAACTGGAAATTAATTTAGCGTAAAGATGGAAAGAAGATTTTTCTAACATAGCAGACATTCTGATAAAAGACAATCATTAAGAAAAAGATACTAATCATAACGACATGTATTTAAAGTACTATCACAGCTATAAAACAAGTAAAAGAAACATTACTTTACCTTGTAGTACCTTGAATTCTACTATGCCAACTTTTACTCTAGCAGTATATTATGCTAAAAGAAGTAGATCTGGATTAACTCTTACCGATTCAAAATTTACCTGTCAAGCCTGTAAGATCTATAATCCTAGGGAAGTTAGCAATCACTAAGTAAACCCTAGCTAGAAAGTAACTACTCACTTACTTTACAAATCAAACCATCAGTACAGCTAGAAATGACTGAATGCAGATTATTTACATCACATATCAAAATTAAAATAGTATTAATCTATATCTGTTAAGTTAATGGTTACTTTAGTTAACTGTTTCATTCTTTCTGTTAGTTGCTAGCAGTTATCAAACTGCAACTATAAACAGTTTATGTTACATCAAAAAATTTTAATTTTTTTGAAAATTTGGGGTTTTGACAATCATGTTCATCCTCCTCCTCCTCATCATCATCACCATCGTCATCATCGTCATCATCATCATCACCACCATCATCATCCTCATCGTCATCATCATCATCATCATCACGATCCTCATCAGCATCATCATCATCATCATCATCATCATCACCATCATCATCCTCATCATCCTCATCCTCATCATCATCATCATCATCATCATCACCCTCATCCTCTTCATCGTCATCATGTTCATCATCATCATCATCATCATCATCATCATCATCACCCTCATCCTCATCATCCTCATCATAGTCATCATCCTCCTCGTCATCATCATCACCATCATTGTTCATCGTCATCGTCATCGTCATCATCATCATCATCATCATCATCATCACCATCATTGTTCATCGTCATCGTCATCGTCATCATCATCATCATCATCATCATCATCCTCATCATCCTCATCATCATCACCACCCTCATCCTCATGGTCATCATCATCATCATCATCATCATCACCCTCATCCTCATCATCATCATCATAGTCATCATCCTCCTCCTCCTCATCATCAGCATCATTGTTCATCATCATCATCATCATCATCATCATCACCATCATCATCACCGTCATCATCATCATCACCATCATCGTCGTCATCATCCTCATCCTCATCATCATCATTATCATCATCACCCTCATCCTCATCATCATAATCATGGTCATCATCACCATCATCATCACCCTCATCCTCATCATCATCATCATAGTTATCATCCTCCTCCTCATCATCATCACCATCATTGTTCATCATCATCGTCATTGTCATCATCATCATCATCATCATCATCATCCTCATCATCGCCATAATTGTTCATTGTCATCATCATCATCATCATCATCATCATCATCATCATCATCACCATCATCATCCTCATCGTCATCATCATCATCATCATCACCATCCTCATCATCATCATCATCATCATCATCCTCAATATCCTCATCCTCATCCTCCTCATCATCATGATCACCCTCATCCTCATCATCATCATCATGGTCATCATCATCATCATCATCATCATCATCATCATCGTCATCACCCTCGTCATCATCATCATCATAGTCATCATCCTCCTCCTCCTCCTCATCACCATCAGTGTTCATCATCATCACCACCATCAGTGTTCATCATCATCACCACCATCATTGTTCATCATCATCATCATCATCATCATCATCACCATCCTCATCATCATCATCACCATCATAGTCATCGTCATCATCATCATCCTATTCATCATCATCATCATCAACCATCATTATTCCTCATCATTGTCGTCATCATCATCATCATCAACATCATCATCATCATAATCGTCGTCGTCGTCGTCATCGCCATCATCATAATCATCATCATCATCATCCTCACCCTCATCATCATCATCATCATCATCATCATCATCATCATCACCACCCTCATCCTTATCATCATAATCACCCTCATCGTCATCGTCATCCTCATCATCATAGTCATCCTCCTCCTCATCATCATCACCATCATTGTTCATCGTCATCGTCATCGTCATCATCATCATCACCATCATTGTTCATCATCATTGTCATCGTCGTCATCATCATCATCATCATCATCATCATCATCATCATCATCATCATCATCATCACCCTCATCCTCATCATCATCATCACCCTCATCCTCCTCCTCATCATCATAGTCATACTATTCGTGATCATCATCATTATAGACACTACCATGGTCCAAGGATAGGTTTGGAGGTCTTATCCATTGGTATGGGATCTATTGTAAGGTTATAGAAGTTTAACATATTTCATTCCAAGTTTGATATGCATTAAATATTGATAAGCATTGATCAGTCAAGTTGCATATTTAGTGAGCACTAAATCGCATATGCGATATATCACATGTGCGTTAAATCGCATGTGCGTTAAATCGCATGTGCGTTATATCGCATATGCGTTTTGGAGATCATGTAAAAAAACTACCCGTTAATTAAAAAGCATTGTATCCATATCGCATATGCAATATTTAACTTTTACAGAAAGCATATGCGATACTTCCTTACTAACCTTATCCTTGTGTTTGGGTTCGGGTTATTCCGAACGTACCATCAATAAAGCATATGCGTTCTCAATTTACACTTCGAAAGTGCGTTTTCGATTTCTGAAGTGGCACTAAAAAGTGGAACCAACTTCGTGCGAGCGCCCTATTAAAACTTTGATCCATTTTCTAAATTATAATTTAGTTGTTGGTTTGAACAAATCAACATGGGCATTCAAAATTTGGTCCATTTCCTAAATATATTTATAATTTATTTTTATTAAGAAATCCTCATAACCATTCAACCTCTAATTTCAATGTTTTCCCTATTTCATAATATGCTTATAATCTGTTTATTACCAAACCATACACATATTTCAACATAACTGTAAAGTTGAAAACAATCTATGTAGTAAGATTCTTTATAGAGGTAGTGTCCCAAAAAAACTGTATCAGCTTCGTATCCTGATTCAAAAGAGATTTTATTTACCTTTGTTTTAAAGTTACTGGTAAACTCATGGTTTTAAGTATATGAAAATTCTAAAATCTAAAACTGTTTAGCTATTTCCAATATTTAAAATTGAAAATTCTAATCGATTTTTCATTCTAAAGTTTGCACACGATTAGGGGTTTGCACAGAATATTTAGATCAATTTTATTAACTTCTTAAAAGCTGAGTGTAACTTGCTTAAAATCTTAGTATAATGTGGAAAAAATAAACTAATGGCTAGTTCAATCTCTAGAAGATTCATTATTCAAAACTAAAACTACCAGATTGCTCGATGATGTCTGTGGATGTGAGTTAATTTTAAAGGCAACTATGCCAAAGCCAAGAAAATGTTAAATTTGAAAACGTTTTACCCAAATTTTAACTTAAAATTGTATGAAATCTAAAAGTGTTTTCCCAAAGTTTTAATAGAAAACCTTTTAATTGAATGAATATGAAAAGGTTTTTCCCAGGAAAATGTTTTACCTGAATTTGTATATATGAAATATGAAAATGTTTTGCTCATTAGCATAGCCCAATCTTGTATGACCTCTAAAAACGTTTTTCCCAAGTTTTAATACAAACGTTTTACTAGTTTTGTATGAGATCTTAAAGCATTTTTCCAAGTTCTGTTTGAAAACATTTACTGAATTTTCATTTTCTCAAGTTTTGTTTCAAAACATTTTACATGAATATTTTACTAACTCTGAAAGTGTTTTTCCCAAGTTTTAATAGAAAATTCTTTGCATGAATCTTTGTATGATATGTGTGAAAACATTTTGCAGAAGTTTCAATACAAAACATTTGAGATCTGAAAACGTTTTTTCCAAGTTTGAATGGGAGAGGTTTTACCAAAAATATGAAAACATTTTGCCCAAATTTGATTGAAAAATGTTTTACCTTAGTTTTATTAAAAATTACATTAAAAACATTTCTTGAATATAATTTTTATTAATTGAAACATGCATGATGGGAAGTAACTGGCAAAGCCAATCCATACCAAATCATTTTATTTTTAAACATTTTTAATCATGATTGCTCTATGTATTACTTTAAATTAATGGTAGACAAAATCTACATCATAAGTAAATAGAAGTAAAAAGTAAATATTTATAGCCAACATTTACATGAGGAATGTTACAACATCTCCCTTATAATGGGAAAAAATATTTATAGCCGACATTTACATGAGTAAAGTTACATAAAGTTACAACATCTCCCTCATAATATTTATAGTTGACATTTACATGAGTAACGTTACAGAACGTTACGTGACAAGATCTCCCCCATACTGGGCTATAGAGCGCATCTCGGCGCAATAAATTAAGTTTGGAATAGTTTTTGTCCATATTTTGTGATGAGCCATAACATTTATTTATATTAATTATTAAATAATGAAATGTTACAAGTAAGTTTTGATTGCTTTAATAGTGGATAAAAGATATTGGTGTAACATCCATGGTAGTTTTCCTAAGTTGTGAATTGTTTTGGTAGACTTAAAAGATTGAGGGGTTGACTCTACTCAATGATTGGGGCATGAATCCACTAGGAAGAGAGAGAATTACTTAAAAACCATGAGTTGGACGACCAATGTCATCTTGGAGCTATAAACACTAGAAAAAGGTGTTTACTTGTTGATCTAAAAATTTAAATAATGTCCTAATTAAAGATTAAACAGTTATCTTAACAATTATAATAACCTATGTTATAGCTAGGTGAACATGTAAGAAGATTTCTCCTTAAAGCCTTTAAAAAAAACTAAGAACTATATTTTAATCACCTTCTAATTAAGGTGGACACTGATAAATTTATAGACATAGTAACACACATTTTTCTATAACACATGCTTGATCAAATATTAACATACAAATATATTTATCGTTGTATATTACATATATATATGTTATTAATGGGATTTTGTTTTAAAACTAACGTACAAATGAAATATATAAAAGTATTAAAAAAACGTATATATATATATATATATATATATATATATATATATA
>LPNX010904802.1:0-10297 GCA_001517045.1 Pseudotsuga menziesii
TATATATATTAAAATCCTTCATAAAATCTAGTAGATATTTGAAGCAACTTCAAGTGCTTCAATGATGTTGTAAGTATTACCAACCTTAAGATAATAGAATGATAAGATATCAAAAACTTACAAATCGAATAATTTCTTAACACCATAAACAAAAATGGATCATGCAAATGATATGTTATATAATGCAAATACTATTTCCAAATAATAATTTACAAATACTCCATCAAATAAAAAAGTGTCAAATATAATAGAGTTAACAAAATCATCAACAAGTGAGAAGGGATTTTTCTACTCTTCTCTATGCATGAAAAATGAAACTCAAAGCCATTTTTTCATTTCATTGTTTTGCAAGGTGATCCAATAATTAAATATTTAAGTTTATAATATAATTCCATACAAATATAAATCAATAGAATAGAATTTCATGTAACACAAAATGAAATAAAATTCAAAATAGATATAGGCATGACTATTATGAAATGTTTGATGCTATTTGGAGTTATTCTAATATGTAATAATTGTATCAAAACAAATTAAATATTTTTTTATGGATATTATTACAACTACACACATTAGTGATATTTATAGAAAGAACGTTGACAATTTTATAATAATTTCCTATCAAACATAAGAATATTCAATTAAGTTGGAAAATAAAATGTGTGTGTTCAATTAAGCTTTAAAAATTAAATAATTTAGAGTATACATAAAAGCAAAAACCGAATCAAAACATAAGTGACTATTGTAAAAACAATAAAACCACATAAACATTTAAAAATTCAGATAAAATTAAGAGGTTACTTAATTTTAGTTTAAAGAACAATGCTAATTCCAATAGTGTAAAAGAAATATTGTTTTTTCCATTTTCATCTAATGCTCTTGCATGAGCATATTTATTGAATAATATTGAACATGCCTATATTTATTCCAAATATAATTAAATGTTATTATGTTTGTAATATTTATGTATTAAGAGAAGGGTAAAAGTTATATATATATATATATATATAGATAGATAGTATATAAAAATAAAACATATATATTGAGGGGAGGGTAAATCTGTTATATTAAAGTAAAGGTTTTAATATTTTCTTTTATTTTAAATTAATGATTTTATTATTATCTAATATGACTTATAGAATTCAATATATTTAATGGAGTTAATAATAGATAATTTCATGCTATTAAGATATTGTGAAATTTTGTCTAAGAGGCTAAATTGTTTTTGGGGATATGAGAGTAAAGTGAAATATTTGTATCCCCACTTTCATGAATTAAACCATTTCTTTATCACATTATAAATTAAAGTAGAACAAAATGTCTAACAAAGTATAAATAAATTTTCAAACAAAACAAAATGTCAACCAAATAAAAAGCCAAATAAACAAAATTTCACAAACTATACAAAAAATTTCAAAGATACTTGAATAAAGTGAAATATTTGTATCTCCACTTTTATGAATTAAACCAATTTTTTATTAAACCATCAATTAAACTATACACAAAATGTCAAACAAACTATAAAAAAATATTCAAAAATACTTGAAATATTTTTATCTCCTGAATTAAACTATTTCTTTATTAAATTATAAATTAAACTATATTAAAAACATAACTCTATATACAAATTAAAAAAATCTCAAACAAAATTATCTAATAGACAAAAAGTATATTTAATCTTATTGATATTTAATCCTATAAAATAAAAAGTCAGAACCTATATAAAACAGGAAATGAAAACCACGAAAAAATATGGAATATTTAATCCTATAAAATAAGAAATCAAAACCTAGAAAAAGCACAAAAGCATCTCAAAATGATATTCCCAATTTCCAAAATCTTGAATAAAGTAAACAGAAAAAACATAAAAATTTCAAAAAATGATAACTCCCAAATCTATATAAAGTAAAACGAAAAAGCACAAAATATTCGAAAGTATGATACGTTTGAATAACCGTTCCAGAAAGAGCGACTGGAAAGTAATGTGTTATATGTAATCGATGCATGGATGGTCAGAAACACAAGAAAACGATGAAACTATCAGTTGAGGCGAGGTTCCTAGGTGGATATATTTATTCAACATTTTCCTCTTTCCTCTTTTATCTATACGTGGATGGTCTGGGTGATGCGACTCCTGCGTTTTGCTCTTCTACGTCGAACGGCCCACCCGGAGAATCTTGCGCACACGCTGAAACTTGGGCACGCAACCTCGTCGGCCTGAATCTTCAATGGGGATGCCGAGACGTCGAGGCAGCAGCGCTGGATGACCAATCCGTAGTTCAATTCCTCGGACTTCAAGGCCTGGCTTGTGCTTCAGGCGGGGAAATCGATTTCCTTGGTGGTGCGGGGATGGACACCGGTTATCTCAGCCTCCGCGAGCTCAAGGATGTCAGGTTCGCCCGGGCCTTTGAGGACGCCACTGAGGCCTTCACGTTCAGGTTCTTGAAAGTTAAAACTCATGACATTGTTCGACGTTGGGCCCGAGAGGTTGCTCCGGGTTTTGATTAAAGCAGTAGACGAATTCCGAGAGGGTGCTCGGGTGTCTGGAAACTCATGAAATTGTTCCCGTTGGTCCTGACCTATTTTTGGTTTTCATGGAAGTGAAAGAGGACGCTGGTCTGGCAGTTTACTCCAACAAATTGCTTGGCGACGTGGCGACGGTGGCCCTATCGCGGTTCTTGTGGCTCGTCCTTCACCACCCGCGCGTTGAGGAGCGGATTATTGCGGAGATCCAGTCGATCTTGAAAGAGAGAGCCCACAATTCAGTGAATTTTATTCTAGAAGTACGAGTTTGAGTTAGAGGTATGTATGGCTCTGGGTTATGTTACCTTCTTTTTCAATATTTTAACCATGATGCGATGGCTATGGAAAAGGCCCAGATCTTATCTCATGGAAAAGCCTGGTTTGGATTGGATCGTAGCAAACAACTTCCAGGTAGGTTGAAGAACTTAAAGGTACATGTTATTGTTATTTTCTTTACTCTTCTACGAAACCCTAGTTCTATTTTTTATATAGAAATTAATTATATCTTAATCAGAGATTTATTGGTTTTATTTTATTAGATTTGTTATTTTTACTTTTATATAAAATTTAGTTATTAGTTTTTTCCACGGATCAAAGATTCTTTACTTTTGTTTTATTTGTGTAGTTTTGTTTTTATTAATTAATTAAATAAATAGAAAATTTGTATATCACTATTTTATGTAAATTACAAAATAACATTTATTATGCAATAATTATTTATAAATAAAAATTAATTGTAAGATATGTATTGTATTCTAAATTGAATATTTTTATATATAAACTATTTTAATGTGTATGGAGTTTATTTTCTATTTTATTTATAAATTTACAATTTATGTTAGTTAGTTTTTGTGTATACTTTTCTAATTTTTAGAGTGCAATGTATACTTAGCAAATTTCTTTATTATGTGGTTGGTGTAATTACTTGTAATATTTTGTATGTTTTACTAAAATTATGTAATTTTCATTTCAAATGGCATAATGGATATGTGATAAAGTATTTGACATTAAAAATGGATTTTCATTAAGTTAGACATTGTATCCGTACATTATATTTGATTTGTTCAAAGTTAGGATTATGGTTAGGATCCTTGCTTAGGGTAAGCTAGGATACAATAAGATAAGCTAGGATAGGCTAGGTTAGAGTGGGAAAAGGTAAGTAGTTTTGCTTAAGGAAAGCTATTGTAAGGTAATGTGCTAAAAGTTAGGCTAAATTAGGCTAGGTTAGTCTAGGCTAGAGTATGGCAAGGTTAGGCTAGGCTAGATTAGCCTAGGTTAGCCTAGAATAATCTAAAGTAGTAGAGTAGCAGAGTAGGCTAGAGTAGAGTAGAGTAGGCTAGAGTATGATATGCTAGAGTAGGCTAAGGTAGAGTAAGCTAGTCCTGAGTAGGTTAGGCTATCCTAGAGCAGGTTAAGATAGAATAGACTAAGCTAGCATAGAGTAGGCTAGGGTAGGCTAGGTTAGACTAGGCTAGGCTAGCTTAGAGTAGGCTAGGCTAGGCTAGGCTAAGCCAGAGTAAACAAGACTTGGCTAGGATAGAGTGGGATAGGCTAGGAAAAAGTAGGCTAGGATAGAGTAGGCGAGAGTGGGATAGGCTAGAGTAGGCTAACCCAGGATAGAGTAGAGTAGGTTAGGATAGAGCAGGCTAAGCTAGGCTAGCCCTATCTAGCGTGGAGTAGGATAAGCTAGGCTAGAGTTTGCTAGGATAGACTAGAGTAGATTAGAGTATGCTAAAGTAGGACCGGCTAGAGTAGGCTAGGATAGGATAGGTTAGAGTATGCTAGAGTAGGATCGGCTATAGTAGGCTAGTCTAGAGTAGGTTAGGTTTCGATAAAATAGGTTAATCAAGCATAGAGTAATCTAGGATAGAGTATGATAGGGTAGGCTAGGTTAGACTAGGATAGGCTAGAATATCCTAGTATAGGCTATAATAGGCTAAGCTAAGCTAGAGTAGCATAAGTTAGGTTAGAATAGAGTAGGCTAGGATAAAGTATGCTAGGCTAGGCTAGGCTAGAGTAGTGTAGGCAAGAGTAGGCTAGAGTCAGCTAGGCTAGGCTAGGCTAGGATAGAGTAGGCCAGTATATTAGGATAGAATGTGATAAGATAGCATAGGCTAGGCTAGGCTAGATTAGTGTAGGTAAGCCTAGAATAGAGTAGGTTAGAGTAGTCTAGAATAGAGTAAGGTATGTTAGGCTAGGATAGTGTGTATTATGCTAATCTTAGTTAGAGTGGGATATGATATACGCTAGAGAAGCATAGGTTAGAGTATTCTAGGATAGGATAACCTATAGTATGCTAGGCTAGATAGGGTAAGCTAGAGTAGGATAGAGTAGGATAAAGTAGACAAGGATAGGTAAGGTCGGGTTATCCTAGAATAGGACAGGATACGGTATAGTACCCTAAGTTATAGTATGATAGGACATGCTAGGATAGACTATTCTAGAGTAATATAGGATAATATAGAGTAGGATAGAGTAGACTATGCTACAGGTGACTAGGCTAATGTAGGATAAAGTAGGTTCGGATGGAGTATCCTAGTGTATAGTAGAGTAGGGTAAGGTAGAATATGCTAGGCTAGAGAAGACTTTAGTAAATTAGGGTAGAGTAGGCTAGGATAGAGTAATTTTCATTAAAGTAGGATAGAGTAGGTTAGGCTAGGGTAGAGTAGGATACACTAGAGTAGGATAGCTTAGAGTAGGCTAGGTTAGAGTAGGATCGACTAGAGTGGGCTAGATTAGTATAGGGTAGATAAGGATAGAGTAGGCTAGGGTAGGATATAGGATAGAATAGGCTAGGATAGGCTAGAATAGGCTAGGTTAGGTTATACTAGGCTAGGATATGATATGATATTTTAGGCTAGAGCAGGATAGGTTGGGCTTAGCTAAAGTAGTCTATGCTAAAGGAATCTGTGTCCTTAATATATGGAAAAATATTTACATGGGAAAAAATATGCATATGAATGAACATATCAGAAAGAAAAATTCTAGTTCTAAAAATTCCATCCTCGAGCTTATGGCTCGAATTACAATATATAATGTCTGAGGAAAAAGAATATAGTTAGACATGATATCACTTGTAACTAAAGAGTAATAGTCTAATCACTAATTAATTTTTACATTTTATCTTTTCATATTTATTTTATGCCACTTGACCCCTTTAACTCTCGTTTTTTATACCATTTTTCTTCTTTCCTTTATTTAGATTTTTGTTTTCCATGCATGTGTACTTGGGGTGGCATAACTCGATGAATTTGTGGAACGGAATCTTCAATCATATTTTTCAATAACTCTTTATATACTTAGATTCCAGTTGGAAATTAACTTGTAAATGGCATTAAGGAGATTGGATTTGTTGGTCCTACAAACATATCTAGCCTACTCTACCATAACCTACTTTATCCTTCTCTATATTATCCTTTCCTAGTCTACTCTATATTTTCCTAGCCTAGCCTACTCTATCATATCCTAAACTTCGCTTCTCTCCAGCCTAGAAGGATAGCCTAGAGTAGGATAGGCTAGTCTAGGGTAGAGTAGGATAGCCTTGTCTAGGATAGGGTAGACCTTACTATAGGCTATTATACAATATCATATCCTTTCCTCCTCTATCCTAGGTAGCCTACTCTATCCTATCCTATCCTATCGTACTCTAGCATTACCTACTCTAGACTACTCTAGTAAATCCTATCCTATTATATCTGTCCTAGCATATACCACTATATCCTAGCCTACTTTAGAGTAGCATAACTTAGCCTACTTTAGCATAGACTACTTTAGCTAAGCCCAACCTATCCTTCTCTAGCTTAGACTACTCTATCATACTATATCCTATCCTACTCTATCCTAACATATCATATCATATCATAGCCTAGTATAACCTAACCTAGCCTATTCTGGCCTATCCTAGCCTATTCTCTCCTATATCCTACCCTAGCCTACTCTCGCATACTCTACCCTATAATAATCTAGCCCACTCTAGTCGATCCTACTTTAACCTAGCCTACTCTAAGCTATCGTACTCTAGTGTATCCTACTCTACCCTAGCCTAACCTACTCTATCCTACTTTAATCAAAACTACTCTATCCTAGGATACTCTACCCTAATTTACTAAAGTCTTCTCTAGCCTAGCATATTCTACCGTACCCTACTCTACTGTACACTAGGATACTCTATCCTAGCCTACTTTATCCTACACTAGCCTAGTCACTTGTAGCATAGTCTACTCTATCCTACTCTATATTATCCTATATTACTCTAGAATACTCTATCCTAGCATGTCCTATCATACTATAACTTAGCATACTATACCGTATCCTGTCATATTCTAGGATAACCCTGCCTTACCTATCCTTGTCTACTTTATCCTACTCTAGCTTACCCTATCTAGCCTAGCATACTATAGGTTATCCTATCCTAGAATACTCTAACCTATGCTTCTCTAGTGTATATCATATCCCACTCTAACTAATATTAGCATAATACACACTATCCTAGCTTAACATACCTTACTCTATTCTAGACTACTCTAACCTACTCTATTCTAGGCTTACCTACACTAATCTAGCCTAGCCTAGCCTATCCTATATTATCACATTCTATCCTAATATACTGGCCTACTCTATCCTATCCTAGCCTAGCCTAGCCGACTCTAGCCTGCTCTTGCCTACCCTACTTTAGCCTAGCATAGCCTAGCATACTTTATCCTAGCCTACTCTATACTAACCTAACTTATGCTACTCTAGCTTAGCTTAGCCTATTATAGCCTAGATTAGGATATTCTAGCCTAGCCTAGTCTAATATAGCCTACCCTATCATACTCTATCCTAGATTACTCTATGCTTGATTAACCTATTTTATCCTAACCTAACCTACTCTAGACTAGCCTACTATAGCCAATCCTACTCTAGCATACTCTAACCTATCCTATCCTAGCCTACTCTAGCCGGTCCTACTTTAGCATACTCTACCCTACTCTAGTCTATCCCAGCAAACTCTAGCCTAGCTTAGCCTACTCCACTCTAGATCAGGCTAGCCTAGCTTAGCCTGCTCTATCCTAACCTACTCTACTCTATCCTGGGTTAGCCTACTCTAGCCTATCCTACTCTCGCCTACTCTATCCTAGCCTACTTTTTCCTAGCCTATCCCACTCTATCCTAGCCAAGTCTTGTTTACTCTAGCTTAGCCTAGCCTAGCCTAGCCTACTCTAAGCCAGCCTAGCCTAGTCTAACCTAGCCTACCCTAGCATACTCTATCCTAGCTTAGTCTAGTCTATCTTAATGTGCTCTAGCACAGCCTAACCTACTCAAGACTAGCTTACTCTACCTTAGCCTACTCTAGCATATCATACTCTAGCCTACTATACTCTACTCTAGCCTACTATGCTACTCTACTACTTTAGATTATTCTACGCTAACCTAGGCTAATCTAGCCTAGCCTAACCTTGCCATACTCTAGCCTAGACTAACCTAGCCTAATTTAGCCTAATTTTTAGCACATTACCTTACAATAGCTTTCCTTAAGCAAAACTACTTACCTTTTCCTACTCTAACCTAGCCTATCCTAGCTTATCTTATTGTATCCTAGCTTACCCTAAGCAAGGATCCTAACCATAATCCTAACTTTGAACACATCGATTATAATGTATGGATACAATGTCTAACTTAATGAAAATCCATTTTTAATGTCAAATACTTTATCACATATCCATTATGCCATTTGAAATGAAAATTACATAATTTTAGTAAAACATACAAAATATTACAAGTAACTACACCAACCACATAATAAAGAAATTTGCTAAGTATAGATTGCACTCTAAAAATTAGAAAAGTATACACAAAAACTAACTAACATAAATTGTAAATTTATAAATAAAATAGAAAATAAACTCCATACACATTAAAATAGTTTATATATAAAAATATTCAATTTAGAATACCATACATATCTTACAATTAATTTTTATTTATAAATAATTATTGCATAATAAATGCTATTTTGTAATTTACATAAAATAGTGATATACAAATTTTCTATTTATTTAATTAATTTATAAAAAGAAAACTACACAAATAAAATAAAAATAAATAATCTTTGATTCGTGGAAAAAACTAATAACTAAATTTTATATAAAAATAAAAATAACAAATATTCAAATCTAATAAAATAAAACAAATAAATCTCTGATTCAGATATAATTAATTTCTATATAAAAAATAGAACTAGGGTTTCGTAGAAGAGTAGAGAAAATAACAACCTTTGAGTTCTTCAACCTACCTGGAAGTTGTTTGCTACGATCCAATCCAAACCAGGCTTTTCCATGAGATAAGACCTCGGCCCTTTTCCATAGCCATGGCATCATGGTTAAAATATTGAGAAAGAAGGTAACATAACCCAGAGCCATACATACCTCTAACTCAAACTCGTACTTCTAGAATAAAATTCACTGAATTGTGGGCTCTCTCGTTCAAGATCGACCGGATCTCCGCAAGAATCCGCACCTCGACGCGCGGGTGGTGAAGGACGAGCCACAAGAACCGTGATAGGGCCACCGTCGCCACGTCGCCATGTCGCCAAGCAATTTGTTGGAGTAAACTGCCAGCCCAGCGTCCTCTTTCACTTCCCTGAAAACCAAAAACAGGTCAGGACCAACGGGAACAATTTCATGAGTTTCCAGACACCCGAGCACCCTCTCGGAATTCGTCTACTGCTTTAATCAAAACCCGGAGCAACCTCTCAGGCCCAACATCGAACAATGTCATGAGTTTCAACTTTCAAGAACCTGAACGTGATGGCCGCAGTGGCATCCTCAAAGACCCGGGTGAACCTGACATCCTTGAGCTCGCGGAGGCTGAGATAACCGGTGTCCGTCCCCGCACCACCAAGGAAATCGATTTCCCCGCCTGAAGCACAAGCCAGGCCTTGAAGTCCGAGGAATTGAACTACGGATTGGTCGTCCAGCGCTGCTGCCTCCACGTCTCGGCGTCCCCATTGAAGATTCAGGCCGAGGAGGTTGCGTGCCCAAGTTTCAGCGTGTGCGAAAGATTCTCCGGGTGGGCCGTTCGACTTAGAAGAGGAAAACGCAGGAGTCACATCACCCAGACCATCCACGTATAGATAAAAGAGGAAAGAGGAAAATGTTGAATAAATATATCCACCTAGGAACCTCGCCTCAACGGATAGTTTCATCGTTTTCTTGTGTTTCTACCATCCATCCATCGATTACATATAACACATTACTTTCCACTCGCTCTTTCTGCAACGGTTATTCAAACGTATCATACTTTCGAATATTTTGTGCTTTTTCCCTTTACTTTATACAGATTTGGGAGTTATCATTTTTTGAAATTTTTGTGTTTTTTTTGTTTACTTTATTCAAGATTTGGAAATTGGGAATATCATTTTTAGATGCTTTTGTGCTTTTTCTAGGTTTTGATTTCTTATTTTATAGGATTAAATATTCCATATTTTTTCTTGGTTTTCATTTCCTGTTTTATATAGGTTTTGACTTTTTATTTTATAGGATTAAATATCAATAAGATTAAATGTACATTTTGTCTATTAGATAATTTTGTTTGAGATTTTTTTAATTTGTATATAGAGTTATGTTTTTAATATAGTTTAATTTATAATTTAATAAAGAAATAGTTTAATTCAGGAGATAAAAATATTTCAAATATTTTTGAATATTTTTTTATAGTTTGTTTGACATTTTGTGTATAGTTTAATTCATGGTTTAATAAAAAATTGGTTTAATTCATAAAAGTGGAGATACAA
>LPNX010904802.1:15853-58275 GCA_001517045.1 Pseudotsuga menziesii
AACCATACTAGATCACGAATTAAACTATATTAAAGTAACAAAAAAATTTCAAACAAACTATACAAAATTATTCAAAGATACTTGAATAAAGTGAAATTTTTTTATTTCAACATTTTATTAATTAAACCATTTCTTTATTAACTCATGAATTGAACTATATTAAATACATAGTTTTATATACAAATTAAAAAAAATCTCAAAAAAAATTATCTAATACATCTAATCTTATTCAGTGAAATGTGCGAAATTTAATCCAATAAAATAAGAAATAGAAACCTATATAAAATATGAAATCAAAACTTAGGAAAAATGTGGGATATTTAATCCTATAAAATAAGAAATCAAAACCTATATAAAATACCAATTCAATTATTAATCTTATTCACTGAAATATGAGAAATTTAATCCTATAAAATAAGAAATCGATACCTATATAAAATACTAAATCAAAACTTTGAAAAAATGCGGAATATTTAACCCAAATGAAAACCTATATAAAATACCAAATAAAAAACTAGAAAAAACACAAAAGCATCTCAAAATGCTATTCCCGATTTCCAAATCTTAAATAAAGTAAACAGAAAAAACACATTTTTTTTCTAAAAATGATGACTCCCAAATCTCGAATAAAGTAAAGTGAAAAAATCCGAAAATCTTCGAAAGCTTGATACGGGCCCAAATCTTGAATAAAGCAATTCGTTCTAGAAAGAGTGAGTGAGTGTTATATGTAATCGATGGATGGTTCCAAACACAAGAAAGCAATGGAAACTATACGTTGCGAGGTCTATACGTCGATGGTCTGTGTGATGCGATTTATGTGTTTTCCTCTTCTGCGTCGTAACGACCGACCTGGGAAATCTTGCGCACATGCTCAAGCTTGGCCACGACTTCCTCGATGATGGGATCTCCAATACGGACACCGATACGTGGAGGCAGCAGTGCTAGATGGCCAATCTACAGTTCAATTCTTTGGACTTCAAGGCCTCTGCTTCAGGCGGGGAAATCGATTTGCCTTGTGGTGATAGGGATAGACACCGGGTGTCTCAGCCTCAGCGAGCTCAAGCAAGTCAGGTTCACCCAGGCCTTTGACGATGCCATGACGGCCACCGCTTTCAGGTTCTTGAATCCCAAGTGTGTCTGGAAACTCATGACATTGCTCGACGTTGGGCCCGAGAGGTTGCTCCGGGTTTTGCTAAAAGCAGCAGACGAATTCCAAGAGGGTGCTCAGGTGTCTGGATACTCATGAAATTGTTCCACGTTGGTCTCGACCTGTTTTTCATTTTCATGGAAGTGAAAGCCGACGCCGGGCTGGCAGTTTACTCCAACAAATTGCTTGGCAACGTGGCTCTTGTGGATCGTCCTTCGCCACTTGCGCGTCGGGGAACGGATTCTTGCTGAGATCCGGCTGATCTTGAATGAGAAAGCCGGAAATTCAATGAATTTTAGTCTCCAAGAACTAGTTTGAATTACAGGTATGTATGGCTCTGGGTTATGTTACCTTGTTTTTCAATATTTTGACCATGATGCCATGGTTATGGAAAAGGAATGGACAATCCTAGTTTGGATTTGATAGTCTCTTGTAGCAAACAACTTCCATAGAAGGTGGGTTGAAAAACTCAAAGGTACATGTTATTGTTATTTTCTCATCTAGGAAACCCTGCTTTTCATTGTGAGAACATTCAAAAATCTTAATCTCTTGTTATATAAAATCTCAGGCGTATATTTTTTTTCATTCTATCAATTTGACTGCAAGTATTTTATGTTTGTCTCTCTTTATATGTTCGGATTGCAAAGATTTGCTGGTGGCTGTAGGTTCTCAAAATTTTAACCGTGATGCCTTGGCTAAAAGATTTTGAGCTACAGCTATATATAGTTGTGGGTTCTCCTACCTTCCCTCCCGATATTATAATCCCGATATTATAATTGATATGTCATAATGATTCAAACGCTTCATAACCCTCTTCGAATGAATTTGCGCTCCAGCCATACACATAATTTGAGGTTCCCAGTAATGATTCAAACCGTTCATAACCCTCGAACGAATTTGAGCTCCAGTTGTGATCCCATGGATTTGGCAATGGTTCCTCGTATCTGCCATGTTGATTACATTTAAATTTTAATTAACAGTATCTTAACCCATATTTCTCATTAATTTAATCAAGGCAGCTTTGTTGAATCTATATATTTAATAGTTAACATATCTATAGCATTTTTAAGTAGATTTTAATATTTTGAATAGTTATTTTTCTGGTAGATTTTAATATAAAAAATTGTTATTTTTGATAGATTTTGTATCAATTTTTTTGGTTTAGCTATTTTTCTTTTAGATTTTGTTGAGGTTTAGCTATTTTTTTAGATTTTATGAATAGTTTAAATTTTTAATTTTTGGTTTGGCCATTTCTTTAGATTTTGAAGAAAAATTTTACAGTTCACCTTTTCTTACATAATTTAGGTTATTTTTATTCTCAATAGTATCAAAGCTCCAACGTGTTATCAGACCCATTTGTTTAGTCATCCTTTGGCATAATATTTAGTTTTTTAAACAAACAGCTGGTCGTTTTTTTTTTAATCTGAAGAAATGTTTTTGTGTTATCAGACTCATTGGTTTAGTCATCCTTTGGCATAATATTTATTTTTTTAAACAAACAAGTGAGGGTCGTTTTTATTTTTTAATTTGAAGAAATGTTTATACATTAATTTTTTTAATAAATTTAAATCTCATAATAAAATGCTTAATAAAAATCTTTATGTTAGTAAAAATCTATTAATAAAAATCTAGTAAAAATCTATATGTTAGTAGTGAAAAGCAATTTAGTTTCTCTTTAAACTCATTTTTATTTATATGTTAGTAGTGGCAAGCAATTTAGTCTCTCTTTAAAATCATTTTTATTTAGAGCTTACTTATTTTTTTTGACTAATCAAAGATTTATTATACAAAACTAGCCAATAAAAATTTATATATTAAAATCTAGGAAAGCAATTTAGATTCTTTTTAACTTATTTTTATATAGAATTTAGTGATACTTAATCAAAGATTATTAGTTTTATTTTATTATATTTGAAGATTTATTACTTTTATTAGTTTTATTTTATTAGATTTGAAGATTTATTACTTTATTAGTTTTATTTTATTAGACTTGAAGATTTATTACTTTTGTTTTTATATGAAATGTAATTATTACTTTCTTTTTTCCCAGAAATCAAAGATTTATTAGTTTTTTTATTAGATGTGAATCTTTATTGCATTTATTTTACTTATGTGTAGTTTTCTTTTATTAATTAATTAAATAAATAAATAATTTGTATATCGTACATTAAAAAATAAAATTTATTATCTAATAACTATTTATAAATAAGAGATATATTATATTCTAAATTGAATATTTTTTCATAAAAATCTATTTTAATATGTATAAAAAATATTTTCTATTTTTTATAAAGTTACAATTTATGTTAGTTACTTTCTATGTGGACTTTTCTAATTTTTAGTGTTAGTTATTTTCTATGTGGACTTTTGTCATTTTTAGAGAGCAATGTACATTAACCAAATGTCTAGTTAATTGTAATATTTTGTATGTTTTATTAAAATTATGTATTTTTTATATTTCAAATGGCATAATGGATATGTGATTCACTATTTGACATTAAAAAATGTGTTTTCATTAAGTTAGGCATTGTATCAATTACATTATAATTGATGTGTTCAAAGTTAGGCTTATGGTTAGGATCCTTGTTTAGGGCAAGCTAGGATAGACTATGTTAGAGTAGGAAAAGGTAGGTAGTTTTGCTTAAGGAAAGCTATTGTAAGGTAATGTAGGTTGGGCTAGGCTAGAGTATGGAAAGGTTAGGCTACACTAGGTTAGGTTAGGCTAGCTCATCCTAGGTTAGCTTAGAATAAGCTAGAGTAGTAGAGTAGGCTAGAGTATAGTAGAGTAGAGTAGGCTAGAGTATGATATGTTAGAGTAGGCTAGACTATTGTATGCTGGAGTATGCTAGTCTTCAGTAGGTTAGGCTATGCGAGAGCACGTTAACCTAGGATAGAGTAGGATAGGGTAGGTTAGATTAGACTAGTTTAGGCTAGAGTAGGCTAGGCTAGGCTAGATTAGGCTAGCCTAGGCTAGGCTAAGGTAAGCTAGACTTGGCCAGGATAGAGTGGGATAGCCTAGGAAAGAGTATGCCATACATACCTCTCACTCAAACTCGTACTTCACTGAATTGTGGGCTCTCTCATTCAAGATCGACCGGATCTCCGCAAGAATCCGCTCCTCGACGCATGGGTGGTGAAGGACGAGCCACAAGAACCACGACAGGGCCACTGTCGCCACGTCGCCAAGCAATTTGTTGGAGTAAACTGCCAGCCCAGCGTCCTCTTTCACTTCCATGAAAACCAAAAATAGGTCAGGACCAACGGGAACAATTTCATGAGTTTCCAGACACCCGACCACCCTCTCGGAATTCGTCTACTGCTTTAAGCAAAACCTGGAGAAACCTCTAGGGCCCAATGTCAAACAATGTCATGAGTTTCAAATTTCAAGAACCTGAACGTGATGGTCCCAGTGGCGTCCTCAAAGGCCCGGGCGAACCTTACATCCTTGAGCTCACGGAGGCTGAGATAACCGGTGTCCGACCCCGCACCACCAAGGAAATCGATTTCCCCGCCTGAAGCACAAGCCAGGCCTTGAAGTTTGAGGAATTGAACTACGGATTGGTCGTCCAGCGCTGCTGCCTCCACGTCTCGGTGTCCCCATTGAAGATTCAGGCCGAGGAGGTTGCGTGCCCAAGTTTCAGCGTGTGCGCAAGATTCTCTGGGTGGGCCGTTCGACGTAGAAGAGGAAAACGCAGGAGTCGCATGACCCAGACCATCCATGTATAGATAAAAGAGGAAAGAGGAAAATGTTGAATAAATATATCCACCTAGGAACCTTGCCTCAACGGATAGTTTCATCATTTTCTTGTGTTTCTGACCATCCATCCATCGATTACATATAACACATTACTTTCCACTCGCTCTTTCTGGAACGGTTATTCAAACGTATCATACTTTCGAATATTTTGTGCTTTTTCCCTTTACTTTATACAGATTTGGGAGTTATCATTTTTTGAAATTTTTGTGTTTTTTCTGTTTACTTTATTCAAAATTTGGAAATTGGGAATATCATTTTTAGATGCTTTTGTGTTTTTTCTAGGTTTTGATTTCTTATTTTATAGGATTAAATATTCCATATTTTTTCTTGGTTTTCATTTCCTCTTTTATATAGGTTTTGACTTTTTATTTTATAGGATTAAATATCAATAAGATTAAATGTACATTTTGTCTATTAGATAATTTTGTTTGAGATTTTTTTAATTTGTATATAGAGTTATGTTTTTAATATAGTTTAATTTATAATTTAATAAAGAAATAGTTTAATTGAGGAGATAAAAATATTTCAAGTATTTTTGAATATTTTTTTATAGTTTGTTTGACATTTTGTGTATAGTTTAATTCATGGTTTAATAAAAAAATGGTTTAATTCATGAAAGTGGAGATACAAATATTTCACTTTATTCAAGTATCTTTGAAATTTTTTGTATAGTTTGTGAAATTTTGTTTATTTGGATTTTTATTTGGTTGACATTTTGTTTTGTTTGAAAAATTGTTTATACTTTGTTGGACATTTTGTTCTACTTTAATTTATAATGTGATAAAGAAATGGTTTAATTCATGAAAGTGGGGATACAAATATTTCACTTTATTCTCATATCCCCAAAAACAATTTAGCCTCTTAGACAAAATTTCACAATATCTTAATAGCATCAAATTATCTATTATTAACTGCATTAAATATATTTAATTCTATAAGTCATATTAGATAAAAAAAAATTCATTAATTCAAAATAAAAGAAAATCTTAAAACCTTTACTTTAAAATAATAGATTTACCCTCCTCTCAATATATATGTATTATCTTTATATACTATCTTTATATATAAAAAATTTACCCTTCTCTTAATACATAAATATTACAAACATAATAACATTTAATTATATTTGGAATAAAGATAGGCGTGTTCAATATTATTCAATAAATATGCTCATGCAAGAGCGTTAGATGAAAATGGAAAAACAATATTTCTTTTACACTATTGGAATTAGCATTGTTCTTTAAAGTAAAATTAAGTAACCTTTTAATTTTATATGAATTTTTAAATGTTTATGTGGTTTTATTGTTTTTACAATAGTCACTTATGTTTTGGTTTGGTTTTTGCTTTTATGTATACTCTAAATTATTTAATTTTTAAAGCTTAATTGAACACACACATTTTATTTTCCAACTTAATTGAATATTCTTATCTTTGATAGGAAATTATTATAAAATTGTCAACATTCTTTCTATAAATATCACTAATGCGTGTAGTTGTAATAATATCCAAAAAAAAATATTTAATTTGTTTTGATACAATTATTACATATTAGAATAACTCCAAATAGCATCAAACATTTCATAATAGTCATGCCTTTATCTATTTTGAGTTTTATTTCATTTTGTATTACATGAAATTCTATTCTATTGATTTATATTTGTATGGAATTATATTATAAGCTTTAATATTTAATTATTGGATCACCTTGCAAAACAATGAAATGAGAAAATGGCTTTGAGTTTCCTTTTTCATGCATAGAGAAGAGTAGAAAAATCCCTTCTTACTTGTTGATGATTTTGTTAACTCTATTATACTTGACACTTTGTTATTTGATGGAGTATTTGTAAATTATTATTTGGAAATAGTATTTGCATTATATAACATATCATTTGCATGATCCATTTTGGTTTCTGGTGTTAAGAAATTATTTGATTTGTAAGTTTTTGATATCTTATGATTCTATTATCTTAAGGTTGGTAATACTTACAACATCATTGAAGCACTTGAAGTTGCTTTAAATATCTACTAGATTTTATGAAGGATTTTAATATATATAGTCAAACTCGTTCTTAATAATCTACACTTTGTTAACTCTATTATATTTCAATATATACAAAGTATGTCAAAGTAGGGAATCCAAGAAACTGAAAGTGAAGATGAATACATAGGGACATGTGACTACATTGAATTTTGGTTCCAAACAATAATCATGCCAAAACACCACTCCCTTCTTCAATATCTCTTGATGCAAAATCAAACAGGTTACCAACAATTAGATACATGTACAACCCTGTATAAGACGATCAATTATATAAATATTTCAAAATTTATCTACATCCTACATTGACTTTTTCAACAAAAACAAGACATACATGTACCTTGGGGGGAGGTGGATCACCAACGACCTCGATTAGGTGCTCTCCAAGCACCACTCGCTCACTAGAATGCGGCATAAAATAATATATGTCAATGTCAACAAGTCAATCGGTGCACCAAAAAGATAGTTCCATGTACAAATAACACTATACTAAATGGAGGGATAATGACTTTTTCAAAGAAATAGAGACATACATGTACCTAGGGGGGAGAGGTGGGTCACCTACTGGCCCCGATTGGGTGCTATTCAAGAACCACTTGCTCACTAGAAGGATGAATAAAATAATATCTATCAATGTCATCAAATAAATGGGTGCACCAAAATATACTTGCATGTACAAAGAAAACTATACTACATGGATGGACAATGGAGTTTTCAAAGAAAGCAACACATACATGTACTTGGGGGGAGAGGGGGGTCACTAATGGCCCCAATTGGGTTCTGTTCAAGTAAAACTTACTCACTATAAATATGCATAAAATAATATATGTCAATGTCAGTAAATCAATTGTTGCACCAAAAATATACTTGCATATACAAAGAAAACTCTACTACATGGGGGGGCAATTGGGGACACAAAGAAACACAAAATTTTGTAATAGTCCAACCAAATAAGTGAGATATACATATACCTTGGGGACATGAATAGGTGGGTCATGAGTGTGTGAAATAATTAAAAACAGATTAAAAGAATGGGAATATGCATTAAAGAGAAATGTTGCTCAGGTGGCATGTCTATTTGACATATGTTGCTACGTAAAAAAACATAATGATACAATTAGCTAAATTCAAATAATTAAAATAATACATGTTGAATCATTAAAAGAATGATTAAAAGGAAACACGTGATTGTGAATATTTCTCTACCTGTGACGAAGCTATCTCAGATGCAACAAACTCATTGTGCCAAGATTAAGATATATTAAATGTGCCCATCCCTACTAGAAATAATTAAATCACGATGATAAATTAAAAAGTAATGTTTTTACAAGTAATGGTGAAGAACCAAAATCATATGAAACATTGACTACTGCATCAATATCATTAGCATCAACGACGGGAATATGGGAATCTCGAGTGTCATTGGACATAAACTATAAATGTGTTCATGTAAATTGTGAGATAATTAAAATAGAAATAATTTATGAAACAATCAAAAACTATGATACAAAAAATAATAGACTATGTGAAGAACGAGTTTGACTTGCATATTGGAGTAACCCATCACTTTGAAACTCTGAATAAGTCCCATAGAATATGTTTCCACAAGGTTTGCAAGGGTGTGGCATGACACAATGCTTTGAACCCTCTGCATGTCCAGTGTGATCTATAGATCTAGTAGGATCTGGAAACCCAAGTGGATCCTCTCTGTGTGATGGTCCAACATGAGATGGGCTAGCCTTAGATATGCCAACCCCTTGGCCTACATTTCCCTCTGCAACAATCCCATGCAGAAGCATAGTATTTGCCAAATGGAATAATGCCTCAGTGTGTCATCAATGATGGGACTTGTAGGAATATATAACCGAGGTGGGTATGGTGTGCATGGAGGTAGTTGCATATGGTTTGGATTAGTCCTCGCCCCTTTCCTATATTGAGGAATCCCATGTTCTACCCCCTAGAAATTTAAAATATCAAATTAATTTACATGTTTACCCATGATAAGCTTGACATACAATTTTCTTAGGAAATAGAATGTGATGTCTCTATTCCATGAGGATCTTCATCAAATACCATGTACCAGTGATCCATCCAGTTGGATTTAATATTTGGTTCTGTGCACCATTATATAGAAATGTATGGTCAACTAGTGGGAGAAACCAATGAGGTGCTAGTGTCCCGGAATAGTGAAAAAATTTGGTCTTTTGTTATATTTAATTTCTTTACATATTTTTAGCTCAACCCAGTGGAATAGTATTGCCTCTCGGAATCCCTATAGAAGATAATGTTGTATAGTGTTCCCTAGGAATTGGAAATTGCATTCATTATGCTACCTAGTTCCTCACCTAATGACCAACTTATGTGGTCCCCCACTCTAAAATTTAACTAAGGCGTCTCAATGTGCACCCAAACGAGGAAGAATTTCCAATTCCTATCGTGTTCCTCCTCCATGTGTTTGGTGTTTGGATTTCGTTTTTGGGTTTTGGTTTGGGCTATTGCTGGATTAATTATGGAAAAATTCCAAAATGAATTAATATTTGATTGTTTGTTTTAATTAAACATTTCTTAAATTAAGTAACAAAAACAAAAAATCAAATCAGCTCAAAACAATACGGTGACATGCCTTCCATTGCAATCCACCTTGTCAATCTCCACCTTCAAAATTCATCCTCTAAATTGCTTCCTAGTCAAAATGCCTTCATGTTTTATTGCACCTCCATTGTTTGCAGCCTGAAATGTAAAATAAAAAATAAAGGTCATGGGCCTCTATTTTATTTTTATTTTTTAGTTTTCATAATTGCACTTGCAATTTCTAACTCTTACAAAATGGAAGTGCGATATAGTCTAACTAGCCTTAGCTTCGATTTTAGGCTCACGTTTGTAGAAACAAACCAATATAATGCATAAGCGTTATAGATTTCCTTCTAGGACTTGCATTTTGGATTTTTAGAGTGCCACTAAAATGTGCAACCATCTTCCCGTGAGAAACCCAATTACAAATTTTGAAATAACCACCACCATAATAATAATAAATATTTACTTTTAAAGTTAAAGTTAATTTAATAATTGTAACCTAAACATTCATAATACATGATATTAGGTAAAATATTAAAAATAATATTAAGATTCTATTAATTGAAAAACATTAATTAAAATATGGGCCAAGTTATAAATTCCGCCCAAAATAAATATATAGATATATATTAAAATCCCTAATAAAATCTAGTAGATATTTGAAGGAAATTCAAGTGCTTCAATTATGTTCTAAGTATTACAAACTTTAATATAATAGAATCATAAGATATAGAAAACATACAAAGGAAATAATTTCTTAAATCAGAGAAACCAAAATGGATCATGCAAACGATATGCGATATAATGCAAATACTATTTCCACATAATAATTTACAAATCCTCCATCAAATAACAAAGTATCATTTATATAATAAAGTGAACAAAATCATCAAAAAAGGAAACTCAAAGACGTTTTTTCATTTCATTATTTTACGAGGTGATCCATTAATTAAATATTAAAGCTTATAATATAATTCCATACAAATATAAATGAATAGAATAGAACTTCATATAATAACAAAACCAAATAAAATTAAAAATAGATATAGGCATGATTATTATGAAATGTATGATTCTTTTTGGAGTTATTGTAATATGTAAATATTGTATCAAAACAAATTAAATATTTTTTTATGAATATTATTACAACTACATGCATTAATGATATTTATATAACTAATATTGACAATTCTATAGTAATTTCCTATCATATATAAGAATATTCAATTAAGTTTCAAAAATAAAATGTGTGTGTGTTCAAATTTAAAAATTAAATAATTTAGAGTATACATAAAAGCAAAAACCAAACCAAAACATAAGTGAGTATTGTAAAAACAACATAAACTACATAAACATTTCAAAATTCTCATAAAATTAAGAAGTTACTTAAATTTACTTTATAGAACAATGCTAATTTCAATAGTGTAATAGAAATCTTGTTTTTTCTATTTTCATCTAATGCTCTTGTATTAGTGTATTTATTGAAGAGTATGGAACATGGCTATCTTTATTCAAAATATCATTATACTTTATTGAGTTTGTAATATTCATGTACTAAGAGAGGGGGGTACAATTTTCCTACATATAGATAGTATGAAAACATAAAACATATATATTGAGAGAAGGGTAAATCTCTTATATTAAAGTAAAGGTTTTCACATTTTTTTATTTTAAATTAATGAAAAAAATTATCTAATATGACTCGTACAATCAAATATGTGTAATGTAGATAATAATATATAATTTTAAGCTATTAAGATATTGTGAATTTTCTCTAAGAGGCTAAATTGTTTTCGGGGAATATGAGAATAAAGTGAAATAATTGTATCCTCATGTTTTCATGAATTAAACCATTTCTTTATTAACTCATGAATTGAACTATATTAAATACATAATTTTATATACAAATTAAAAAAAATCTCAAAAAAAATTATCTAATACATCTAATCTTATTCAGTGAAATGTGAGAAATTTAATCCAATAAAATAAGAAATAGAAACCTATATAAAATATGAAATCAAAACATATGAAAAATGTGGGATATTTAATCCTATAAAATAAGAAATCAAAACCTATATAAAATACCAATTCAATTATTAATCTTATTCACTGAAAGATGAGAAATTTAATCCTATAAAATAAGAAATCGAGACCTATATAAAGTACTAAATCAAAACTTTGAAAAAATGTGGAATATTTAATCCAAATCAAAACCTATATAAAATACCAAATCAAAAACTAGAAAAAACACAAAAGCATCTCAAAATGATATTCCTGATTTCCAAATCTTAAATAAAGTAAACAAAAAAAACACATTTTTTTTCTAAAAATGATGACTCCCAAATCTCGAATAAAGTAAAGCGAAAAAATCCGAAAATCTTCGAAAGCATGATACGGGCCCGAATCTTGAATAAAGCAATCCGTTCCAGAAAGAGTGAGTGAGTGTTATATGTAATCGATGGATGGTTCCAAACACAAGAAAACGATGGAAACTATACGTTGCGAGGTCTATACGTCGATGGTCTGTGTGATGCAATTTATGTGTTTTCCTCTTCTGCGTCGTAACGGCCGACCTGGGAAATCTTTCCCACATGCTCAAGCTTGGCCACGACTTCCTCGGTGATGGGATATTCAATGCGGACGTCGATACATGGAGGCAACAGCACTAGACAGCCAATCTGCAGTTCAATTCTTTGGACTTCAAGGCCTCTGCTTCAGGCGGGGCAATCGATTTGCCTGGTGGCGCTAGGAATAGACACCGGGTGTCTGAGCCTCAGCGAGCTCAAGCAAGTCAGGTTCGCCTAGGCCTTTGCCGACGCCATGACGGCTACCACTTTCAGGTTCTTGAATCCCAAGTGTGTCTGGAAACTCATGACATTGCTCGATGTTGGCCCCAAGAGGTTGCTCCGGGCTTTGCTTAAAGCAGTAGACGAATTTTGAGAGGGTGCTCGAGTGTCTGGATACTCATGAAATTGTTCCACGTTGGTCTCGACTTGTTTTTCATTTTCATGGAAGTGAAAGCAGACGCCGGACTGGCAGTTTACTTCGACAAATTGCTTGGCAATGTAGCTCTTGTGGATCGTCCTTCGCCACTTGCGCGTCGGGGAACGGATTCTTGCTGAGATCTGACTGATCTTGAATGAGAAAGCTGGAAATTCAATGAATTTTAGTCTCCAAGAACTAGTTTGAATTACAGGTATGTATGGCTCTGGGTTATGTTACCTTCTTTTTCAATATTTTGACCATGATGCCATGGCTATGGAAAAGGGCCGAGGTCTTATCTCATGGAAAAGCCTGGTTTGGATTGGATCGTAGCAAACAACTTCCAGGTAGGTTGAAGAACTCAAAGGTACATGTTATTGTTATTTTCTCTACTCTTCTACGAAACCCTAGTTCTATTTTTTATATAGAAATTAATTATATCTGAATCAGAGATTTATTGGTTTTATTTTATTAGATTTGTTATTTTTAAAAACTCAAAGGTACATGTTATTGTTATTTTCTCTGCTCTTCTAGGAAACCCTGCTTTTCATTGTGGGAACATTCAAAAATCTTAATCTCTTGTTATATAAAATCTCAGGCGTATTTTTTTTTCATTCTATCAATTTGAATGCAAGTATTTTATGTTTGGCTCTGTTTATATGTTCGGATTGCAAAGATTTGCTGGTGGCTGTAGTTTCTCAAAATTTTAACCGTGATGCCTTGGCTAAATTTTTTTGAGCTACAGCTATATATAGTTGTGGGTTCTCCTACCTTCCCTCCGGATATTATAATCCCGATATTATAATTGAGATGTCATAATGATTCAAACCCTTCATAACCCTCTTTGAATGAATTTGCACTCCAGCCATACACAGAATTTGAGGTTCCCAGTAATGATTCAAACCGTTCATAACCCTCGAACGAATTTGAGCTCCAGTTGTGATCCCATGGATTCGGCAATGGTTCCTCGTATCTGCCATGTTGATTACATTTAAATTTTAATTAACAGTAGCTTAACCCATATTTCTCATTAATTTAATCAAGGCAGCTTTGTTGAATCTATATATTTAATAGTTAACATATCTATAGCATTTTTAAGTAGATTTTAATATTTTGAATAGTTATTTTTTCTGGTAGATTTTAATATAAAAAATTGTTATTTTTCATAGATTTTGTATCAATTTTTTTGGTTTAGCTATTTTTCTTTTAGATTTTGTTGAGGTTTAGCTATTTTTTTTAGATTTTATGAATAGTTTAACTTTTTAATTTTTGGTTTGACCATTTCTTCAGATTTTGAAGAAAAATTTTACAGTTCACCTTTTGTTACATAATTTAGGTTATTTTTATTCTCAATAGTATCAAAGCTCCAACTTGTTATCAGACCCATTTGTTTAGTCATCCTTTGGCATAATATTTATTTTTTTAAACAAACAGCTGGTCGTTTTTTTTTTAATCTGAAGAAATGTTTTTGTGTTATGAGACTCATTGGTTTAGTCATCCTTTGGCATAATATTTATTTTTTTAAACAAACAAGTGAGGGGCTTTTTTATTTTTTAATTTGAAGAAATGTTTATACATTAATTTTTTTAATAAATTTAAATCTCATAATAAAATGCTTGATAAAAATCTTTATGTTAGTAAAAATCTATTAATAAAAATCTAGTAAAAATCTATATGTTAGTAGTGAAAAGCAATTTAGTTTCTCTTTAAACTCATTTTTATTTATATGTTAGTAGTGGCAAGCAATTTAGTCTCTCTTTAAACTCATTTTTATTTAGAAGGAACTTATTTTTTTTGACTAATCAAAGATTTATTATACAAAACTAGCCAATAAAAATTTATATATTAAAATCTAGGAAAGCAATTTAGATTCTTTTTAACTTATTTTTATATAGAATTTAGTGATACTTAATCAAAGATTGATTAGTTTTCTATTATTATATTTGAAGATTTATTACTTTTATTAGTTTTATTTTATTAATTAATTAAATAAATAAATAATTTGTATATCGTACATTAAAAAATAAAATTTATTATCTAATAACTATTTATAAATAAGATATATATTATATTCTAAATTGAATATTTTTTCATAAAAATCTATTTTAATGTGTATAAAAAATATTTTCTATTTTTTATAAAGTTACAATTTATGTTAGTTACTTTCTATGTGGACTTTTCTAATTTTTAGTGTTAGTTATTTTCTATGTGGACTTTTGTCATTTTTAGAGTGCAATGTACATTAAGAAAATGTCTAGTTAATTGTAATATTTTGTATGTTTTATTAAAATTATGTATTTTTTTTATTTCAAATGGCATAATGGATATCTGATTCACTATTTGACATTAAAAAATGGGTTTTCATTTAGTTAGGCATTGTATCAATTACATTATAATTGATGTGATCAAAGTTAGGCTTATGGTTAGGATCCTTGTTTAGGGCAAGCTAGGATAGACTATGTTAGAGTAGGAAAAGGTAGGTAGTTTTTCTTAAGGAAAGCTATTGTAAGGTAATGTAGGTTGGGCTAGGCTAGAGTATGGAAAGGTTAGGCTACACTAGGTTAGGTTAGGCTAGCTCATCCTAGGTTAGGTTAGAATAAGCTAGAGTAGTAGAGTAGGCTAGACTATTGTATGCTGGAGTATGCTAGTCTTCAGTAGGTTAGGCTATGCGAGAGCATGTTAACCTAGGATAGAGTAGGATAGGGTAGGTTAGATTAGACTAGTTTAGGCTAGAGTAGGCTAGGGTACGCTAGATTAGGCTAGCCTAGGCTAGGCTAGGGTAAGCTAGACTTGGCCAGGATAGAGTGGGATAGCCTAGGAAAGAGTATGCCATGATAGAGTAGGCTAGAGTAGGATAGGCTAGAATAGGACAAGCTAGAGTAGGGTAAGCTAAGCTAGAGTAGAGCATGTTAGCCTAGACTAGATATGATAGAGTAGACTAGTCTAGGCTAGCCCAGGATAGAGTGGAGTAGGCTAAGCTAGGATAGAGTCTGCTAGGCTAGGCTAGGGTGGGGTAGGGTAGAGTACGCTACAGTAGGATCGGCTAGAGTAGGCTAGGTGAGGATAGGTTAGAGTACGCTAGACTAGACTAGGGTAAGCTAGAGTAAGCTAGAATAGGCTAGAGTACACTAGGCTAGATTATGCTAGAGTACCCTAGGATAGCATAGAGTGGGCTAGGCTACAATAGGCTAGGCTAGAGTTGGTTAGTCTAGAGTAGGCTAGGCTACACTATGTTAACCTAGGATGGAGTAAGATAGGATGGAGTAGGATAAGGTAGGGTATCTTAGACTATGCTAGGATAGAGTAGACTAGGATAGGCTGGGTTAAGAAAGAGTAGGTTTGACTAAGATAGAGAAGACTAGAGTGCAATGGGCTAGGCTAGGCTAGAATAGTCTAGGCTAGGCTATAGTAGGCTAGGCTAGAGTAAGCTAAGTTAGAATAGGATAGACTAGAGTAGGATAAAGTAGGTTAGGATAAAGTAGGCTAGGATAAAGTAGGTTAGGTTAGGCTAGGCTATAGCAGGTTAAGATAGGCTAGAGTAAGCTAGGATAGATCAGGCTTGGATAACCTAGAGTAGCCTAAGCTAGGTTAGGCTACAATAGGCTAGGTTAATCTAGGCTAGAGTTGGGTGGGATAAAGTAGTGTAAGCTAGAGTAAGAAAAAGTATAGTAGTTTAGGATAGAGTAGGATAGTTTAGAGTTGGTTAGGACAGGCTAGAGTAAGTTAAGCTAGGGTAGGGTAAGATAGGATAGAGTAGGCTAGGAGAGGCTTGGTTAGACTAGGCCAGGCTAGAGTTTGCTAGGCTAGACTAGGCTAGGGTAGAATATGATAGAGTATGTTAGGATAGAGTACGCTAGGCTAGGCTCGACGAGGCTAGTCTAGAGTAGGCTATGCTAAGCTAGAGTAGGCTAGTCCATGTTAGAGTAGGATAAGCTAGGATAGGTCATGGTAAGATAGAGTGGGCTAGGATAGAGAAGGCTTAGCTATGGTAGAGTAGGGTAGGATACAATAGAGTAGGATAGGCTATAGTAGGATGGTCTAGAGTAGGTTAGGTTAGGATAGAATAAGTTAAGCTAACATAGAGTAGGCTAGGATAGAGTAGGCTACGGTAGTCTAGGTAGGCTAGACTAGGCTAGTCTATACTAGGCTATTGTAGGTTAGGAAAAGCTAGATTATGCTAGGTTAGGTTAGGTTAGTGTAGGACAGGATAAATTACGCTAGGATAGGCTATGCTAGGCTAGAGTAGGGTTGGAAAGAGTAGGATAGAGTAGATAGGTTAGGATAGAGTAAGATAGAGCAAGCTAGGATAGAGTAGGTTAGGGAAGGATAGGATAGTCTAGAGTAGCCTAGGATACGCTAGATTAGGCTAGGCTAAGCTAGAGTAGGATATGCAAGGATAGGATAGAGTAGGATATGCTAGAGTAGGGTAGGGTAGAGTAGAGTATGTTAGGATATGGTAGTGCATATTAAGGTAGGATAGATACTTAGTCTAGGATAGAGTAGGATAGGGTAGGTTACAATAGACTAGGCTAAGCTAGAGTAGGTTATGATAAGGTAGAGTAGGATAGGCTAGGGTAGGCTAGAGAAGGTCAGGTTAGGAAAGGATAGAATAGTGTAGGGTATGCTAGGATAGAGTAGGCTATGCTAGGATAGGTTAGGCTAGAATAGGATAGAGAAGGATAGGATATATTAGGCTAGGCTAGGGTACGCTAGTCTAGTTGAGGCTAGAGTTGGGTAGGCTAGAATACCCTAGAGTAGAGTAGGCTAGTCTAGAGTAGGCTAGGATAGGATACGCTAAAGTAGGCTAGGGTAGAGTAGGATAGGATAGGATAGGCCAGAGTTCGGTAGGCTAGGATAGGCTAGAATTGGGTAGGCTAGAGTATGCTAGAGCATAGGAGGCTAGTCTAGAGTAGGTTAGGCTAGGCTAGAGTAGGTTAAGCTAGGAGACAATAGGAAAGGATAGAGTAGGCTATGGAAGGATACGTTAGACTATGTTAGGATAGGGTAAGATGGAGAAGCATTAGAGGAAATTTGGGGTCTAAAATGGGCCTTATAAGAAAGCCTGCCAAAATAATTTTTTGTGAGTTGGAATTCAAGAACCAATAGAATTTCAATAAAATAAGTCAACCATAATGGTTGAATTGACATATTTGTCATTAAAAAAAACTACTTTTTTTGTTCGTATTTTCGACATATCTCATTGTGTTTTTACTCAAATTTCGATCAGGAGAGCTCGTTGGATGCAGAATTTGATTCCGCATCCAATGAGTACCCACACTGCATACTTTTGATAGACCCTGCTAGCCCAAAAACAAGAAATACCTGGAAAAATGTGATGATGATGTCATCATCATGTTTTTCCAGGTATTTCTTGTTTTTGGGGTAGCGAGGTCCATCAAAAGCATGAAGTATGGGTACTCGTTGGATGCGGAATCAAATTTCGCATCCAACGAGCTCTTCCGATCGAAATTTGAGTAAAAACAAAGGGATATTGTCGAAAATACGAACACAAAAAGTAGTTTTTTTCTTTCTTCCTCCAAAATTAATCAATATTATTTTATTATTTTAACTATTATTTTATTATTTTAAGTATTATTTTATTATTTTGATTAGGAGGCCCATTTTAGACACCAAAATTCCTCTAATGGCTAGGTAAGGAAGGATAGAGTAGGTTAGCTTATGCTAGGCTAGAGTAGGGTAGGCTAGAATAGGCTAGTGTAGTGTATGCTAGGCTAGAGTATGCTAGTCTAGAGTTTCCTAGTCTAGGATAGAGTAGGTTAACCTAGGATAGATAAAGGTAGGATAGAGTAGGCTAGGGTAGGCTATGATAGACTAGGCTACACTAGAGTAGGCTAGGTTATCCTATGTGAGGATAGAGTAGGATAGGATATATAGAGTGGGATACGATATGATAGGCTATAGTGGGTTAGGATAGGCCATATTATGCTAGGATAGGCTAGGCTAGGCTAGAGTAGTCTAGAGTAGTCTAATCTAGAGTAGGGCAGGGTAGGATATGCTAGAGTAGGTTTGGGTAGAGCAAGATAGTGTAGGGTAGGTTAGGCTAGGGTAGCCTAGTCTAAAGTTTCCTAGGCTAGGCTAGAGTAGCTTAAGGTAGGCTAGACTAAGTTACACTAGAGTAGGCTAGGATAGGATAGGTTAGACTAGGCTATGATAGAGTAGGAAAGGTTAGCCTAAGATATGATAGAGTAGGATAAGATAGGTTAGGATAAGCTAGAGAATGCTAGGATGGGTTAGGATAGAGTAGGCTAGGCTAGAGTATGCCATGCTAGAGTAGGGTAGGGTAGGATAGGCCAGGCTAGAGTAGGCTAGGATAAGCTACAATAGTGTAGGTTAGGCTAGTATAGTAGATTTGTCTAGAGTAAACTAGGATAGGCTTGTATAGAATATGGTAGGATAGATTAGAGTAGGTTATGTTAGGCTAGAGTAGGTTCAGCTAGGATAGAGTAGGCTAGGATAGAGTAGGATAGGGTAGGCTAGGTTAAGCTAGGAAAGGGTAGGCTAGGCTAGGCCATATTAGTCTAGGCTAAGGTAGAGAAGGATAGCATAATGTAGAGTAGGCTAGGATAGGCTAGGAAAGGGTAGGCTAGGCTAGGCCATATTAGTCTAGGCTAAGGTAGAGAAGGATAGGATAACGTAGAGTAGGCTAGGCTAGGCTAGGCCATATTAGTCTAGGCTAAGGTAGAGAAGGATAGGATAACGTAGAGTAGGCTAGGCTAGGCTAGGCCAGAGAAGGATAGTCTAAGCTAGAATAGGCTAAGCTAGGATAGAATAGAGTACTATGGGATACGTTAGGATAGGATAGGATAGGTTAGGCTAGGTTAAGCTAGGCTAGGCTAAGCTAGTCTAGGATAGTCTAGGCTATGCTAAACTAGGCTAGGCTAGAGTAGGCTAGAGTAGGATAGGCTAGGCTAGAGTAGGATCACTACAAGAATGAATAAAATAATATATTTCAATGTTAGGAAATCAACGGGTGCATAAAAAATATACTTGCACGTATAAAGAAAACTATACTACATGGAGGGACAATGACTTTTTCAAAGAAATCGAGACATACATGTACCTGGGGGAGAGGTGGGTCACTAGTGGCCCCAATTGGGTTCTCTTCAAGCACGAATCACTCACTACGAATATGCATAAAATAATATATGTCAATGTCAGCAAATCAATAGGTGCACCAAAAAGCTACTTGCGTGTACAAAGAAAACTATACTACATGGACAGACAATTGGGGACACACAGATACAAGAAATTTTGTAATAGGGTGCCAACAAAATAAGAGATATATACATATACATAGGGGATGTGAATAGGTGGATCACCAGTGGGTGAAATATTGAAAACGAACTAAAACGATGGGCATATGCATCAAAGAGTAAGGTCGCTCAGGTGGCATGTTTATCAAACATATGTTTCTACATAAAAAAACATAAAGATACAATTAGATAATTTCAAATAATTAAAAGCGTACATTTTTAATCATTAAAAGCATAATTAAAAGAATATGTGTGATTGTGAATATTCCTCTACCTGTGACACACCTACCTCAGATGCAACAAACTCATCGGTCCCACCATGAATAAAATATGTTTTATCAAGATTAAGATGTACAAAACATGTCAAGGATCCATGCTTGTTTAAGGATCCATGCTTATTTAAAAGTGTAGAAACTTTGGCGAATCTTACGAATTCTTAAAATGTCATTTATAAAATGTTTGTCTATATTTTTATAAAAATATTTTAATTTCTAAGGATTTTATATAGTCTGTATAATAATATCACGATTTCTAGAGTGAAAAAAATCACCCCATCAAAATTGGGCGAAATAGGTCTTCAGAAAATCAAAATTGACCATTCTTTTTTTTGAAATAATCATGGAAAAATAGCCCATGGAGTAAGTTTTGCCCCTAAAAATTTTCTTGATTCCTACTATAATTATGTAAATCGTGATGAGAAGTTTAAAAGTAATGTTTTTACAAGTAATCGTGAAGCACCAAAATCATATGCAACATTGAATATGACATCAATATAATCAGCATCAATGACCGAAATATGTGAATCTCAAGTGTCATTGGACACTACTTGTAAATGTGTTCATGTAAATTGTCAAATAATTAAAATATAAATAATTTATGAAACAATTGAAAACTGTGATATAAAAAATAAGACACTATGTGAAGAACGAGTTTGACTTACATATTGGAGTAACCCATCACTGCGAAACTGTGAAGAAAGACCATAGCATATGTTTCCATAAGTTGTGAAAGGATGTGGCATGACATGACGCTCTGAACCCTCTACATGTCTAGTGTGATCTCTAGATCACGTAGAGTTTCGATGCCTAAGTGGATCCTCTATGTGTGATGTTCCAGCCCGAGATGGGCGAACCTAATATGTGCCAACCCCTTGGCCTACATTTTCCACCCGAAAATATTCCCATGTCGAAGCAATGTCTCTGCCAAATACAATAATGCCTCATGTGTGTCATCAATCATGGGACCTGCAGAAGGATATAACCGAGGGGGTTTTGGTGTGTGTTGAGGTCATCGCACATGGTTTGGATCAGTCCTTGCCCCTTGCCTATCTTGGGAAATCCCATGTTCTACCCCATGGAACTCTAAAATATCGAAGTAATTTATGTGTTTACCCAAGATAAACTCGACATACAATTTCCTTAAGAAATAGAATGGGATGTCTCTATTCCCATGAGGGTCTTCATTGAAGACCATGTAGATAACACATATGTGTTACAAATTTCCTTCTGAAACTTGCATTTTGGATTTTTAGAGTGGCACTCAAACGTGGAACCATCTTCCAACATGCGTCCGCTTACAAATTTTGAAATGACCACCACCGTAATAGTAATAAATATTTAATTTTAAAGTAAAAAAACATTTATTAATTTTAACCTAAACATTCATAATACACGATATTAGGTAAAATATTAAAAGTAATCTTAAGAGTCTATTAATTGAAAAAGATTAATTAAAATATGGGCCAACTAATTATAATTTCCTCCAAATATATATATATATATATATATATTAAAATCCTTCATAAAATCTAGTAGATATTTGAAGCAACTTTAAGTGCTTCAATGATGCTGTAAGTATTACTAACCTTAAGATAATAGAATCATAAGATATCAAAAACTTACAAATCGAATAATTTCTTAACACCAGAAACAAAAATGGATCATGCAAACGATATGTTATATAATGCAAATACTATTTCCAAATAATAATTTACAAATACTCCATCGAATAAAAAAGTGTCAAATATAATAGAGTTAACAAAATCATCAACAAGTGAGAAGGGATTTTTCTACTCTTCTCTATGCATGAAAAACGAAACTCAAAGCCATTTTTTCATTTCATTGTTTTCCAAGGTGATCCAATAATTAAATATTAAAGATTATAATATACTTCCATACAAATATAAATCAATAGAATAGAATTTCATGTAATACAAAATGAAATAAAATTCAAAATAGATATAGGCATGATTATTATGAAATGTTTGATGCTATTTGGAGTTATTCTAATATGTAATAATTGTATCAAAACAAATTAAATATTTTTTTATGGATATTATTACAACTACACGCATTAGTGATATTTATAGAAAGAATGTTAACAATTTTATAATAATTTCCTATCAAAGATAAGAATATTCAATTAAGTTGGAAAATAAAATGTGTGTGTTCAATTAAGCTTTAAAAATTAAATAATTTAGAGTATACATAAAAGCAAAAACCAAACCAAAACATAAGTGACTATTGTAAAAACAATCAAACCACATAAACATTTAAAAATTCATATAAAATTAAGAGGTTACTTAATTTTAGTTTAAAGAACAATGCTAATTCCAATAGTGTAAAAGAAATATTGTTTTTCCATTTTCATCTAATGCTCTTGCATGAGCATATTTATTGAATAATATTGAACATGCCTATCTTTATTCCAAATATAATTAAATGTTATTATGTTTGTAATATTTATGTATTAAGAGAAGGGTAAAATTTATATATATATAGATAGTATATAAAGATAAAACATATATATTGAGAGGAGGGTAAATCTGTTATATTAAAGTAAAGGTTTTAAGATTTTCTTTTATTTTAAATTAATGATTTTTTTTTATCTAATATGACTTATAGAATTAAATATATTTAATGCAGTTAATAATAGATAATTTGATCCTATTAAGATATTGTGAAATTTTGTCTAAGAGGCTAAATTGTTTTTGGGGATATGAGAATAAAGTGAAATATTTTTATCCCCACTTTCATGAATTAAACCATTTCTTTATCACATTATAAATTAAAGTAGAACAAAATGTCCAACAAAGTATAAACAATTTTTCAAACAAAACAAAATGTCAACCAAATAAAAAGCCAAATAAACAAAATTTCACAAACTATACAAAAAAATTCAAAGATACTTGAATAAAGTGAAATATTTGTATCTCCACTTTCATGAATTAAACCAATTTTTTATTAAACCATGAATTAAACCTTACACAAAATGTCAAACAAACTATAAAAAAATATTCAAAAATACTTGAAATATTTTTATCTCCTAAATAAACTATTTCTTTATTAAATTATAAATTAAACTATATTAAAAACATAACTCTATATACAAATTAAAAAAATCTCAAACAAAATTATGTAATAGACAAAATGTACATTTAATCTTATTGATATTTAATCCTATAAAATAAAAAGTCAAAACCTATTTAAAACAGGAAATGAAAACCAAGAAAAAATATGGAATATTTAATCCTATAAAATAAGAAATCAAAACCTAGAAAAAGCACAAAAGCATCTAAAAATGATATTCCCAATTTCCGAATCTTGAATAAAGTAAATAGAAAAAACACAAAAATTTCAAAAAATGATAACTCCCAAATCTGTATAGGGAAAAAGCACAAAATATTGGAAAGTATGATACGTTTGAATAACCGTTCCAGAAAGAGCGAGTGGAAAGTAATGTGTTATATGTAATCGATGGATGGATGGTCAGAAACACAAGAAAACGATGAAACTATCCGTTGAGGCGAGCTTCCTAGGTGGATATATTTATTCAACATTTTCCTCTTTCCTCTTTTATATATACGTGGATGGTCTTGGTGATGCGACTCCTGCGTTTTGCTCTTCTACGTCGAACGGCCCACCCGGAGAATCTTGCGCACATACTGAAACTTGGGCACGCAACCTCCTCGGCCTGAATCTTCAATGGGGACGCCGAGACGTGGAGGCAGTAGCGCTGGACGACCAATCCGTAGTTCATTTCCTCAGACTTGAAGGCCTGTCTTGTGCTTCAGGTGGGGAAATCGATTTCCTTGGTGGTGCGGGGACGGGCACCGGTTATCTCAGCCTCCGCGAGCTCAAGGATGTCAGGTTCACCCGGGCCTTTGAGGACGCCACTGGGGCCATCACGTTCAGGTTCTTGAAAGTTGAAACTCATGACATTGTTCCGGGATTTGCTTAAAGCAGTAGACGAATTCCGAGAGGGTGCTCTGGTGTCTGGAAACTCATGAAATTTTTCCCATTGGTCCTGACCTGTTTTTGGTTTTCATGGAAGTGAAAGAGGATGCTGGGCTGGCAGTTTACTCCAAAAAATTTCTTGGCGACATGGCAAGGGTGGCCTTGTCACGGTTCTTGTGGCTCGTCCTTCACCACTAGCGCGTCGAGGAGCGGATTCTTGTGGAGATCCGATCGATCTTGAACGAGAGAGCCCACAATTCAGTGAATTTTATTCTAGAAGTACGAGTCTGAGTTAGAGGTATGTATGGCTCTGGGTTATGTTACCTTCTTTCTCAATATTTTAACCATGATGCCATGGCTATGGAAAAGGGCCCAGGTCTTATCTCATGGAAAAGCATGGTTTGGATTGGATCCTAGCAAACAACTTCCAGGTAGGTTGAAGAACTCAAAGGTACATGTTATTGTTATTTTCTCTACTCTTTTACGAAACCCTAGTTCTATTTTTTATATAGAAATTAATTATATTTGAATCAGAGATTTATTGGTTTTATTTTATTAGATTTGTTATTTTTACTTTTATATAAAATTTAGTTATTAGTTTTTTCCACGGATCAAAGATTCTTTACTTTTATTTTATTTGTGTAGTTTTCTTTTTATTAATTAATTAAATAAATAGAAAATTTGTATATCACTATTTTATGTAAATTACAAAATAACATTTATTATGCAATAATTATTTATAAATAAAAATTAATTGTAAGATATGTATTGTATTCTAAATTGAATATTTTTATATATAAACTATTTTAATGTGTATGGATTTTATTTTCTATTTTATTTATAAATTTACAATTTATGTTAGTTAGTTTTTGTGTATACTTTTCTAATTTTTAGAGTGCAATGTATACTTAGCAAATTTCTTTATTATGTGGTTGGTGTAGTTACTTGTAATATTTTGTATGTTTTACTAAAATTATGTAATTTTCATTTCAAATGGCATAATGGATATGTGATAAAGTATTTGACATTAAAAATGGATTTTCATTAACTTAGACATTGTATCCGTACATTATAATTGATTTGTTCAAAGTTAGGATTATGGTTAGGATCCTTGCTTAGGGTGAGCTAGGATAGGCTAGGTTAGAGTAGGAAAAGGTAAGTAGTTTTGCTTAAGGAAAGCTATTGTAAGGTAATGTGCTAAAAGTTAGGCTAAATTAGGCTAGGTTAGTCTAGGCTAGAGTATGGCAAGGTTAGGCTAGGATAGATTAGCCTAGGTTAGCCTAGAATAATCTAAAGTAGTAGAGTAGCAGAGTAGGCTAGAGTAGAGTAGAGTAGGCTAGAGTATGATATGCTAGAGTAGGCTAAGGTAGAGTAAGCTAGTCCTGAGTAGGTTAGGTTGTGCTAGAGCAGGTTAAGATAGACTAGACTAAGGTAGGATAGAGTAGGCTAGGGTAGGCTAGGTTAGACTAGGCTAGGCTAGCTTAGAGTAGGCTAGGCTAGGCTAGGCTAAGCGAGAGTAAACAAGACTTGGCTAGGATAGAGTGGGATAGGCTAGGAAAAAGTAGGCTAGGATAGAGTAGGTGAGAGTAGGATAGGCTAGAGTAGGCTAACCCAGGATAGAGTAGAGTAGGTTAGGATAGAGCAGGCTAAGCTAGGCTAGCCCGATCTAGAGTGGAGTAGGCTAAGCTAGGCTAGAGTTTGCTAGGATAGACTAGAGTAGGTTAGAGTATGCTAAAGTAGGACTGGCTAGAATAGGCTAGGATAGGATAGGTTTGGACATGCTAGGATAGAGTATTCTGGAGTAATATAGGATAATATAGAGTAGGATAGAGTAGACTATGCTATAGGTGACTAGCCTAATGTATGATAAAGTAGTCTAGGATAGAGTATACTAGTGTACAGTAGAGTAGGGTACGGTAGAATATGCTAGGCTAGAGAAGAATTTAGTAAATTAGGGTAGAGTAGGCTAGGATAGAGTATTTTTTATTAAAGTAGGATAGAGTAGGTTAGGCTAGGGTAGAGTAGGATACACTAGAGTAGGATAGCTTAGAGTAGGCTAGGTTAGAGTAGGATCGACTAGAGTGGGCTAGATTAGTATAGGGTAGAGTATGCTAGAGTAGGCTAGGGTAGGATATAGGATAGAATAGGCTAGGATAGGTTAGAATAGGCTAGGTTAGGTTATACTAGGCTAGGATATGATATGATATGTTAGGCTAGAGCACGATAGGTTGGGCTTAGCTAAAGTAGGCTAAGTTATGCTACGCTAAAGTAGGCTAGGATATAGTGGTATATGGTAGGACATATATAATAGGATAGGATTGGATAAGATAGGATAGGATTTACTAGAGTAGTCTAGAGTAGGTAATGCTAGAGTAGGATAGGATAGGATTTACTAGAGTAGTCTAGAGTAGTTAATGCTAGAGTAGGATAGGATAGAGTAGGAAAGGATATGATATTGTAGAATAGCCTATAGTAAGGTTTACCCTATCCTAGACAAGGCTATCCTACTATACCCTAGACTAGACTATCCTACTCTAGGCTATCCTTCTAGGCCCGAGAGAAGTGAAGTTTAGGATATGATAGAGTAGGCTAGGTAAGGCTAAGATAGAGTAGGCTAGGCTAGGAAAATCTAGAGTAGACTAGGAAAGGATAATATAGAGAAGTATAAAGTAGGTTATGGTAGAGTAGGCTAGAGATGTTTGTAGGACCAACAAATCCAATCTTTTTAATGCCATTTACAGGTAAATTTCCAACTAGAGTCTAAGTATATAAAGAGTTATTGAAAAATATGATCGAAGATTCCATTCCACAAATTCATCGAGTTATGCCACCCCAAGTACACATGCATGGAAAACAAAAATCTAAATAAAGGAAAGAAGAAAAATGGTACAAAAAACGAGAGTTGAAGGGGTCAAGTGGCATAAAATAAATATGAAAAGATAAAATGTAAAAATTAATTAGTCATTAGACTATTACTATTCAGTTACAAGTGATATCATGGCTAACTGTATTCTTTTTCCTTAGACATTATATATTGTAATTCGAGCCATAAGCTCGAGGATGGAATTTTTAGAACTAGAATTTTTCTTTCTGATATGTTCATTCATATGCATATTTTTTCCCATGTAAATATTTTTCCATATATTAAGAACATATTCCTTCAGAGAGTTCTTCTATTTTTGTCTTTTGTTATGTTTTACATTGTATGTGAGGTTTCATGAGAAAGATAATAAAGTATATTGGACATATTTGAGCCAATTAAGCATCGGTGATACCATTTTGTGATTAAATACTGAATATTATGTCAGAAATACAAATATACATATAGAATTTCTAAATTTTGTATTTTGCACCTTAGTATGATCGAATTTGTCTTCATTTAGAAAATTTGACTCGTGACACTTCGTGAATTCAAATATTGTCTCCATCCATTAAACTTATCTCCATTTCCTTATTTCTCTATTGGATTTAATAAAATTCCTCTGCAATTTCCCTTTGCTTCTACACAATTATTCATAAACTAGTTAATATACCTAAAGCTTTCAAACTATGAGTCAAATTCAAGTTTCATCACAATTATATCTCTAATATGTATAAAAGTTGATCCCTATCATGCCTATACATGATCTATTTTCAACCTAATACACCTATGGGAACTAACACTTGATAGTGTATTCCAAGAGAAGTAGGGACCCCTATCTCTGGTACACACTTCCCAAATGTTTCCTTTTGTTATATGGAATCTCAATAGTTTTGATTTACATTTCCTGTAGTTTACATTTCATGCAATTTAAATTTCCAACACTTTACATTTGATGCAAGTGTGTGAGTCAAGTGTGATTTTTATTTTCATACACTACGTGGTTTGGTTTCCCCTTCTAAATCAACATATAAAAACATGGTTAATTTCTAGTCATTTTGATGTAAATAAAAAATACCTCCATGAAACCTATTAGTATATTCTTGAGTAAGATGCTAGCATGCATACTTAGAGAGACCAATTGAGTCTTGTTTTTGCATATAATTTGCATGACACCTCATTATTTTACTAACACTGGTTGATAATTTATGTGAGGTAAAACTAAGAAATTATTTTTCTCAACATTTTACCACCATTTCCACGGAGGTGTCAAATAACTAGGTTTGAATTGGTTTCCCATTTCTTAGATAATATTATTCTAATATATTGTCCATATCCTAAAACATAAGGAGACAATTTGGTAAGGCAAGAGGTAAGAATGTGCATTCCATCCTGCTTCACTTGCTACATAGTATCACTTGATTTAGAATATCCTTGTACTGGATGAATTGATGCAAGTATAATTTGGTTTCTATTCATTTCATTTTAGTTTGTTGCATGGAAGAAATAAGAGCTTCATGTTGAAAACTTAGTGAAATAATGACCTTAGTAGCATAGGGTGCTCAAGTAGATGCTTTGCTTTGGAAGTTTCTTTTCTTTCAATATTTTTTTATTTGCATAGAAGTCGTAGTTTCAAATAAAATAAAAAACATCTACACTAATCCATGTCTGAGACAAGGATTGTTGACCAACTGAAAAAATTACAATTATGGTTAAGGATTTTTTGAGTGGGGAAGGTTACTCGAGGAGATCTCTTGCATCCTTCCAGTAGAAGTAATAGATATTGATATTCATAAGGGACATGTATGCATCTCAATAAGGAATAGAGGAGAAAGAGGCCCATGGACAACAAGTAGAATTAGAATTCTCTATTATTCTCCTTACTTTTTTTAAGAGACTAAAGAGCTATGGATAAAATAAAATTAAGACTAAATTTTGGAGCATGAAAATCAAGATTCTCCTCGTAGTTTGTACTCAGATCCTTTGTGGAAGAGATAAATATTTCAATATATACAAAGTATGTCAAAGTAGGGAATCCAAGAAACTGAAAGTGAAGATGAATACATAGGGACATGTGACTACATTGAATTTTGGTTCCAAACAATAATCATGCCAAAACGCCACTCCCTTCTTCAATATCCCGTGATGCAAAATCAAATAGGTTACCAACAATTAGATACATGTACAACCCTGTATAAGATGATCAATTATATAAATATTTGAAAATTTATCTACATCCTACATTGACGTTTTCAACAAAAACAAGACATACATGTACCTTGGGGGGAGGTGGATCACCAACGACCTCGATTAGGTGCTCTCCAAGCACCACTCGCTCACTAGAAGGTGGCATAAAATAATATATGTAAATGTCAACAAGTCAATCGATGCACCAAAAAGATAGTTCCATGTACAAATAAAACTATACTACATGGAGGGATAATGACTTTTTCAAAGAAATAGAGACATACATGTACCTAGGGGGGAGAGGTGGGTCACCTAGTGGCCCCGATTGGGTGCTATTCAAGCACCAGTTCCTCACTAGAAGGATGAATAAAATAATATATGGAAATGTCATCAAATCAATGGGTGCACCAAAAATATACTTGCATGTACAAAGAAAACTATACTACATGGAGGGACAATGAATTTTTCATAGAAAGCGACACATACATGTACTTGGGGGGAGAGGGGGGTCACTAATGGCCCCGATTGGGTTATTTTCAAGTACACACTAATCACTATAAATATGCATAAAATAATATATGTCAATGTCAGCAAATCAATTGTTGCACCAAAAATCTACTTGCATATACAAAGAAAACTCTACTACATGGGGGTGCAATTGGGGACACAAAGAGACATGAACTTTTCTAATAGTCCAACCAAATAAGTGAGATATACATATACCTGGGGACATGAATAGGTGGGTCATTAGTGTGTGAAATAATTAAAAACAGATTAAAAGAATGGGAATATGCATTAAAGATAAATGTTGCTCGGGTGGCATGTCTATTTGACATATGTTGCGACGTAAAAAAAGATAAAGATACAATTAGATAAATTCAAATAATTAAAATAATACATGTTGAATCATTAAAAGAATAATTAAAAGGAAACATGTGATTGTGAATCTTTCTCTACCTGTGACGAAGCTATCTCAGATGCAACAAACTCATTGTGCCAAAATTAAGATATATTAAATGTGCCCATCCCTACTATAAATAAGTAAATCACGATGATAAATTAAAAAGTAATGTTTTTACAAGTAATGGTGAAGAACCAAATCATATGAAACATTGACTACTGCATCAATATCATTAGCATCAACGGCCGGAATATGGGAATCTTGAGTGTCATTGGACATAAACTGTAAATGTGTTCATGTAAATTGTGAGATAATTAAAATAGAAATAATTTATGAAACAATCAAAAACTGTGATACAAAAAATAATATACTATGTGAAGAACTAGCTTGAATTGCATATTGGAGTAACCCATCACTTTGAAACTCTGAATAAGTCCCATAGAATATGTTTCCACAAGGCATGCAAGGGTGTGGCATGGCACAATGCTTTGAACCCTCTGCATGTCCAGTGTGATCTATAGATCTATTAGGGTTTGGAAACCCAAGTGGATCCTCTCTGTGTGATGGTCCAACATGAGATGGGATAGCCTTAGATATGCCAACCCCTTGGCCTACATTTCCCTCAGCAACAATCCCATGCAGAAGCAGTGTATTTGCCAAATGGAATAATGCCTCAGTGTGTCATCAATCATGGGACTTGTAGGAAGATATAACCGAGGTGGGTCTGGTGTGCATGGAGGCAGTTGCATATGGTTTGGATTAGTCCTTGCCCCATTCCTATCTTGGGGAATCCCATGTTCTACCCCCTATAACTCTAAAATATCAAATTAATTGACATGTTTACCCATGATAAGCTCGACATACAATTTTCTTAGGAAATAGAATGGGATGTCTCTATTCCATGAGGCTCTTCATCAAAGACCATGTACCAGCAATCCATCCAGTTGGATTTAATATTTGGTTCTGTGCACCATTATATAGAAATGTGTGGTCAACTAGTGGGAGAAACCAATCAGGTGCTAGTGTCTCGGAATAGTGAAAAAATTTGGTCTTTTGTTATATTTAATTTCTTTACATCTTTGTAGCTCAACCCAGTGGAATAGTATTGCCTCTCGAAATCGCTGTAGAAGATAATGTTGTATAGTGTTCCTTAGGAATTGGAAATTGTATTCATTATGTTGCCTAGTTCCTCACCTAATGACCAACTTATGTGGTCTCCCACTCTAAAATTTAACTAAGGCGTCTCAATGCACCCAAACGAGCAAGAATTTCAAATTCCTATCGTGTTCCTGCTCCATGTGTTTGGTGTCTGGATTTCGTAGGCTAGTGTAGGATAGGCTAGGCTAGAGTAGGCTCACTGGAAGGATGAATAAAATAATATATTTCAATGTCAGCAAATCAATGGGTGCATCAAAAATATACTTTCATGTACAAAGAAAACTATACTACATGGAGGGACAATGACTTCTTCAAAGAAAGCGAGACATACATGTACCTGGGGGAGAGGTGGGTCACTATTGGCCCCAATTGGGTTCTCTTCAAGCACGAATCACTCACTAGAAATATGCATAAAATAATATATGTCAATGTCAGAAAATCAATAGGTGCACCAAAAAGCTACTTGCGTGTACAAAGAAAACTATACTACATGGACGGACAATTGGGGACACAGAGATACAAGAAATTTTGTAATAGGGTGCCAACAAAATAAGAGATATATACATATACATAAGGGATGTGAAGAGGTGGGTCACCAGTGGGTGAAATATTGAAAATGAACTAAAACAATGGGCATATGCATCAAAGAGCAAGGTCGCTCAGGTGGCATGTCTATCAGACATATGTTTCTACATAAAAAAACATAAAGATACAATTAGATAATTTCAAATAATTAAAAGCGTACATGTTTAATCATTAAAAGCATAAATAAAAGAATACGTGTGATTGTGAATATTCCTCTACCTATGACACACCTGTCTCACATGCAACAAACTCATCGGTCCCACCATGAATAAAATATGTTTTATGAAGATTAAGATGTAATAAATGTGTCAATCCTTATGAGGGATAATTTTAAGGATCCATGCTTATTTAAAAGTGTAGAAACTTTGGCGAATCTTACCAATTCTTAAAATGTCATTTATAAAATATTTGGCTATATTTTTATAAAAATATTTTAATTTCTAAGGATTTTATATACTCTATATAATAATCTCATGATTTTTAGAGTGAAAAAAATCACCCCATCAAAATTGGGTGAAATAGGTCTTCAAAAAATGAAAATCGACCATTCTTTTTTTTTGAAAAAATCATGGAAAAATGGCCCATGGAGTAAGTTTTTCCCCTAAAATTTTTCTTGATTCCTACTATAATTATGTAAATCGTGATGAGAAGTTAAAAAGTAATGTTTCTACAATTAATCGTGAAGCACCAAAATCATATGCAACATTGACTACTACATCAATATCATCAGCATCAATGACCGAAATATGTGAATCTCGAGTGTCATTGTACACTACTTGTAAATGTGTTCATGTAAATTGTCAAATAATTAAAATATAAATAATTTATGAAACAATTGAAAACTATGATATAAAAAATAAGACACTATGTGAAGAACGAGTTTGACTTACATATTGGAGTAACCCATCACTGCGAAACTATGAAGAAAGACCACATCATATGTTTCCACAAGTTGTGCAAGGATGTGGCATGACGCGACGCTCTGAACCCGCTACATGTCTAGTGTGATCTCTAGATCACGTAGGGTCTCGATGCCTAAGTGGATCCTCTATGTGTGATGTTCCAGCCCGAGATGGGCGAACCTAATATGTGCCAACCCCTTGGCCTACATTTCCCACCCAACAATAGTCCCATGTCGAAGCAATGTCTCTGCCAAATGGAATAATGCCTCATGTGTGTCATCAATCATGGGACCTGTAGAAGGATATAACCGAGGGGGGTTTGGTGTGTGTTGAGGTCATCGCACATGGTTTGGATCAGTCTTTGCCCCTTTCCTATCTTCGGGAATCCCATGTTCTACCCCATGGAACTCTAAAATATCAAAGTAACTTACGTGTTTACCCAAGATAAACTTGACATACAATTTCCTTAAGAAATAGAATGGGATGTCTCTATTCCCATGAGGGTCTTCATCGAACTTGCATTTTGGATTTTTAGAGTGGCACTCAAATGTGGAACCATCTTCCAACATGCGTCCGCTTACAAATTTTGAAATGACCACCACCGTAATAATAATAAATATTTAATTTTAAAGTAAAAATTCATTTATTAATTTTAACCTAAACATTCATAATACACTATATTAGGTAAATTATTAAAAGTAATCTTAAGAGTCTATTAATTGAAAAAGATTAATTAAAATATGGGCCAACCAATTATAATTTCCTCCAAATATATATATATATATATATATATATATATTAAAATCCTTCATAAAATCTAGTAGATATTTGAAGCAACTTCAAGTGCTTCAATGATGTTGTAAGTATTACCAACCTTAAGATAATAGAATCATAAGATATCAAAAACTTACAAATCGAATAATTTCTTAACACCAGAAACCAAAATGGATCATGCAAATGATATGTTATATAATGAAAATACTATTTCCAAATAATAATTTACAAATACTCCATCAAATAAAAAAGTTTCAAATATAATAGAGTTAACAAAATCATCAACAAGTGAGAAGGGATTTTTCTAGTCTTCTCTATGCATGAAAAACGAAACTCAAAGCCATTTTTTCATTTCATTGTTTTGCAAGGTGATCCAATAATTAAATATTAAATCTTATAATATAATTCCATACAAATATAAATCAATAGAATAGAATTTCATGTAATACAAAATGAAATAAAATTCAAAATAGATATAGGCATGACTATTATGAAATGTTTGATGCTATTTGGAGTTATTCTAATATGTAATAATTGTATCAAAACAAATTAAATATTTTTTTATGGATATTATTACAACTACACGCATTAGTGATATTTATAGAAAGAATGTTGACAATTTTATAATAATTTCCTATCAAAGATAAGAATATTCAATTAAGTTGGAAAATAAAATGTGTGTGTTCAATTAAGCTTTAAAAATTAAATAATTTAGAGTATACATAAAAGCAAAAACCAAATCAAAACATAAGTGACTATTGTAAAAACAATAAAACCACATAAACATTTAAAAGTTCATATAAAATTAAGAGGTTACTTAATTTTAGTTGAAAGAACAATGCTAATTCCAATAGTGTAAAAGAAATATTGTTTTTCCATTTTCATCTAATGCTCTTGCATGAGCATATTTATTGAATAATATTGAAAATGCCTATCTTTATTCCAAATATAATTAAATGTTATTATGTTTGTAATATTTATGTATTAAGAGAAGGGTAAAATTTATATATATATAGATAGTATATAAATATAAAACATATATATTGAGAGGAGGGTAAATCTGTTATATTAAAGTAAAGGTTTTAATATTTTCTTTTATTTTAAATTAATGATTTTTTATTATTATCTAATATGACTTATAGAATTAAATATATTTAATGCAGTTAATAATAGATAATTTGATGCTTTTAAGATATTGTGAAATTTTTTCTAAGAGGCTAAATTGTTTTTGGGGATATGAGAATAAAGTGAAATATTTGTATCCCCACTTTCATGAATTAAACCATTTCTTTATCACATTATAAATTAAAGTAGAACAAAATGTCGAACAAAGTATAAATAAATTTTCAAACAAAACAAAATGTTGACCAAATAAAAAGCCAAATAAACAAAATTTAACAAACTATACAAAAAATTTCAAAGATACTTGAATAAAGTGAAATATTTGTATCTCCACTTTTATGAATTAAACCAATTTTTTATTAAACCATGAATTAAACTATACATAAAATGTCAATCAAACTATAAAAAAATATTCAAAAATACTTGAAATATTTTCATCTCCTGAATTAAACTATTTCTTTATTAAATTATAAATTAAACTATATTAAAAACATAACTCTATATACAAACTAAAAAAATCTCAAACAAAATTATCTAATAGGAAAAATGTACATTTAATCTTATTGATATTTAATCCTATAAAATAAAAAGTCAGAACCTATATAAAACAGGAAATGAAAACCAAGAAAAAATATGGAATATTTAATCCTATAAAATAAGAAATCAAAACCGAGAAAAACCACAAAAGCATCTCAAAATGATATTCCCAATTTCCAAATCTTGAATAAAGTAAACAGAAAAAACACAAAAATTTCAAAAAATGATAACTCCCAAATCTATATAAAGTAAAGCGAAAAAGCACAAAATTTTCGAAAGTATGATACGTTTGAATAACCGTTCCAGAAAGAGCGAGTGGAAAGTAATGTGTTATATGTAATCGATGGATGGATGGTCAGAAACACAAGAAAATGATGAAACTATCCGTTGAGGCGAGGTTCCTAGGTGGATATATTTCTTCAACATTTTCCTCTTTTATCTATACGTAGATGGTCTGGGTGATGCGACTCTTGCGTTTTCCTCTTCTACGTCGAACGGCCCACCCGGAGAATCTTGCGCACACGCTGAAACTTGGGCACGCAACCTCCTCGGCGTGAATCTTCAATGGAGATGCCGAGACATGGAGGCAGCAGCGCTGGATGACCAATCCGTAGTTCAATTCCTCCGACTTCAAGGCCTGGCTTGTGCTTGAGGCGGGGAAATCGACTTCCTTGGTTGTGCAGGGACGAAGACCAGTTATCACAGCCTCCACGAGCTCAAGGATGTCAGGTTCGCCCGGGCCTTTGAGGACGCCACTGCGGCCATCACGTTCAGGTTCTTGAAAGTTGAAACTCATGAAATTGTTCAACGTTGGGCCCGAGAGGTTGCTCCGGGTTTTGCTTAAAGCAGTAGACGAATTCCGAGAGGGTGCTCAGGTGTCTGAAAACTCATGAAATTGTTCCCATTGGTCCTAACCTGTTTTTGGTTTTCATGGAAGTGAAAGAGGATGCTGGGCTGGAAATTAACTCCAACAAATTACTTGGTGAGGTGGCGACGATCGCCCTGTCGCAGTTCTTGTGGCTCGTCCTTCACCACCCACGCGTCGAGGAGCGGATTCTTGCGGAGATCCGGTCGATCTTGAACGAGAGAGCCCACAATTCAGTGAATTTTATTCTAGAAGTACGAGTTTGAGTTAGAGGTATGTATGGCTCTGGTTTATGTTACCTTCTTTCTCAATATTTTAACCATGATGCCATGGCTATGGAAAAGGGCCCAGGTTTTATCTCATGGAGAAGCCTGGTTTGGATTGGATCGTAGCAAACAACTTCCAGGTGGGTTGAAGAACTCAAACGTACATGTTATTGTTATTTTCTCTACTCTTATACTAAACCCTAGTTCTATTTTTATATAGAAATTAATTATATCTGAATCAGAGATTTATTGGTTTTATTTTATTAGATTTGAAGATTTGTTATTTTTATTTTTATATAAAATTTAGTTATTAGTTTTTTCCACGAATCAAAGATTCTTTACTTTTATTTTATTTGTGTAGTTTTCTTTTTATTAATTAATTAATAAAATAGAAAATTTGTATATCACTATTTTATGTAATTACAAAATAACATTTATTATGCAATAATTATTTATAAATAAAAATTAATTGTAAGATATGTATTGTATTCTAAATTGAATATTTTTATATATAGACTATTTTAATGTGTATGGAGTTTATTTTCTATTTTATTTATAAATTTACAATTTATGTTAGTTTTCATGTATACTTTTCTAATTTTTAGAGTGCGATGTATACTTAGCAAATTTCTTTATTATGTGGTTGGTGTAGTTACTTGTAATATTTTGTATGTTTTACTAAAATTATGTAATTTTCATTTCAAATGGCATAATGGATATGTGATAAAGTATTTGACATTAAAAATGGATTTTCATTAAGTTAGAAATTATATCCGTACATTATAATTGATGTGTTCAAAGTTAGGATTATGGTTAGGATCCTTGCTTAGGGTAAGCTAGGATACAATAAGATAAGCTAGGATAGGCTAGGTTAGAGTAGGAAAATGTAAGTAGTTTTACTTAAGGAAAGCTATTGGAAGGTAATGTGGTAAAATTTAGGCTAAATTAGGCTAGGATAGTCTAGGCTAGAGTATGGCAACGTTAGGCTAGGCTAGATTAGCCTAGGTTAGCCTAGAATAATCTTAAGTAGTAGAGTAGCAGAGTAGGCTAGAGTAGTGTAGAGTAGGCTAGAGTATGATATGCTAGAGTAGGCTAAGGTAGAGTAAGCTAGTGTTGAGTAGGTTAGGCTGTGCTAGGGCACGTTAAGATAGACTAGACTAAGCTAGGATAGAGTAGGATAGGATAGGCTAGGTTAGACTAGGCTAGGCTAGGTTAGACTAGGCTAGGCTAGCTTAGAGTAGGCTAGGCTAGGCTAGGCTAAGCTAGAGTAAACAAGGCTTGGCTAGGATAGAGTGGGATAGGCTAGGAAAAATTAGGCTAGGATAGAGTAGGCGAGAGTAGGATAGGCTAGAGTAGGCTAACCCAGGATAGAGTAGAGTAGGTTAGGATAGAGGAGGCTAAGCTAGGCTAGTGCGATCTAGAGTGGAGTAGGCTGAGCTAGGCTAGAGTAGGCTAGGATAGGATAGGTTAGAGTATGCTAGAGTAGGATCGGCTATAGTAGGCTAGTCTGGAGTAGGTTAGGTTAGGATAAAATAGGTTAATCAAGCATAGAGTAATCTAGGATAGAGTATGATAGGGTAGGCTAGGTTAGACTAGGCTAGGCTATAATATCCTAGTCTAGGCTATAATAGGCTAAGCTAAGCTAGAGAAGCATAAGTTAGGTTAGGATAGAGTAGGCTAGGATAAAGTATGCTAGGCTACACTAGGCTAGAGTAGGGTAGGCAAGAGTAGGCTAGAGTCGGCTAGGCTAGGCTAGGCTAGGATAGAGTAGGACAGTATATTAGGATAGAATGTGATAAGATAGCATATGCTAGGCTAGGCTAGATTAGTGTAGGTAAGCCTAGAATAGAGTAAGTTAGAGTAGTCTAGAATAGAGTAAGGTATGTTAGGCTAGGATAGTGTATATTATGCTAATCTTAGTTAGAGTGGGATATGATATATGCTAGAGAAGCATAGGTTAGAGTATTCTAGGATAGGATAACCTATAGTATGCTAGGCTAGATAGGGTAAGCTAGAGTAGTATAGAGTAGGATAAAGTAGACAAGGATAGGTAAGGCTGGGTTATCCTAGAATAGGATAGGATATGGTATAGTACGCTATGTTATAGTATGATAGGACATGCTAGGATAGAGTATTCTAGAGTAATATAGGATAATATAGAGTAGGATAGAGTAGACTATGCTACAGGTGACTAGGCTATTGTAGGATAAAGTAGGCTAGGATAGAGTATCCTAGTGTACAGTAGAGTAGGGTACGGTAGAATATGCTAGGCTAGAGAAGACTTTAGTAAATTAGGGTAGAGTAGGATAGGATAGAGTAGTTTTGATTAAATTAGGATAGAGTAGGTTAGGCTACGGTAGAGTAGGATACACTAGAGTAGGATAGCTTAGAGTAGGCTAGGTTAGAGTAGGATCGACTAGAGTGGGCTAGATTAGTATTGGGTAGAGTATGCTAGAGTAGGCTAGGGTAGGATATAAGAGAGAATAGGCTAGGATAGGCCAGAATAGGCTAGGTTAGGTTATACTAGGCTAGGATATGATATGATATGTTAGGCTAGAGCAGGATAGGATATAGTATGATAGAGTAGTCTAAGCTAGAGTATCATAGGTTGGGCTTAGCTAAAGTAGTCTATGCTAAAGTAGGCTAAGTTATGCTACGCTAAAGTAGGCTAGGATATAGTGGTATATGCTAGGACAGATATAATAGGATAGGATTGGATAAGATAGGATAGGTAATTCTAGAGTAGGATAGGATAGGATAGGATAGAGTAGGCTACCTATGATAGAGTAGGAAAGGATATGATATTGTAGAATAGCCTATAGTAAGGTCTACCCTATCCTAGACAAGGCTATCCTACTCTACCCTAGACTAGCCTATCCTACTCTAGGCTATCCTTCTAGGCCCGAGAGAAGCGAAGTTTAGGATATGATAGAGTAGGCTAGGTAAGGCTAAGATAGAGTAGGCTAGGCTAGGAAAATCTAGAGTAGACTAGGAAAGGATAATATAGAGAAGGATAAACTAGGTTATGGTAGAGTAGGCTAGAGAGTCTGTAGGACCAACAAATCCAATCTCTTTAATGCCATTTACAGGTTAATTTCCAACTGGAATCTAAGTATATAAAGAGTTATTAAAAAATATGATCGAAGATTCCATTCCACAAATTCATCGAGTTATGCCACCCCAAGTACACATGCATGGAAAACAAAAATCTAAATAAAGGAAAGAAGAAAAATGGTATAAAAAACGAGAGTTAAAGGGGTCAAGTGGCATAAAATAAATATGAAAAGATAAAATGTAAAAATTAATTAGTCATTAGACTATTACTATTCAGTTACAAGTGATATCATGGCTAACTCTATTATTTTTCCTTAGACATTATATATTGTAATTCGAGCCATAAGCTCGAGGATGGAATTTTTAGAACTAGAATTTTTCTTTCTGATATGTTCATTCATATGCATATTTTTTCCCATGTAAATATTTTTCGATATATTAAGGACACAGATTCCTACAGAGAGTTCTTCTATTTTTGTCTTTTGTTATGTTTTACATTCTATGTGAGGTTTCATGAGAAAGATAATAAAGCATATTGGAGCATATTTGAGCCAATTAAGTATCGGTGATACCATTTTGTGATTAAATACTGAATATGATGTAAGAAATACAAATCTACATATAGAATTTCTAAATTTTGTATTTTGCGCCTTAGTATGATCGAATTTGTCTTCATTTAGAAAATTTTCTTGGTGACAATTCGTGAATTCAAAGATTGTCTCCATCTATTAAATTTATCTCCATTTCCTTATTTCTCTATTGGATTTAATAAAATTCCTTTGCAATTTACCTTTGCTTCTACACAATTATTCATAAACTAGTTAATATACCTAAAGCTTTCAAACTATGAGTCAAATTCAAGTTTCATCACAATTATATCTCTAATATGTATAAAAGTTGATCCCTATCATGCCTAGACATGATCTATTTTCCACCTAGTACACCTACGGGAACTAACACTTGATAGTGTATTCCAAGAGAAGTAGGGACCCCTATCTCTAGTACACACTTCCCAAATGTTTCCTTTTGTTATATGGAATCTCAATAGTTTTGATTTACATTTCCTGTAGTTTACATTTCATGCAATTTAAATTTCCAACACTTTACATTTGATGCAAGTGTGTGAGTCAAGTGTGATTTTTATTTTCATACACTATGTGGTTTGGTTTCCCCTTCTCAATCAACATATAAAAACATGGTTAATTTCTAGTCATTTTGATGTAAATAAAAAATAGCTCCATGAAACCTATTAGTATATTCTTGAGTAGGATGCTAGCATGCATACTTAGAGAGACCAATTGAGTCTTGTTTTTGCATATAATTTGCATGACACCTCATTATTTTACTAACACTGGTTGATAATTTATGTGAGGTAAAACTAAGAAATTATTTTTCTCAACATTTTACCATGATTTCCATGGAGGTGTCAAAGAACCACGTTTGAATTGGTTTCCCATTTCTTATATAATATTATTCTAATATATTGTCCATATCCTAAAACATAAGGAGACAATTTGGTAAGGCAAGAGGTAAGAATGTGCATTCCATCCTGCTTCAATTGCTACATAGTATCACTTGATTTAGAAGATCCTTGTACTGGATGAATTGATGCAAGCATAATTTGGTTTCTATTCCTTTCATTTTAGTTTGTTGTGTGGAATAAATAAGAGCTTCATGTCGAAAACTTAGTGAAATCATGACCTTAGTAGCATAGGGTGCTCAAGTACATGCTTTGCTTTGGAAGTTTCTTTTCTTTGAATATTTTTTTTATTTGCATAGAAGTTGTAGTTTTCAAATAAAATAAAAAACCTCTACACTAATCCATGTCCGAGACAAGGATTGTTGACCAACTGAAAAAATTACAAGTATGGTTAAGTATTTTTTGAGTGGGGAAGGTTACTCTAGGAGATCTCTTCAATCCTTCCAGTAGAAATGAACATTTACGCATCAAAGAAGTAATAGATATTGATATTCATAAGGGACATATATGCATCTCAATAAGGAATAGAGGAGAAAGAGGCCCATGGACAACAAGTAGAATTAGCATTCTCTATTATTCTCCTTACTGTTTTTAGGAGACTAAAGAGCTATGGATAAAATAAAATTAAGACTAAATTTTGGAGTATGAAAATCAAGATTCTCCTAGTAGTTTGTACTCAGATCCTTTGTGGAAGAGATAAATATTTCAATATATACAAAGTATGTCAAAGTAGGGAATCCAAGAAACTGAAAGTGAAGATGAATACATAGGGACATGTGACTACATTGAATTTTGGTTCCAAACAATAATCATGCCAAAACACCACTCCCTTCTTCAATATCTCTTGATGCAAAATCAAATAGGTTACCAACAATTAGATACATGTATAACCCTGCATAAGACAATCAATTATACAAATATTTGAAAATTTATCTACATCCTACATTGACGTTTTCAACAAAAACAAGACATACATGTACCTTGGGGGGAGGTGGATCACCAACAACCTCGATTAGGTGCTCTCCAAGCACCACTCGCTCACTAGAAGGCGGCATAAAATAATATATGGCAATTTCAACAAGTCAATCGATGCACCAAAAAGATAGTTCCATGTACAAATAACATTATACTACATGGAGGGATAATGTAATATCCCTCCCCTATGGCCTGGAATATTTTGTAATTTTGCATATTATTGTATGAGGGTTTCTGGGTGAGGAGCTCAAGTGCCAAGGCCCCACCCGAAGAAAAACCTGAAAGTTAGGTAAAAGTTTATTAACACAAAAGGCCGACAAACACAGGTGTGAAAAGAACTAGGGCTAAAGGATCGGAAAACAAGGGTTTGACAAAAATACATTATGATACAAATCATATCATAAGCACAAAGAAAAATTAAAAGGCAAGTACTGTTAAATTGGAGATCTATCAATGATAGATATAAGTCGTGTGATATAAAGTATATCATACGGAAAAAAGGAAAATGACAAACTAAGCCTTCATAAAAGATAAGGTATTTAATTTAAATCTATTAAGTTACCCTTATTAATTTAGTGTGAACGGCTTGAAACTAAAGGGGAAGTATTTAATAAGAAGGGACAAAAGTATTATAAACACTCGCCCTATAAGGTTACTTCCAGCTCGCCTCTGATTGGAGAAAACAATCCAAAGAATTAAGAGATATATATGTATAAAATAAAACAAAGGCTTGATATATACAAAAGTGG
>LPNX010904802.1:64094-74563 GCA_001517045.1 Pseudotsuga menziesii
TGATGTGTAGAAAACATTGTTTAAATTGCCAATAGATTTGCCACGATCTCCTTGGCATGTATGATACAGGCCTTCCCATGTTTCCCTTGATTGGGATTTCGTTTTATATTCAGCATTGTTGAAAATGCCAACAGATTTTCCCATGATCTCTTTTATTGGTTTTGATTCATAGAAAGAATTGTTAAAAGCTGACAGACCTTCCCACAATCTCCTTAATCGGTTCTCCATTCATAGAGAGCATTGTTTAGTATGATGTCCAGATCTGTCCACAATTGCCATTGGTCTGTATTTGTGATGTATGCAATTTTGTCCAGACTGCATTTTGCATGCCTTCCTATGTAACCAGTTGGACCTAGTATGAGTATGGATTTTGCAGTCGTTTTATGGTGTGTAAGTTATTAAAAATTGTGTAGTAGAATCATTGCGTCCATATTGAAATGGATCTGAAACGTGAAGGATAGATGCATGGCATTTGATTTTATTATGGATCTGAATTCTAAGTGCTGGAAGGATTCCTTTTGATTATTTTCTTATATTAGATATATATATTAGAATCTTCTCGGCATTGATCAATTTTGGTTGTAGGCCATTATCTATGTTTGATTTTTTGTATTAGAATTATCAGCATTGATTGATTTTGTGGCAGACCTATTACTTGTGTTATGATAAATTCTTATAGATGTGAGGTATGCTAGATCCTTTCTCTGCTGGTTGATTTTTGTAAATCCTTTATCGGGGGTTTTGATCTTAGTTTAGTTATGTAGAAAGGGTATGCATCTTTTATTTTAATTAAATGTGTTGTGGATATGGAGGTGAATAGCCTCCATTTAGATAGTGAAAAATGTCTGGATGTTTTGTTTTATATGCTATGTGGGTCTGGAGCAGAATAGTTTTCTCAATGTTAAGATCACTTGTTAGACTAAATGTTAAGCTATTGTTAGCTAAATGATATATGTTTGTTAATACTATGGTAAGTCATTTCTAATCAGATCAAAATGTTTTGTTAAGGATCAGAAGGTTCATCATCTGTTGATGTTTCTAACTTGAAGGATTTCATCCCCTATAATTGACCACTCGAGATGGTTTATACGATTCCTAATTGGTTTGTGTCATTGTGTTGAGCCTTGAGCTCATTGATGGTTTATAATATTTGTAATTCGGTTATAAGACTAAATGGATTCCTTTTGGAAATATGGGAGGAAAGGAAAATGAAGGGTGTCCCAAATTATGGTATTAGTATGCAAGCTAATGGTAGAAATTAATGTTTGATGGAAGGGGTTGTATGTTTGGTTTAAAGTTGTGGCAGTAATTAGTAGGCAAATGTCTATTTATTCAAGGAGCAATACTGTATGTTTTATGTGAAAAATATAGCCTTTGGTGCAATTTGGTTTTGTTGATTTGAGCGGTTTATGGCATTTATGGCTTTGGTATAGCTCTGTGATTTGTTCACAGTTGAAGGTGGTGTGAATAGCTAAGCACGCCAATCATTATGATGGAAATGGCTGATTGTATTAATAGACACCAACTTCATGAAGACAACTCTCCTGTTGAAGTTTTCTTACAACTGGTGATGCCCACGATTATCTCAAGTTTTTGTTTTGGAATTATTTATCTGCAGGATGTCCATCTCAGTGGTTGAAATTATTTTTTATGGATATTGTAGAAGGGACAGTTTTAGCTAAGATAGTTGTTAAATTGGTCTTTTTGATTGGGATTTTTTGACCTTATTATGGCGAGGCTAATTGCAGGCAATTTACTTTGTTTAGAATTGCTAACAAATTTTGTATGATTGTCTTATGGCATTGGCAAGCACTTTAAAAGTTCAGATGTGGTATATATAAAATTGCAACAGTGAGTGAATTTTTCTGTTGAAGTTGATAAGTGGTTGCATTGTCAAAATATTCATGTTTTATGTGTTTTCTTGCAAATGGTGTTGGTATAAGAAATTGAAAGGATTTTGTGGCTTCTTGTAAATGCCCACTTATCAATTCTGGTGATAAAAGGCTCTTATCGGATGAATGAAAAATGAAGTAAGGCAGGATTTGTGCAAATTTTTTGATGTTCTTTGAATTAATAAGATGATAAACTAACACCCATAGAGTGCTTGCAGGCATGGGGATTTATGGCCATGAAAAAGGCTAAAGCTCCAGGACTATGATGAGTTAAATCTCATGTGTATAAATTTATCACCAGAAGAGGGAGTGGTGATGGAGGTAGTGGTTAAAATCTACCTTGTTTTCCCCCGGGCCAGCGAGGGACCATTATGCATTCTGGGGATGCCCAGATGTAAGACATTTGGTTAAGACTCGTTCTGCACACATTAGAGGACTGTCACATGAGTTGGGGGACTCTGTGAAGAGAATAACCTCTAGGCACTGTGGAGGTGTGCGAGAATGGAGTGCCTTAGCTTGGTGAAGCACCGTGAAGAGCACAAAAGGAGATACTCCTAAGAGGGGTACAGGGTATCATCCTTGTGTTGGGTGGCTTGAATTGGCACTTGGTGTGCTGGAATGAAGGAACATCCAGAGAAAAGAATAATGACAAAGAACCCTGAATAGCACAGAGGAGATACACGAAGGGTTGGTATTGTCCTTGTGTTGGGTGGCTTGAATTGGTACTTGGAGTACTGTTGGCACTTGATGTGCTTGGATGGAGGACATCCAAAGAAAGGAACAATGCAGAAAAGGTATGTGCCTTGCAGGCAAACTGGTACCGATGAGGTAATATGTTATTGGCAATAGAACTGATATGTTCTGAAAATTGTATAAAGGGATTTCTACATTGTCTCAAATGTCAATGCTAGTAGTCATGTTTTATTGATGTATCAATTGAATTCTGGAAAATAATTGGGTACTATGGCACCAATGAACACAAAAAAAAATTGCAGATTGTTACAATGCAAAAGAATTAATGACTGTTGTTTAAGTTGAATTGTGATTTGGACATGAATTATTGAAAGGACTAAAGTATAGTTATGATACTGCAAAATATTTGCTAAGTATGTTGCATAATGAATTGAATCTTATTGATGAAAATTGGGTAGACCCAATTTTTGCAGGTCCTACAAACCCACAAGGATCAGAAAGGAAAAAACCGAAAGAGAGATCCAAACAAGGCGAAGCAAGAAGAGATGACTCCAAAGAAGAATAAAAGTCTTAGAAACAAGAAACACCGAGGACGACGTTGTTTCTTTTAAGGAGGAAGTATTTAATATCCCTCCCCTACGCCCTGGAATATTTTGTAATTTTGCATATTATTGTATGAGGGTTTCTGGGTGAGGAGCTCAAGTGCCAAGGCCCCACCCAAAGAAAAACCTGAAAGTTAGGTAAAAGTTTATTAACACAAAAGGACGACAAACATAGGTGTGAAAAGAACTAGGGCTAAAGGATCAGAAAACAAGGGTTTGACAAAAAGACATTATGATACAAATCATATCATAAGCACAAAGGAAAATTAAAAGGCAAGTACTGTTAAATTGGAGATCTATCAATGATAGATATAAGTTGTGTGATATAAAGTATATCATACGGAAAAAGGAAAATGACAAACTAAGCCTTCATAAAAGATAAGGTATTTAATTTAAATCTATTAAGTTACCCTTATTAATTTAGGGTGAATGGCTTGAAACTAAAGGGGAAGTATTTAATAAGAAGGGACAAAAGTATTAGAAACACTTGCCCTATAAGGTTACTTCCAGCCCACCTCTGATCGGAGAAAACAATCCAATGAATTAAGAGATATATATGTATAAAATAAAACAAAGGCTTGATATATGCAAAAGCAGAGAATATATATATATATACATATATAAAATGAATTATAAGAGTAGTATGGAGGTGGAATGCCTTATAGTAAAGAAAAAAAAAAAATATATATATATATATATATATATATATTATTGAGGAAATTGCTAAACGTATAAATATATGTGTATACCTTATTTCATATGGATAACCGTTGTTAAGAATGAATGCCTATATTAAGTAGAATATGATTCTATCCTCTTTATCAGCCCAGAGTTTAGGAGCCGTTACAGGATATTTAGTCACTGACAGATATCACTTACTCATCATTAACTTTCTTGTGATTATGGAAATAATGATGGAAATGGTTTTTAAGAATTATGAAAGCCCTTAATTACTATCCACGATTTGTATTAAGGGATGTTGAACCGGCAGGTTTTAATTGTCCTGAGCAAGCCAACACGATGGGAGGAGGTTATTTGGGGCGTGCTTCAGCACTGATAGAGGAAGAGGACGCAGGATTTTGGGAAAGGAGACCATATATGAGGAAGAGCTCTTCCTTTTGGGGGCAGGAGATTGCGTTTCGTTTTGGGGAAAGAAAAGGATAGTGAGGAGCTTTTGTTTGCTGAGTCGAAGGTCTCAAGCTAGAATTATAGGCGAACACTCATGGTAGTTTATGAGCGGAAAGGTCCAGGTATGCACTGATGCATGCATCACCTTTGAAGTTAATAAAAATAAGTTGCCTGCACATGTTTTCCATTTGTGTAAATATGGGAAATGCTATTATTTCTCTTGCTGCGTGAACTCTCTTTTCTCTATGATCTATTGCTTGTAATACCTAGGCCATATACAATGGTTGGTCCTGGAAGCATTATCCCTCCCCTGTAGCTCAGGGTTATCGTCGCTTGTCTATTTGGTTACAACCTATGCGTAGCGATTTTTCCTCTGGTAAGACCTATCTAAGAACTCTTAACTAAGAGATATCGAGATCAAAAAAATTGATAAAAGTTTATACTGTGACCTCATAGTTGATATCAAGATCCAGAATGATGGACCCGGATTTTTGCCAGCTTCAAATCATTGTCCCAAGCTTGTTTTCACTTTCGGGAAGGTATACCTTTTTTTAGATCTAGCAATTATGCTGAAGCGTAATCATGGAAGTTTTTTTTTACAGGTTTACAAATTTGCATGGAGGTCAATTTTAAACTTAAGTTGCTGTGTTGAGTAAGTTTTAAAATCCTTGTTCAAATCTTATAATGTGGTGAGTTGTGGCCACCATCGAAAGGCTTATTGAATCTGTTAATTATGTTGTTAAATTGTGCGACTTAGGTTGTTGAAGGAAGTCTTTTCTTTTATGATGTTAGAGTGTTGCAGATTATATAGATCTGAACTTGACCTTACCTTTCCTGTTTATTGGTATAGAACCCTTCCATGGATAGGATAAATCTACTTTCGTTGATTAACAATTGTAGTTATTATACAAAGTAAGTAGTTAGAGAGTATCACTACATTGTGGGTTGAGTTCCATGGTAGATAGTGGCTCGGAAAACCAGTCTTCCTGACATCTATTCACGTAGGGGTCACAGTATACTAAAATTGTGAAATATGTGGTAAGGAAAGAGTGATGATTTAAAAGGTAAATAGAGATTTTTAACCTATAAAATTATATATAATGTCTAATATATCTCAAAGGATGCAAATAAAGTTTAATGTGCCTCAAGGAGATAAAGACCAGGATATATATATAAAATGTCGTTAAGAAATATTTGCATATATGGCTATATATAATATTTTAGAAGAATAGAATGTTGATACATAATGGTTTATATACCTATAATATCAGTATTCGGAATAGCCACAGATATCATTTTAAATATCGACGTTTCGGGTCCACAACAGGACTCATCATCATTATAAAAAAAATTTCCTTGAACTTTTTAATTAACCTTTTCTTAAACCGACATCAAAAAACCAAAAAACCTTACCAAAACTTTTGCATATGACTCTCTGCAATTAAGTATTAATAACCAAGACTGAGATCGCCTACTCTTCTTCACATCACACCATCCTGATGATGAGTCCTGTTGTGGACCCGAAACGTCGATATTTAAAATGATATCTGCGGCTATTCCGAATACTGATATTATAAACATGCACCGCAGAAGCCTAGCAACAGAGGTTTATATACCATGATGATGTTTACATGCATATGAGACAATAAGGGTCCTAAATAGATCTTATGAGTTACAAGTGTCTCTCTGTGTAGAACCTTGAGGAAAGATAAAACTGGCCATGGATGAGCCGTGATTTTTTGTAAGCACTCCATTTTGATAAAGAAATAAAAGAACAAATAAATTGGTGGATGTAGCCTCATGGAGGAGGTGAACCACGTGAAGGTGGTTGTATCTTTTGCGTATTTTGTGTGCTGGTTTATTTCGTTGTTTACATGATGGTTATGAATGCAGTATAAATGCTTTAATTGGTGAATAGATTACTAAAATTTTTATTTTGCAGACTTCCTGAATGCTTTATAGCATTAAGGTACAATGGGTATTTTACAGGTAATGACTTTTTCAAAGAAATAGAGACATACATGTACCTAGGGGGGAGAGCTGGGTCACCTAGTGGCCCCGATTGGGTGCCATTCAAGCACCACTTGCTCACTAGAAGGATATATAAAATAATATCTGTCAATGTCATCAAATCAATGGGTGCACCAAAAATATACTTGCATGTACAAATAAAACTATACTACATGGAGGGACAATGGATTTTTCAAAGAAAGCGACACATACATGTACTTGGGGGGAGAGGGGGGTCACTAACGGCCCCGATTGGGTTCTGTTCAAGTACAAATTACTCACTATAAATATGCATAAAATAATATATTTCAATGTCATCAAATCAATTGTTGCACCAAAAATCTACTTGCATATACAAAGAAAACTCTACTACATGGGGGGGCAATTGGGGACACAAAGAGACACGAAATTTTGTAATAGTCCAACCAAATAAGTGAGATATACATATACCCTGGGGACATGAATAGTTGGGTCATGAGTGTGTGAAATAATTAAAAACAGATTAAAAGAATGGGAATATGCATTAAAGAGAAATGTTGCTCGGGTGGCATGTCTATTTGACATATGTTGCTACGTAAAAAAACATAAAGATACAATTAGATAAATTCAAATAATTAAAATAATACATGTTGAATCATGAAAATAATGATTAAAAGGAAACTTGTGATTGTGAATCTTTCTCTACCTGTGACGAAGCTATCTTAGATGCAACAAACTCATTGTGCCAAGATTAAGATATATTAAATGTGCCCATCCCTACTATAAATAAGTAAATCACGATGATAAATTAAAAAGTAATTTTTTTACAAGTAATGGTGAAGAACCAAAATCATATGAAACATTGACTACTGCATCAATATCATTAGCATCAACGGCCGGAATATGGGAATCTCGAGTGTCATTGGACATAAACTATAAATGTGTTCATGTAAATTGTGCGATAATTAAAATAGAAATAATTTATGAAACAATAAAAAACTGTGATACAAAAAATAATAGACTATGTGAAGAATGAGTTTGACTTGCATATTGGATTAACCCATCACTTTGAAACCCTGAATAAGTCCCATAGAATATTTTTCCACAAGGTGTGCAAGGGTGTGGCATGACACAATGCTTTGAACCCTCTCCATGTCCAGTGTGATCTATAGATCTAGTAGAGTCTGGAAACCCAAGTGGATCCTCTCTGTGTGATGGTCCAACATGAGATGGGCTGGCCTTAGATATGCCAACCACTTGGCCTACATTTCCCTCAGCAACAATCCCATGCAGAAGCAGTGTATTTGCCAAATGGAATAATGCCTCAGTGTGCCCTCAATCATGGGACTTGTAGGAAGATATAACCGAGGTGGGTCTAGTGTGCATGGAGGCAATTGCATATGGTTTGGATCAGTCCTCGACCCTTTCCTATCTTGGGGACTCCCATGTTCTACCCCCTAGAACTCTAAAATATCAAATTAATTTACATGTTTACCCATGATAAGCTGGACATACAATTTTCTTAGGAAATAGAATGGGATGTCTCTATTCCATGAGGCTCTTCATCAAAGACCATGTACCAGTGATCCATCCAGTTGGATTTAATATTTGGTTCTGTGCACCATTATATAGAAATGTGTGGTCAACTAGTGGGAGAAACCAATCAGGTGCTAGTGTCCCAGAATAGTGAAAAAATTTGGTCTTTTGTTATATTTAATTTCCTTACATCTTTGTAGTTCAACCCAGTGGAATAGTATTTCCTCTCAGAATCCCTATAGAAGATAATTTTGTACAGTGTTCCCTAGGATTTGGAAATTGTATTCATTATGTTACCTAGTTCCTCACCTAATGACCAACTTATGTGATCCCCCACTCTAAAATTTAACTAAGGCGTCTCAATGCACCCAAACGAGGAAGAATTTCCAATTCCTATCGTGTTCCTCCTTCATGTGTTTGGTGTTTGGATTTTGTTTTGGGTTTTGGTTTGGGCTATTGCTCGATTGATTATGGAAATTTCTTCATAATTAGTGCTATCTTTTAATATAACAAGAAAAAATTCCAAAATGAATTAATATTTGACTGTTTGTTTTAATTAAACATTTCTTAAATTAAGTAACAAAAACAAAAAATCAAATCAGCTCAAAACAATATGGTGACATGCCTTCCATTGTAATCCACCTTGTCAATCTCCACCTTCAAAATTCATCCTTTAAATTGCTTCCTAGTCAAAATGCCTTCATGTTTTATTGCACCTCCATTGTTTGCGGCCTGAAATGTAAAATAATAAATAAAGGTCCTGGGCCTCTGTTTTATTTTTTTGTTTTAGTTTTCATAATTGCAATTGCAATTTCTAACTCTTACAAAATGGAAGTGCGATATAGTCTAACTAGCCTTAGCTTCAGTTTTAGGCTCACGTTTTTTGAACCAAACCAATATAATGCATAAGCGTTATAGATTTCCTTCTAGGACTTGCATTTTGGATTTTTAGAGTGCCACTAAAATGTGGAACCATCTTCTCGCGAGAAACCCAATTACAAATTTTGAAATGACCACCACCATAATAATAATAAATATTTACTTTTAAAGTTAAAGTTCATTTAATAATTGTAACCTAAACATTCATAATACATGATATTAGGTAAAATATTAAAAATAATATTAAGATTCTATTAATTGAAAAACATTAATTAAAATATGGACCAAGTTATAATTTCCTCCCAAAATAAATATATAGATATATATTAAAATCCCTAGTAAAATCTAGTAGATATTTGAAGGAACTTAGGGTGCTTCAATGATGTTGTAAGTATTACAAAATTTAATATAATAGAATCATAAGATATAAAAAACATACAAAGGAAATGATTTCTTAAATTGGAGAAACCAAAATGGATCATGCAAATGATATGCGATATAATGCAAATACTATTTCCAAATAATAATTTACAAATCCTCCATCAAATAACAAAGTATCATTTATATAATAAAGTGAACAAAATCATCAAAAAATGAAACTCAAAGACGTTTTTTCATTTCATTATTTTACGAGGTGATCCAATAATTAAATATTAAAGCTTATAATATAATTCCATACAAATATAAATGAATAGAATAGAATTTCATGTAATAACAAAACCAAATAAAATTCAAAATAGATATAGGCATGATTATTATGAAATGTATGATTCTTTTTGGAGTTATTCTAATATGTAAATATTGTATCAAAACAAATTAAATATTTTTTTATGAATATTATTACAATTAGATGCATTAATGATATTTATATAACTAATATTGACAATTCTATAGTAATTTCCTATCATATATAAGAATATTCAATTAAGTTTCAAAAATAAAATGTGTGTGTGTTCAATTAAGATTTAAAAATTAAATAATTTAGAGTATACATAAAAGCAAAACCCAAACCAAAACATAAGTGAGTATTGTAAAAAAAACATAAACTACATAAACATTTCAAAATTCTCATAAAATTAAGAAGTTACTTAAATTTACTTTATAGAACAATGCTAATTTCAATAGTGTAATAGAAATCTTGTTTTTTCTATTTTCATCTAATGCTCTTGCATTGGTGTATTTATTGAAGAGTATGGAACATGGCTATCTTTATTCAAAATATCATTATACGTTATTGAGTTTGTAATATTCATGTACTAAGAGAGGGGGGTACAATTTTCCTACATATAGATAGTATGTGAACATAAAACATATATATTGAGAGAAGGGTAAATCTCTTATATTAAAGTAAAGGTTTTCACATTTTTTTTATTTTAAATTAATGAAAAAAATTATCTAATATGACTTGTAGAATCAAATATCTGTAATGTAGATAATAATATATAATTTTAAGCTATTAAGATATTGTGAATTTTCTCTAAGAGGCTAAATTGTTTTAGGGGAATATGATCTAATAAAGTGAAATATTTGTATCCTCATGTTTTCATGAATTAAACCATTTCTTTATGAGATTATAAATTAAAGTAGAACAAAATGTCAAACAATCTATAAAGAAATTTTAAAAAATACTTGAATAAAGTGAAATATTTCTACCTCCACTTTTATTAATTAAACCATATTAGATCATGAATTAAACTATATTAAAGTAACAAAAAAATTTCAAACAAACTATACAAAATTATTCAAAGAT
>LPNX010904802.1:74828-101388 GCA_001517045.1 Pseudotsuga menziesii
AGAAAAAACACATTTTTTTTTTCTAAAAATGATGACTCCCAAATCTCGAATAAAGTAAGGCGAAAAAATCCGAAAATCTTCGAAAGAATGATACGGGCCCAAATCTTGAATAAAGCAATCTGTTCCAGAAAGAGTGAGGGAGTGTTATATGTAATCGATGGATGGTTCCAAACACAAGAAAACGATGGAAACTATACGTTGCGAGGTATATATGTCGATGGTATGTGTGATGCGATTTATGTGTTTTCCTCTTCTGCGTCGTAACGGCCAACCTGGGAAATCTTGCCCACATGCTCAAGCATGGCAACGACTTCCTCGGCAACAGGATCTTCAATGAGGACGCCGATATGTGGAGGCAGCAGCGCTAGACGGCCAATCTGCCGTTCAATTCTTTGGACGTCAAGGCCTCTGCTTCAGGCGGGGCAATCGATTTTCCTGGTGGCGCTAGGGATCGACACTAGGTGTCTCAGCCTCAGCGAGCTCAAGCAAGTCAGGTTCACCCAGGCCTTTGACAACGCCACGACGGCCACCGCTTTCATGTTCTTGAATCCCTAGTGTGTATGGAAACTCATGACATTGCTCGACGTTGGGCCCGAGAGGTTGCTCTGGGTTTTGCTTAAAGCAGTAGACGAATTCTAAGAGGGTGCTCGGGTGTCTGGATACTCATGAAATTGTTCCACATTGCTCTCGACCTATTTTTCGTTTTCATGGAAGTGAAAGCCGACACAAGGCTGGCAGTTTACTCCGACAAATTGCTTGGCAACGTGGCTCTTGTGGCTCGTCCTTCACCACTTGCGCGTCGGGGAACAGATTCTTGCTGAGATTCGGCCGATCTTGAATGAGAGAGCTGGAAATTCAGTGAATTTTAGTCTCCAAGAACTAGTTTGAATTACAGGTATGTATGGCTCTGGGTTATGTTACCTTCTTTTTCAATATTTTGACCATGATGCCATGGTTATGGAAAAGGAATGGAAAAGCCTGGTTTGGATTTGATAGTCTCTTGTAGCAAACAACTTCCAGAGAAGGTGGGTTGAAAAACTCAAAGGTACAGGTTATTGTTATTTTCTCTACTCTTCTAGGAAACCCTACTTTTCATTGTGAGAACATTCAAAAATCTTAATCTCTTGTTATATAAAATCTCAGGCGTATATTTTTTTTCATTCTATCAATTTGACTGCAAGTATTTTATGTTTGGCTCTATTTATATGTTCGGATTGCAAAGATTTGCTGGTGGGTGTAGGTTCTCAAAATTTTAACCGTGATCCCCTGGCTAAAAATTTTTGAGCTACAGCTACATATAGTTGTGGGTTCTCCTACCTTCCCTCTGGATATTATAATCCCGATATTATAATTGAGATGTCATAATGATTCAAACCCTTCATAACCCTCTTCGAATGAATTTGCGCTCCAGCCATACACAAAATTTGAGGTTCCCAGTAATGATTCAAACCGTTCATAACCCTCGAACGAATTTGAGCTCCAGTTGTGATCCCATGGATTCGGCAATGGTTCCTCGTATCTGCCATGTTGATTAGATTTAAATTTTAATTAACAGTAGCTTAACCCATATTTCTCATTAATTTAATCAAGGCAGCTTTGTTGAATCTATATATTTAATAGTTAACATATCTATACCATTTTTAAGTAGATTTTAATATTTTGAATAGTTATTTTTCTGGTGGATTTTAATATAATTTTTTTTTATTTTTGATAGATTTTGTATCAATTTTTTTGGTTTAGCTATTTTTCTTTTAGATTTTGTTGAGGTTTAGCTATTTTTTTTAGATTTTATGAATAGTTTAACTTTTTAATTTTTGGTTTGGCCATTTCTTCAGATTTTGAAGAAAAATTTTACAATTCACCTTTTCTTACATAAACTAGGTTATTTTTATTCTCAATAGTATCAAAGCTCCAATGTGTTATCAGACCTATTTGTTTAGTCATCCTTTGGCATAATATTTTTTTTTAAACAAACAGCTGGTCTTTTTTTTTTTAATCTGAAGAAATGTTTTTGTGTTATCAGACTCATTGGTTTAGTCATCCTTTGGCATAATATTTATTTTTTTAAACAAACAGGTGAAGGTCGTTTTTATTTTTTAATTTGAAGAAATTTTTATACATTAATTTTTTTAATAAATTTAAATCTCATAATAAATTGCTTAGTAAAAATCTTTATGTTAGTAAAAATCTATTAATAAAAGTCTAGTAAAAATCTATATGTTAGTAGTGAAAAGCAATTTAGTTTCTCTTTAAACTCATTTTTATTTATATGTTAGTAGTGGCAAGCAATTTAGTTTCTCTTTAAACTCATTTTTATTTAGAACGAACTTATTTTTTTTTACTAATCAAAGATTTATTATACAAAACTAGCCAATAAAAATTTATATATTAAAATCTAGGAAAGCAATTTAGATTCTTTTTAACTTATTTTTATATAGAATTTAGTGATACTTAATCAAAGATTGATTAGTTTTCCTTTATTATATTTGAATATTTATTACTTTTATTACTTTTATTTTATTAGATTTGAAGATTTATTACTTTATAAGTTTTATTTTATTAGACTTGAAGATTTATTACTTTTATTTTTATATGAAATGTAATTATCACTTTCTTTTTTCCCAGAAATCAAAGATTTATTAGTTTTTTTATTAGATGTGAATCTTTATTGCATTTATTTTACTTATGTGTAGTTTTCTTTTATTAATTAATTAAATAAATAAAAAATTTGTATATCGTACATTAAAAAATAAAATTTATTATCTAATAACTATTTATAAATAAGATATATATTATATTCTAAATTGAATATTTTTTCATAAAAATCTATTTTAATGTGTATAAAAAATATTTTCTATTTTTTATAAAGTTACAATTTATGTTAGTTACTTTCTATGTGGACTTTTCTAATTTTTAGTGTTAGTTATTTTCTATGTGGACTTTTGTCATTTTTAGAGTGCAATGTACATTAAGCAAATGTCTAGTTAATTGTAATATTTTGTATGTTTTATTAAAATTATGTATTTTTTTTATTTCAAATGGCATAATGGATATGTGATTCACTATTTGACATTAAAAAATGGGTTTTCATTAAGTTAGGCATTGTATCAATTACATTATAATTGATGTGTTCAAAGTGAGGCTTATGGTTAGGATCCTTGTTTAGGGCAAGCTAGGATAGACTATGTTACAGTAGGAAAAGGTAGGTAGTTTTGCTTAAGGAAAGCTATTGTAAGGTAATGTAAGTTGGGCTAAGCTAGAGTATGGAAAGGTTAGGCTACACTAGGTTAGGTTAGGCTAACTCATCCTAGGTTAGCTTAGAATAAGCTAGAGTAGTAGAGTAGGCTAGAGTAGAGTAGAGTAGAGTAGGCTAGAGTATGATATGTTAGAGTAGGCTAGAGTATTGTATGCTAGAGTATGCCAGTCTTCAGTAGGTTAGGCTATGCTAGAGCACGTTAACCTAGGATAGAGTAGGATAGGGTAGGTTAGATTAGACTAGTTTAGGCTAGAGTAGGCTAGTCTAGGCTAGATTAGGCTAGCCTAGGCTAGGCTAGGGTAAGCTAAACTTGGCCAAGATAGAGTGGGATAGCCTAGGAAAGAGTATGCCATGAAAGAGTAGGATAGAGTAGGATAGTCTAGAATAGGACAAGCTAGAGTAGGCTAAGCTAGGCTAGAGTAGAGCATGTTAGGCTAGAGTAGATATGATAGAGTAGACTAGGGTAGGCTAGCCTAGGATAGAGTGGAGAAGGCTAAGCTAGGATAGAGTATGCTAGGCTAGGCTAGGGTGGGGTAGGGTAGAGTACACTATAGTAGGATCGATTAGAGTAGGATAGGTGAGGATAGGTTAGAGTACGCTAGACTAGACTAGGGTAAGCTAGAGTAAGCTAGAGTAGGCTAGAGTACACTAGGCTAGGGTATGTTAGAGTAGGATAGGCTAGGAGAGAGTAGGCTAGGCTAGGATAGAGTAGGCTAGAGTATGTTAGAGTAGGATAGGATAGGATAGTAGGTTAAGATAAGCTAGGCTCTAGTAAGTTAAGATAGGCTAGGATAGAGTAGGTAAGCTAGGCTAGGCTGGAGAAGGTTAAGCTAGTCTAGGATAAAATAGGCTAGGATAGGTTAGGGTATGCTAGGCTAGAGTAGGCTAGGATACACTAGGCTAGAGTAGGCTAGGATACACTAGGCTAGATTATGCTCGAGTACCCCAGGATAGCATAGAGTGGGCTAGGCTACAATAGGTTAGGCTAGAGTTTTGTAGTCTAGAGTAGGCTAGGCTACACTACGTTAACCTAGGATGGAGTAAGATAGGATGGATGTAATGTCCCTCTCCTACAATAATTTGTACCTTTGCATATTATTGTATGAGGCTTCTGGGTGAGGAGCTCAAGTGCCAAGGCCCCACCCAAAGAGAAACATGAAAGTTAGGTGAAATTCTAATAAATCATATCATAAAGACAAAGGAAAATTTAGGGAAAAAGGACAAGTATTAATAAACTGAAGATCTATCTATGATAGATATAAGTCCTCCGTAAGGAAGGAAGAAAATGACAAACTAAGCCTTCATAAAATAATAAAGGAGAGTTAAAAGGATATATAAATTAAATGGGGTTGAAGATGCCTACCTTGACTGGCATGGTGAGGGAAAAAGACTATTTATACTATCCTTAAGATTAAAAAAAAAAAGAAGGAAATCCCTTATATTAATGACAACATAAGGTCATCCTAGAACTTCGAGGAGATCCGTGGATGATTAAAAATATAAGGGGATTAAAAAGAAATCATTTATACATATTTTCCTTTGAATAACGAGGGAGGAGTTATTTATTAATTATTCAGCGAGGCATGTTTTAGACAAGTATTTGTTAACCCTAAAATATTTATGAAGGCCATTAATGGACTACAGATTTCAGAGAGATGTGCCTCAGCAAGGACTATGGCACAATAACCGCTTACATTGGTGGAATTACTGGTTGGGCAGGTCGCATGCCTTGGGTTAATTTTCATTACGGAATTTTTTTTGGGAAGACCACCTCAACACTAATTGTGACAGAATTACTGTTCTAAAATTTGGGAATTATTCCCGCAGCATGAAATGCTGCCAAATTTTTTAAATTTTCCTTACAGACAGTCGGATGGGGTACACACCTCTCAGCCTTTTGGTAGGAAGGGGGGGTAGGAAAATAATCCCAGTTTGCAAAAGCGCAGGTCTATTATGGTGAGGGGAGGAAAATCCAAGCTGGGCAATGGAGCTCTGTGTTTTGTCCTACTCCTTCCATTTTTTTCCTCCTTTCTAGCTGCGCAACACTCAAGGTAAGAAATCCTTTTCGGCGAACTGAAAGGTAAGGTAGACTTGACCTTCGCTCGTTCCTTTGTCTAGCTCATTGCTGTTATGTGCTTGATGTCTTGTTTTGGAGTTGATGTCTTGATGGTTGTGGTTTCCATCCTAACTGGGTCGTGTCTACTTCTTTCGCTGGCCATTACTTCTGTTGAATTGTGGGTTCCTAGTCGTGACTGTCTTCTTCCTATCTTTAGCTGGCTGCCAATTTTTTGAGACATGAGCCAGTTTGCTGACCAGTTTATTGCCTTCCTGTTGGGCCGTGTGCTGGTGTATTCCTTACGGCTGGAACCATGACTATTTCGTAATCTCCTTGAGTGAGCCGTAAGATGGAGTATACCCTAGGGCTGAGGCCATGACCGCGCCGAGGTCTCTCTGTTGAAACACAGTCTGGTTGTGACTTGTGGATTGAGACCGTGACTGCCTGGGGCTTCTTGACTATGGCCGTGACTTGTTGGATTGTTTCGATTTCCCTTTGATTGAATCGTAACCTTTCTATTGTTCTCCTTCTGGCAGTGAGTTCTTTCTCTATGTAGGCCGCGACCTTGTGTTATTTCACCTTGTTGGTTGTATGATACCTCGCTGCGCTAATCGTGCTCATAATTTTCCCTTCTTGCTGGGGTGAAGCATGTCCTTAGATAGGTTGCAATTCTGTGGCTTCTCCTTGAGAATACCATGACTGCTATATTTCCGTTTGAAGCCCCTAAGGGCTGGGGCGTGATTCGAGTAGGTTTTTAGGGATGACCCTTGAAATTTTGCATGGATGTTTGACGCTGTAACCAAGGCCGTGACCTTGTTGTATTCTTGAGCAGACCGTGATTTTGTGGTTGATTAATTGTAACTATCTGAGCTAGATGTGTGTCATATTTTGACTTGTGTTGATGCATCCTATTCCTCAAGGAGTGCAAGAACCACCATGTGTAAGTTTAGGCTACAGTCCAATGGATGTTGGTCCAGTCTGGTTAGCATATGCAGCAAGCACATTTTGGGTTTCAGTTTAGTTTTAACATTTTTATGTATTCATATAAATGGTAGCCCTGCCTTGTAGTATAGATTTCAATCTTTTTAGACTTAGATAGCGAGATTGGGTTTCGGTGTAGTTTAAAACAATTTCACCGAATTCATGCTGCATCTTCCTTTGATGGTCGTACTTTGCAGCACGATTTCACTTACTGTTGTTTCCTCACTGGTCATCTAAAAAATTATACCCTTTTATCCTTGTGAGAAGGTGCTTCTTACAGTACTTTCCATTGGGAACATATTCTCCGTTTTGGGGGGGGTCATTTGTTAATCCTTATAAGATGTCTAAACTATGGCTCTAAGATCTGTCTTGAAGGAATCCTAAAAATATCTAAAAAAGATACAAGCCATGATTTCAAACTATAAGTTATTAAAAATCAGTGCGTTGGATCCCATTTTTAGCAACATGATGGAATCTAAACTGGCCCTCTCTGGATTTTAGTGTTAAACACTTAATCTGCATACGTTGTTATTCCAATGTGCATAAGAATATAACATAGTGCATATTAATTATAAATATAATCTCCAGGAGATACTCAGACAGTGGGGATAGCTCGTTTAATGCAAAAACATGGATATAGGACATTAATTGCTATATCTATATATATATATATATATATATATATATATATATATATATTTTTGTTCTTTTACTTAAAAAGAATTGATGCTTGAAGAAAAAGGGAAAGAACAAAAACTACATATGGCATTTTTCATATGGTGAAGGAACCCTCGTGATATTGTTATGTCATAAGATTGTTAGGATTTAGTATATGAGCTTATGTCAAGAATAATAAAGAGGTCCTAAAAGAGGGCTATTGTCTCTCTATGTAGAGCCTTGAGGAAAGATAAAACCGGCCATGAACGAGCCGTGATTTATGTAAGCACACATTTTTTTTGATAAAGAAATAAAAGAACAAATAGGTTGGTGGATGTAGCCTCGTGGACGAGGTGAACCACGTGAAGATGGTTGTCTCATTGTGTTATTTTGTTGTGCTGGATTATTCTCTTTGTTTACTTGATGATTATGAATGCTGTATAAATGTTTTAAATTGGTGAAAGATTACTAAAAATGTTACTTTGCAAACTTCTTGAGTGCTTTATAGCTTTCAGAAAGCAGGGGTATTCTACATATGGCATCAGAGCAAAGTTAACAACACTGTGGCCTGATGGAGTAGCACACTTACAGGTAAGTTATACCCATCTCTGAACTACTGTTAATTAATTTAGATATGGTTGATTAAATTTTTGGGAACTTGAATCGGTGGATATTGATTAAGGTAATAACCCACATAACTATTTTTCCCTATTATTCAATCCAAGTTTAATGGTGAGGTAGTCTCGGTCAGAATTCGATTTTCAATTACAAATTGAATATATCACTGGATGCATGAGTTTGTTACAGCATAGATTATATGTTGAAGGAATCAAATCGCTCCATTTATGTTACCTCGTTATCCTGTCATTGTGGTCGAATGGCAAGAGATGTATAAAAGGGTTTAGAAAACGCTCTCCCCATGTAACCCGGATGGAATTTACTTCCGACAGTGGGTGGAATTTACTTACCCGAGTAGTTATAGCTATTAAACATGATCTCACTCTACGGCTGTATGTTTTTTTTATCTTTATATTTGTGTGTTTTTCTGCCTATTCATTCTTAAAATTTTTTGGAGATCTTGATTTTTATCTCCTTCATGAGATTTTGACCTGTTAAATTTTTTTATCTTAAACTGACCTCAAACTAGAGATGTTAGACTGGCATCATATATGTTTATGCCAGGTCTTTGGGTATTTAAAGAAATCAAACCCTTAGATATTGTAAAAATTCTACTTTACTACTAAAACATGTCAGGCAGATATTGGATACTCCCTCTAGTTGTTTTTTTCTTTTCCCTCCAAATTGAATTTCAGAACATCTATTAGTTACTCACTATTTCATGTTTGATATATTGCTGTTTGGTGCTAATTTCCAATTTCAAAGCAGTCTGGGCTTTATAGTGAGTTATTTTTGTTTCTCTGCACGGACATACAAAGTTATACTAAAAGTTTAAATGGATTTTTGGTGAAAGGAACGTGCCCAAATCCCATTTTCTTGTTGAGTTTTCAGAAAGGGGAGTGGATTCCTTTTTGTTGATTAGATTCTTGTCCAGCGTGGCTTCTGTGGTTCACTAAAGTTATACAATAGTTTCATGTTCGGATTTAGATAAAGAGATATAGAGGGGGAGTTGGAGATTTTGGTAATTTGATTGGTTCCTTGGTACTATTTTGTAAGATGACTTGTTTATGTAGAAAAAAAAAATTCTGATTAGCAAATAATCAGTAATAGAATTTCATGATAGGAGTTTACAGAAAAATGTCAATGATATGAGTATTTGTTATTGATTGGTTAAAATTCCCAAGCATTAAGTTTTCGCATACCATACCTGGTTAAATGCTGGAAATAGGTCACTTGTTTGTTTTTATCTATTTGTAAATTTGAATGTCATGCTCGGTATGCTAAATGCAATTTTGAAGGGTTGTTTATTTTGAAGGAGTATCTTAATTTCCTTTTTTCCTCAACGACTTAAGAATCAGCCTTTTAATCGCTGTGCAAATGTGTCTATGTTGGAGTGTAAAGTATAGAACGCTTCCGAAAGTTATCTGAACTCACAAGGACCAAGGTTTCACAAAGCAGATTTACGCTGATGATAATTTTTAATACTTCACAATGAAAGTTCTTTGAGTTATATTGCTTTACACAAATCAAATGCTATTTTGATTATCATGTGGATTTTATTGGTTTGATGAAACGAATGGTAGTTACAAATAAAGCGAATGTTTTTGGCATAATTAGAAGAATCTCATATTTTAAAAGGGTTTTATCATAAAAGATAAATTAGCATAATTAAGCTGGTTATAAAGTGTTATTATAACACTTTGTAAGGAGTACCCTCCTTTACATGATAGGTATGAGTTAATGAAAAATTAGTTATAGTATAACTAGAGAAGTGGAAAACCAATTCCTTGTATTTAATAGGTTTTGGAAAATCAGCACATACTTGCTTACAGCTGTGAAGAAGTTTAATTGTTTATCTAAGTTGTGGGAACGACATACGGAGAAAGTGCATTGAAGGCTAGGACGATTTCCTTATTTTATTCAATTATTGTAAGCCTTTGCTTGTAATTATTTTCGTTGTCACTAATTTGCATATTGAGAGAGAACATGGAGCCTCTCTACTCTTTCTTGGAAGGGTATCTATCTGGATATTGACTTTTATTATTTGTATAAATCTCTGATTGATGCCACATTTTGCAGGAAGGGTATCGATCTAGTGTACGTTTCATAACTTGATCTATGCTTATAAAAACATTCTTATTTTTGGAGATTGCCTGAAGCTTTATTATACCAATCTGGAGAATTTGCATGAAGGTTGCCCTAGTGTTGTTTGTTGAATCGTCTGGTAATTGTATGAAAATCGATCTGAGTTGGAAATGTTATTGATGAATCTGTGCCTATGCAATTTATGTCTGGTAGTTATATTGAATTCTTTATTCTGAGAAATGTAATAATTCTGTGAATTCCTTTCCAGAATCATTTATGGTTTATGATGAGAGATTCAAAAGATTGCTTTGGGATTTGAGAGATTCACAAAAATTTTCTATAAATTGTTGTTGCCCGAACATGCCCTGCATAAGAGCTCATGTGGTGCGACTACATATTTGTGAAGAGAAAACTAATTGTAGGTACTGCATCAACTAGAACTTCAGGTACACATGAAAGTTAGATAACAGAGTTCGTTGAACATAAATGCAGGGGTTTGAAAAGTACTGTGATTCATGGTTTTGGTCATGTAAGTCAAAAGTTGGAAAGGACAATTGAATGAAGTATCTATTTTTAGTTACAGTAGGAAAAATGACTAGTACCATCACATGGTAATATCTATTACACTTAACCCTTGTGACTTTATGTTGAGTTTATTATTGTTAATGTGTAAGGTGGTGTTGCATTGTCAATTTTCTCAAGTTATATGTGGCGTCTTGCGAATTGTGTTGTTGTAAGTTGGAAAGGTTTGTGGCTTTGTGTGAATGCTTACTTATCAAATTCTGGGGTTGAAAGAACTGAAAAGGCTCTTACCAATGAATGAGAAATGGGGTAAGGCATGATTTATGCTAAAAGTTTGATGTTCTTTGAATTGATAATATGATAAACTGACCACCTATAAAGTACTTGCAGGCATGGGGATTTATGGCCATGAAAAAGGCTAATGCTCCAGGACTATGATGAGTTAAATCTCATGTGTATAAATTTATCACCAGAAGAGGGAGTGGTGATGGAGGTAGTGGTTAAAATCTACCTTGTTTTCCCCCGGGCTAGCGAGGGACCATTATGCATTCTGGGGATGCCCAGATGTAAGACATGTGGTTAAGACTCGTTCCGCACACATTAGAGTACTGTCACATGAGTTGGAGGACTCTGTGAAGAGAATAACCTCTAAGCGCTATGGAGGTGTGCGAGAATGGAGTGCCTCAGCTTGGTGAAGCACCCTAAAGGAGATACCGCTAAGAGGGGTACAGGGTATCGTCCTTGTGTTGGGTGGCTTGAATGAAGAATAGTGACAAGCAACCTGAATAGCACAGAGGAGATACACGAAGGGTTGGTATGGTCCTTGTGTTTGGTGGCTTGAATTGGTACTTGGAGTACTGTTGGCACTTGATGTGATGGGATGAAGGACATCCAAAGAAAGGAACAATGCGGAAAAGGTATGTGCTTTGCAGGTAAACTTGTACCGATGAGGTAATATGTTATTGGCAATAGAACTGATATGTTTTGCAAATTGTATAATGGGATTTATACATTGTCTCAAATGTCAATGCTAATCGTTATGTTTTATTGATGTATCAATTGCATTCTGGAAAATAATTGGGTATTACGGCACCAATGAACACTAGAAAAGATTGCAGATTGTTACAATGAAAAAGAAATCTATGACTTTTGTTTAAATTGTGATTTGGACATGAATTAATGTAAGGACTAAGTTGTAGTTATGATGCTGAAGAAAAGGGGCTTGCTCATTTCATTTCATGATGAATTGACCCTTATTTATGAAATTTGGGTAGACCCGATTTTTGCAGGTCCTACGAACCCACAAGGATTGAAAAAGAAGAACAAAAAGAGAGATTTAGGCAAAGCAAGAAGAGATGACTCCAGAGAAGAATAAAAGTTTTGTCAAAGAAACAAGAAACACCGAGGACGGTGTTCTTTCTTTTAGAGGGGGAGGATGTAATGTCCCTCTCCTACAATAATTTGTACCTTTGCATATTATTGTATGAGGCTTCTGGGTGAGGAGCTCAAGTGCCAAGGCCCCACCCAAAGAGAAACATGAAAGTTAGGTGAAATTCTAATAAATCATATCATAAAGACAAAGGAAAATTTAGGGAAAAAGGACAAGTATTAATAAACTGAAGATCTATCTATGATAGATATAAGTCCTCCGTAAGGAAGAAAGAAAATGACAAACTAAGCCTTCATAAAATAATAAAGGAGAGTTAAAAGGATATATAAATTAAATGGGGATGAAGATGCCTACCTCGACTGGCATGATGAGGGAAAAATACTATTTATACTCTCCTTAAGATTAAAAAAAATAAATAAGGAAATCCCTTATATTAACGACAACATAAGGTCATCCTAGAACTTCGAGGAGATCCGTGGATGATTAAAAATATAAGGGGATTAAAAAGAAATCATTTATACATATTTTCCTTTGCATAACGAGGGAGGAGTTATTTATTAATTATTCAGCGAGGCACGTTTTAGACAAGTATTTGTTAACCCTAAAATATTTATGAAGGCCATTAATGGACTACGGATTTCAGAGAGATGTGCCTCACCAAGGATTATGGCACAATAACCGCTTACATTGGTGGAATTACTGGTTGGGCAGGTCGCATGCCTTGGGTTAATTTTCGTTACGGCAAAATTTTTGGGAAGACCACCTCAACACTAATTGTGACAGAATTACTGTTCTAAAATTTGGGAATTATTCCCGCAGCATGAAATGCTGCCAAATACTTTAAATTTTCCTTACAGACAGTCGGATGGGGTACACACCTCTCAGCCTTTTGGTAGGAAGGGGGGGTAGGAAAATAATCCCAGTTTGCAAAAGCGCAGGTCTATTATGGTGAGGGGAGGAAAATCCAAGTTGGGCGATGGAGCTCTGTGTTTTGTCCTACTCCTTCCATTTTTTTCCTCCTTTCTAGCTACGCAACACTCAAGGTAAGAAATCCTTTTTGGCGAACTAAAAGGTAAGGTAGACTTGACCTTCGCTCGTTCCTTTGTCTAGCTCGTTGCTGTTATGTGCTTGATGTCTTGTTTTGGAGTTGACGTCTTGATGGCTGTGGTTTCCATCCTAACTGGGTCGTGTCTACTTCTTTCGCTGGCCATTACTTCTGTTGAATTGTGGGTTCCTAGTCGTGACTGTATTCTTCCTATCTTCAGCTGGCTGCCACTTTTTTGAGACGTGAGCCAGTTTGCTGACCAGTTTATTGCCTTCCTGCTGGGCCGTGTGCTGGTGTATTCCTTACGGTTAGAACCATGACTATTTCGTAATCTCCTTGAGTGAGCCGTAAGATGGAGTATACCCTAGGGCTGAGGCCATGACCGCGCTGAGGTCTCTCTGTTGAAACACAGTCTGGTTGTGACTTGTGGATTGAGACCGTGACTGCCTGGGGCTTCTTGACTATGGCCACGACTTGTTGGATTGTTTTGATTTCCCTTTGATTGAATCGTAACCTTTCTATTGTTCTCCTTCTGGCAGTGAGTTCTTTCTCTATGTAGGCCGCGACCTTGTGTTATTTCACCTTGCTGGTTGTATGATACCTCGCTACGCTAATCGTGCTCATAATTTTCCCGTCTTGCTGGGGTGAAGCATGTCCTTAGATAGGTTGCGATTCTGTGGATTCTCCTTGAGAATACCATGACTGCTATATTTCCGTTTGAAGCCGCTAAGGGCTGGGGTGTGATTCGAGTAGGTTTTTAGGGCTGACCCTTGAAATTTTGCATGGATGTTTGACCCTGTAACCAAGGCTGTGACCTTGTTGTATTCTTGAGTAGACAGTGATTTTGTGGTTGATTAATTGTAACTATTTGAGCTGGATGTGTGTCATCTTTTGACTTGTGTTGATGCATCCTATTCCTCAAGGAGTGCAAGAACCACCATGTGTAAGTTTAGGCTACAGTCCAATGGATGTTGGTCCAGTCTGGTTAGCATATGCAGCAAGCACGTTTTGGGTTTCAGTTTAGTTTTAACATTTTTATGTATTCATATAAATGGTAGCCCTGCCTTGCAGTATAGATTTCAATATTTTTAGACTTAGATCGCGAGATTGGGTTTCAGTGTAGTTTAAAACAATTTCACCGAATTCATGCCGCATCTTCCTTTGATGGTCGTACTTTGCAGCGCGAGTTCACTTACTTTTGTTTCCTCACTGGTCATCTCGAAAATTATACCCTTTTATCCTTGTGAGAAGGTGCTTCTTACAGTACTTTCCATTGGGAACATATTCTCTGTTTTGGGGGGGGTCATTTGTTAATCCTGATAAGATGTCTAAACTATGGCTCTAAGATCTGTCTTGAAGGAATCCTAAAAATATCTAAAAAAGATACAAGCCACGATTTCAAACTATAAGTTATTAAAAATCAGTGCGTTGGATCCCATGTTTAGCAACATGATGGAATCTAAACTGGCCCTCTCTGGATTTTAGTGTTAAACACTTAATCTGCATACGTTATTATTCCAATGTGCATAAGAATATAACATAGTGCATATGAATTATAAATATAATCTCCAGGAGATACTCAGACAGCGGGGATAGCTCGTTTAATGAAAAAACATGGATATAGGACATTAATTGCTATATATATATATATAGTTTTGTTCTTTTACTTAAAAAGAATTGATGCTTGAAGAAAAAGGGAAAAAACAAAAACTACATATGCCATTTTTCATATGGTGAAGGAACCCTCGTGATATTGTTATATCATAAGATTGTTAGGATTTAGTATATGAGCTTATTTCAAGAATAATAAAGAGGTCCTAAAAGAGGGTTGTTGTCTCTCTGTGTAGAGCCTTGAGGAAAGATAAAACCGGCCATGAACGAGCCGTGATTTATGTAAGCACACATTTTTTTTATAAAGAAATAAAAGAACAAATAGGTTGGTGGATGTAGCCTCGTGGACGAGGTGAACCACGTGAAGATGGTTGTCTCATTGTGTTATTTTGTTGTGCTGGATTATTCTCTTTGTTTACTTGATGATTATGAATGCTGTATAAATGTTTTAAATTGGTGAAAGATTACTAAAAATGTTACTTTGCAGACTTCTTGAGTGCTTTATAGCTTTCAGATAGCAGGGGTATTCTACAATGGAGTAGGATAAGGTAGGGTATCTTAAACTATACAAGGATAGAGTAGGCTAGGATAGGCTCGGTTAAGAAAGAGTAGGTTCGACTAAGATAGAGAAGACTAGAGTGCAATGGGATAGTCTAGGCTAGAATAGTCTAGGCTAGGCTGTAGTAGGCTAGGCTAGAGTAAGCTAAGCTAGAATAGGATAGACTAGAGTAGGATAAAGTAGGTTAGGATAAAGTAGGCTAGGATAAATTAGGTTGGGTTAGGCTAGGCTACAGTAGGTTAAGATAGTCTAGAGTAAGCTAGGATAGATCAGGCTTGGATAACCTAGAGTAGCCTAAGCTAGGTTACGCTACAATAGGCTAGGTTAATCTAGACTAGAGTTGGGTGGGATAAAGTAGTGTAAGCTAGAGTAAGCAAAAGTATAGTAGTTTAGGATAGATTAGGATAGTTTAGAGTTGGTTAGGATAGGCTAGAGTAAGTTAAGCTAGGGTAGAGATAGGATAGAGTAGGTTAGGAGAGGCTTGGTTAGACTAGGCTAGGCTAGAGTTTGTTAGGCTAGACTAGGCTAGGGTAGAATATGATAGAGTATGTTAGGCTAGAGTATGCTAGGATAGGCTCGACCGGGCTAGTCTAGAGTAGGCTATGCTAAGCTAGAGTAGGCTAGTCCATGTTATAGTAGGATAAGCTAGGATAGGTAATGGTAAGATAGAGTAGGATAGGATAGAGAAGGCTTAGCTACGGTAGAGTAGGGTAGGCTACAATAGAGTAGGATAGGCTATAGTAGGATGGTCTAGAGTAGGTTAGGTTAGGATAGAATAAGTTAAGCTAACATAGAGTAGGCTAGGATAGAGTAGGCTATGGTAGTCTAGGTAGGCTAGACTAGGCTAGTCTATACTAGGCTATAGTAGGTTAGGAAAAGCTAGATTAAGCTAGGTTAGGTTAGGTTAGTGTAGGATAGGATAAATTAGGCTAGGATAGGCTATGCCAGGCTAGAGTAGGGTTCGAAAGAGTAGGATAGAGTAGATAGGTTAGGATAGAGTAAGATAGAGCAAGCTAGGATAGAGTAGGTTAGGGTAGGATAGGATAGTCTACAGTATCCTAGGATACGCTAGAGTAGGCTAGGCTAAGCTAGAGTAGGATATGCTAGGATAGGATAGAGTAGGATATGCTAGAGTATGGTAGGGTAGAGTAGAGTATGTTAGGATATGCTAGCGCATATTAAGGTAGGATATATACTTAGTCTAGGATAGAGTAGGATAGGGTAGGTTACAATAGACTAGGCTAAGCTAGAGTAGGTTATGATAAGGTAGAGTAGGATAGGCTAGGGTAGGCTAGAGAAGGTTAGGTTAGGAAAGGATAGAATAGTGTAGGGTATGATAGGATAGAGTAGGCTATGCTAGGATAGGTTAGGTTAGAATAGGATAGAGAAGGATAGGATATATTAGGCTAGGATAGGGTACACTAGTCTAGTCGAGGCTAGAGTTGGGTAGGTTAGAATACCCTAGAGTAGAGTAGGCTAGTCTAGAGTAGGCTAGGATAGGATATGCTAAAGTAGGGTAGGGTAGAGTAGGATAGGATAGGATAGGCTAGAGTTGGGTAGGCTAGGATAGGATAGAGTTGGGTAGGCTAGAGTAGGCTAGAGCATAGGAGGCTATCCTAGAGTAGGCTAGTCTAGAGTAGGTTAGGCTAGGAGACAATAGGAAAGGATAGAGTAGGCTATGGAAGGATACGTTAGACTATGCTAGGATATGGTAAGATGGAGAAGGCTAGGTAAGGAAGGATAGAGTAGATTAGCTTAGGCTAGGCTAGAGTAGGGTAGGCTAGAATAGGCTAGTGTAGTGTATGCTAGGCTAGAGTATCCTAGTCTAGGATAGAGTAGGTTAACCTAGGATAGAGAAAGGTAGGATAGAGTAGGATAGGGTAGGCTATGATAGACTAGTCTACACTAGAATAGGCTAGGTTATCCTAAGCGAGGATAGAGTAGGATGGGATATATAGAGTGGGATATGATAGGATAGGCTATAGTGGGTTAGGATAGGCCATATTATGCTAGGCTAGGCTAGGCTAGGCTAGAGTAGTCTAGAGTAGTCTAAGCTAGAGTAGGGTAGGGTAGGATACGCTAGAGTACGTTTGGGTAGAGAAAGATAGTGTAGGGTAGGTTATGCTAGGGTAGCCTAGTCTAAAGTTTCCTAGGCTATGCTAGAGTAGCTTAAGGTAGGCTAGACTAAGTTACACTAGAGTAGGCTAGGATAGGATAGTTTAGACTAGGGTATGATAGAGTAGGAAAGGTTAGCCTAAGCTATGATAGAGTAGGATAAGATATGATAGAGTAGGATCTAGATGTCCTTATTACGAGAAAAGAAGATGGCACTCTGGGACACGAGGTGTTCCGTAAAAAGACACACACGGATAGCTACCTCCACGCAGAATCCCACCACCATCCTTCCCAGAAGATAGGTGTTCTCAATACTCTGGCTGTGAGAGCCTCGAGGATGGCAGATTTGTAACATATTGAAAAAGAGAAAGACCACCTCAATGAATTCTTCACAAACATAGGTTACAAACCTAAGGTCATCACGAAGACCCTTAGCAAAACCCACAACAAGAACCTTACGGGTGCGAAAACCTCTAACAACAAGACCACCACCAACCCACGAGCTTACTTACCGTATATACAAGGGGTGACTAATAAGATCGCTAGAATTCTCAACAAGAACAACATCATGACTTCGTTTAAACCCCTAGAGACCATTAGGAATAGAATGAGATCTGTTAAAGATCCAGTTGATCATACACAATTCAGAGGGGTTTATAAGATCCCTTGCTCGTGCAAGATCAGCTATATCGGTGAGACGGGACGTTCTTTCCACACGCGGCTAAAAGAACATGGGGTAGACATTAGAAAAGAACGTATCCATTCCTTAGCCCTTGTGGAACATGTAGCCAAAACCAAACATCATATTTTCCTAGAAGACACCATCATCCTCGCGAAAGAAGACCACTATTTTAAAAGAAAATTTAGAGAGGCCTTAGAGATTACCAAACTCCCACACAACCTAAACAAGGATGGTGGCCTCGAGGTGAGCACTATTTGGATTCCACCTATTCTCAATTGGAAAGGCCACTATGTCCCTTAACCAGGTCCCTTCTGCCCTCTTTTCCTCTTTCAAGCCCTTACCCCCCTCTTTTTCCCTTTGTCCTCCTGCCTTGTCCTTAGATAAAACCTTAATCTAAAATAACCTAAAAATTAATTTTAAATTTGAAAAATCAATTTTGTTTCAGTTTAAAACTTTAGGGTTTTAATTAATTTAAAATCACTCTTTTAACCTTATATTTCCGTTCAATTCTTTAGGAATTTTGAATGAAATTGAATTAAACCGTTTAACTTTTCAAGACCCCTCCTCATCCGAAAATTAATCTAAAAGTTTCTCATTAATTGTAGACATACTAATATGCCTTAAGATTAAACTCAATTTGTTAATAATAAGAATAATTTCAATGACTTTAGGATTCAAAATCTATTATCAGGTTTTTAAATTTGTTATTAATAATAATAAATTGAATAAACTTTAAGGTTTTAAATTTATTTTAGGTCTTTATTATAATAAATCCAAAAATTAAACTTAAAGAACACCTTTGAAAAATTAGGTATAATTAAAATTCATTAAGATTTTTAATTTATTATGAGGGTTTTTAAAATTGTTAGTAATATTAATAAATTTAAAAACTTTAAGGTCTTTAGATTTATTATTAAGGTCTTTAGATTTATTATTAAGGTTTATAAAAATTATTATTAATAATAATAAAATTTAAAACTTTAGGTTTTAAAGGGTTAACTTTAACATTTCAACCTTAAAATCCTAATATTAAGTCACCTTTTAATCAAATTTAACTATAATTAATATTAAAATTAATTAATAATGACAAATTTATTAACTTTAAGGTTTTTAATTTGTTATTAATAACAATAGATTTAAAAACTTTAGGTTTTTAGGTTTAATATCAAAAGTTTTTAAAATTGTTATTAATGATAATAAGTTTATATTTTTAGGGTTTTGATATTTTTGGGGCACTGGGTGCGTTTTTATAAAATAAAACTTTAAGGTTTTTAAAAATTTTCAAGGAAATTTAATTATAATTAATATTAAAATTCGTTAATAATAACACTTTAATAACTTTAGGTTTTTAATTTGTTATTAATAAAAATAGATTTAAAAACTTAAGTTTTTAGGTTTAATATCAAAAGTTTTTAAAAAATTTATATTTTATTGGGGGGTTTTTAAATTATCAATTCAGAAACTTTAGGGTTGTTAAGAATTGTAAGCAACATTTCTCCTTAATAAAAAAAAAATTCATGTTGTCTTAATTTAGCCATTAATAATAAAAATTTAATAATATAAACAATTTTTTCCCGTAAAATAGGTGGAGGGAATAATTTTTCCACGCACTTTGAAACCAAATAAAATTAAAAGTGATTAGCATACCCTAGTCTCCACGGCCGACCTACCGGTTCCAGTATTTAACTTTGGTTCTCACTCTCTCCACATTCAACTTGTCCTAATGATGGATCCTGATATGGATTCAAAACGTCGACCTCGTCATTTCGATACTATGGTTTTTCCGATTACATCTCCAATAACCTATCACCACAGAAATTTGGCAACAGAGGATAAGATAGGTTAGGCTAAGCTAGAGTATGCTAGGCTGGGTTAGGATAGAGTAGGCTAGGCTAGGGTATGCCATGCTAGAGTAGGGTAGGGTAGGATAGGCTAGGCTAGAGTAGGTTAGTATAAGCTACAATAGTGTAGGTTAGGCTAGTATAGTAGAGTTGTCTAGAGTAGGCTAGGATAGGCTAGTATAGAATATGGTAGGATAGATTAGAGTAGGTTATGTTAGGCTAGAGTAGGTTCATCTAGGATAGAGTAGGCTAGGATAGAGTAGGATAGGGTAGGCTAGGTTAGGCTATGAAAGGGTAGGCTAGGCTAGGCCAGAGAAGGATAATCTAATCTAGAATAGGCTAAGCTAGGATAGAATAGAGTATTGTAGGCTACGTTAGGATAGGATAGGATAGGTTAGGCTAGGCTAAGCTAGGCTAGGATAAGCTAGTCTAGGATAGTCTAGGCTATGCTAAACTAGGCTAGGCTAGAGTAGGCTAGAGTAGGATAGGCTAGGCTAGAGTAGGCTCACTATAAGAATGAATAAAATAATATATTTCAATGTGAGGAAATCAATGGGTGCATAAAAAATATACTTGCACGTACAAAGAAAACTATACTACATGGAGGGACAATGACTTTTTCAAAGAAAGAGAGACATACATGTACCTGGAGGAGAGGTGGGTCACTAGTGGCCCCAATTGGGTTCTCTTCAAGCACGAATCACTCACTAGGAATATGCATAAAATAATATATGTCAATGTCAGCAAATCAATAGGTGCACCAAAATGCTACTTGCGTGTACAAAGAAAACTATACTACATGGACAGACAATTGGGGACACACAGATACAAGAAATTTTGTAATAGGGTGCCAACAAAATAAGAGATATATACAAATACATAGGGGATGTGGAGAGGTGGATCACCAGTGGGTGAAATATTGAAAACGAACTAAAACGATGGGCATATGCATCAAAGAGCAAGGTCACTCAGGTGGCATGTCTATCAGACATATGTATCTACATAAAAAAACATAAAGATACAGTTAGATAATGTCAAATAATTAAAAGCGTACATGTTTAATGATTAAAAGCATAATTAAAAGAATACGTGTGATTGTGAATATTCCTCTAACTGTGACACACCTGTCTCAGATGCAACAAACTCATCGGTCCCACCATGAATAAAATATGTTTTATCAAGATTAAGATGTACTAAACATGTCAATCCTTATGAGGGATAATTTTAAGGATCCATGCTTATTTAAAAGTGTAGAAACTTTGGCGAATCTTACCAATTCTTAAAATGTCATTTATAAAATATTTGGCTATATTTTTATAAAAATATTTTAATTTTTAAGGATTTTATATAGTCTATATAATAATCTCACAATTTTTGGAGTGAAAAAAATCACCCCATGAAAATTGCGTGAAATAGGTCTTCAGAAAATGAAAATCGACCATTCTTTTTTTTTGAAAAAATCATGGAAAAATAGCCCATGGAGTAAGTTTTTCCCCTAAAATTTTTCTTGATTCCTACTATAACTATGTTAATCGTGATGAGAAGTTAAAAAGTAATGTTTTTACAAGTAATATGTATAGAAGTTTCATCACAATTATATCTCTAATATGTATAGAAGTTGATCCCTATCATTCCTAGACATGATCTATTTTCATCCTAATACACCTATGGGAACTAACACTTGATAGTGTATTCCAAGAGAAGTAGGGACCCCTATCTCTGGTACACACTTCCCAAATGTTTCCTTTTGTTATATGGAATCTCAATAGTTTTGATTTACATTTCATGTAGTTTACATTTCATGCAATTTAAATTTCCAACACTTTACATTTGATGGAAGTGTGTGAGTGAAGCGTGATTTTTATTTTCATACACTATGTGGTTTGGTTTCCCCTTCTCAATCAACATATAAAAACATGGTTAATTTCTAGTCATTTTGATGTAAATAAAAAATAGGTCCATGAAACCTATTAGTATATTCTTGAGTAGGATGCTAGCATGCATACTTAGAGACACCAATTGAGTCTTGTTTTTGCATATAATTTGCATGACACCTCATTATTTTACTAACACTGGTTCATAATTTATGTGAGGTAAAACTAAGAAATTATTTTTCTCAACATTTTACCACCATTTCCACGGAGGTGTCAAAGAACTAGGTTTGAATTGGTTTCCCATTTCTTAGCTAATATTATTCTAATATATTGTCCATATCCTAAAACATAAGGAGACAATTTGGTAAGGCAAGAGGTAAGAATGTGCATTCCATCCTGCTTCACTTGCTACATAGTATCACTTGATTTAGAATATCCTTGTACTGGATGAATTGATGCGAGTATAATTTGGTTTCTATTCCTTTCATTTTAGTTTGTTGTGTGGAATAAATAAGAGCTTCATGTCGAAAACTTAGTGAAATCATGACCTTAGTAGCATAGGGTGCTCAAGTACATGCTTTTCTTTGGAAGTTTCTTTTCTTTGAATATTTTTTTCATTTGCATAGAAGTTGTAGTTTTCAAATAAAATAAAAAACCTCTACACTAATCCATGTCTGAGACAAGGATTGTTGACCAACTGAAAAAATTACAAGTATGGTTAAAGATTTTTTGACTGGGGAAGGTTACTCCAGGAGATCTCTTGCATCCTTCCAGTAGAAATGAACATTTACGCATCAAAGAAGTAATAGATATTGATATTCATAAGGGACATATATGCATCTCAATAAGGAATAGAGGAGAAAGAGTCCCACGGACAACAAGTAGAATTAGCATTCTCTATTATTCTCCTTAATTTTTTTAATACACTAAAGAACTATGGATAAAATCAAATTAAGACTAAATTTTGGAGCATGAAAATCAAGATTCTCCTCGTAGTTTGTACTCAGATCCTTTGTGGAAGAGATAAATATTTCAATTTATAAAAAGTATGTCAAAGTAGGGAATCCAAGAAATTGAAAGTGAAGATGAATACATAGGGATATGTGACTACATTGAATTTTGGTTCCAAACAATAATCATGCCAGAACACCACTCCCTTCTTTAATATCTCTTGACGCAAAATAAAATAGTTTACAAACAATTAGATACATGTACAACCCTGTATAAGACGATAAATTATATAAATATTTGAAAATTTATCTACATCCTACATTGACGTTTTCAACAAAAACAAGACATACATGTACCTTGGGGGGAGGTGGATCACCAACGACCTCGATTAGGTGCTCTCCAAGCACTACTCGCTCACTAGAAGGCGGCATAAAATAATATATGTCAATGTCAACAAGTCAATCAGTGCACCAAAAAGATAGTTCCATGTATAAACAACACTATACTACATGGAGGGATAATGGTTTTTTCAAAGAAATAGAGACATACATGTACCTAGGGGGGAGAGGTGGGTCACCTAGTGGCCCCGATTGGGTGCTATTCAAGCACCAATTGCTCACTAAAAGGATGAATAAAATAATATATTTCAATATCATCAAATCAATGCGTGCACCAAAAATATACTTCCATGTACAAAGAAAACTATACTACATGGAGGGACAATGGATTTTTCAAAGAAAACTATACTACATACATGTAGAAAGAAAACTATACTACATACATGTACTTGGGGGGAGAGGGGGGTCAGTAACGGCCCCGATTGGGTTCTTTTCAAGTACAAATTACTCACTATAAATATGCATAAAATAATATATGTCAATGTCAACAAATCAATTGTTGCACCAAAAATCTTCTTGCATATACAAAGAAAACTCTACTACATGGGGGGGTAATTAGGGACACAAAGAGACACGAACTTTTGTAATAGTCCAACCAAATAAGTGAGATATACATATACCTGGGGGACATGAATAGGTGGGTCATGAGTGTGTTAAATAATTAAAAACAGATTAAAAGAATGGGAATATGTATTAAAGAGAAATGTTGCTCGGGTGGCATGTCTATTTGACATATGTTGCTACGTAAAAAAACATAAAGATACAATTAGATAAATTAAAATAATTAAAATAATACATGTTGAATCATTAAAATAATAATTAAAAGGAAACATGCGATTGTGAATCTTTCTCTACCTGTGACGAAGCTATCTCAGATGCAACAAACTCATTGTGCCAAGATTAAGATATATTAAATGTGCCCATCCCTACTATAAATAAGTAAATCACGATGATAAATTAAAAAGTAATGTTTTTAAAAGTAATGGTGAAGAACCAAAATCATATGAAACATTGACTACTGCATCAATATCATTAGCATCAATGGCCGGAATATGGGAATCTCGAGTGTCATTGGACATAAACTGTAAATGTGTTCATGTAAATTGTGAGATAATTAAAATAGAAATAATTTATGAAACAATCAAAAACTATGATACAAAAAATAATAGACTATGTGAAGAACGAGTTTGACTTGCATATTGGAGTAACCCATCACTTTGAAACTCTGAATAAGTCCCATAGAATATGTTTCCACAAGGTGTGCAAGGGTGTGGCATGACACAATGATTTGAACCCTCTGCATGTCCAGTGTGATCTATAGATCTAGTAGGGTCTGGAAACCCAAGTGGATCCTCTTTGTGTGATGGTACGACACGAGATGGGCTAGCCTTAGATAGGCCAACCCCTTGGCCTACATTTCCCTCAGCAACAATCCCATGCAGAAGCAGTGTATTTGCCAAATGGAATAATGCCTTAGTGTGTCATAAATCATGGGACTTGTAGGAAGATATAACCGAGGTGGGACTTGTGTGCATGGAGGCAGTTGCATATGGTTTGGATTAGTCCTCGCCCCTTTCCTATCTTGGGGAATCCCATGTTCTACCCCCTAGAACTCTAAAATATCAAATTAATTTACATGCTTACCCATGATAAGCTTGACATACAATTTTTTTAGGAAACAGAATGGGATGTCTCTATTCCATGAGGCTCTTCATCAAAGACCATGTACCAGCGATCCATCCAGTTGGATTTAATATTTAGTTATGTCCACCATTATATAGAAATGTGTGGTCATCTAGTGGGAGAAACCAATCAGGTGCTACTGTCCCGGAATAGTGAAAAAATTTGGTCTTTTGTTATATTTAATTTCTTTACATCTTTGTAGCTCAACCCGATGGAATAGTATTGCCTCTCGAAATCCTTGTAGAAGATAATGTTGTTTAGTGTTCCCTAGGAATTGGAAATTGTATTCATTATGTTACCTAGTTCCTCACCTAATGACCAACTTATGTGGTCCCCCACTCTAAAATTTAACTAAGGTGTCTCAATGCACCCAAACGAGGAAGAATTTCCAATTCCTATCATGTTCCTCCTCCATGTGTTCAGTGTTTGGATTTCGTAGGCTAGAGTAGGATAGGATAGGCTAGAGTAGGCTCACTAGAAGAATGAATAAAATAATATATTTCAATGTCTACAAATCAATGGGTGCATCAAAAATATACTTGCATGTACAAAGAAAACTATACTACATGGAGGGATAATGACTTTTTCAAAGAAAGCGAGACATACATGTACCTGGGGGAGAGGTGGGTCACTATTGGCCCCAATTGGGTTCTCTTCAAGCACGAATCACTCACTAGGAATATGCATAAAATAATATATGTCAATGTCATTAAATCAATAGGTGCACCAAAAATCTACTTGCGTGTACAAAGAAAACTATACTACATGGACAGACAATTGGGGACGCAGAGATACAAGAAATTTTGTAATAGGGTGCCAAAAAAATAAGAAATATATACATATACATAGGGGATGTGAAGAGGTGGGTCACCAGTGGGTGAAATATTGAAAACGAACTAAAACGATGGGCATATGCATCAAAGAGCAAGGTCGCTTAGGTGGCATGTCTATCAGACATATGTTTCTACATAAAAAAACATAAAGATACAATTAGATAATTTCAAATAATTAAAAGCATACATGTCTAATCATTAAAAGCATAATTAAAAGAATACATGTGATTGTGAATATTCCTCTACCTGTGACACGCCTGTCTCAGATGCAACAAACTCATCGGTCCCACCATGAACAAAATATGTTTTACCAAGATTAAGATGTACTAAACGTCTCAATCCTTATGAGGGATAATTTTAAGGATCCATGCTTATTTAAAAGTGTAGAAACTTTGGCAAATCTTACCAATTCTTAAAATGTCATTTATAAAATATTTGGCTATATTTTTATAAAAATATTTTAATTTCTAAGGATTTTATATAGTCTATATAATAATCTCATGATTTTTAGAGTGAAAAAAATCACCCCATCAAAATTGGGCGAAATAGATCTTCAAAAAATGAAAATCGACCATTCTTTTTTTTTGAAAAAATCATGGAAAAATAGCCCATGGATTAAGTTTTGCCCCTAAAATTTTTCTTGATTCCTACTATAATTATGTAAATCGTGATGAGAAGTTAAAAATTAATGTTTTTACAACTAATCGTGAAGCACCAAAATCATATGCAACATTGACTACTACATCAATATCATCAGCATCAATGACCGAAATATGTGAATCTCGAGTGTCATTAGACACTACTTGTAAATGCGTTCATGTAAATTGTCAAATAATTAAAATATAAATAATTTATGAAACAATTGAAAACTGTGATATAAAAAATAAGACACTATGTGAAGAATGAGTTTGACTTACATATTGGAGTAACCCATCGCTACGAAACTCTGAAGAAAGACCATAGCATATGTTTCCACAAGTTGTGCATGGATGTGGCATGATGCAACGCTGTGAACCCTCTACATGTCTAGTGTGATCTCTAGATCACGTAGGGTCTCAATGCCTAAGTGGATCCTCTATGTGTGATGTTCAAGGCCGAGATGGGCGAACCTAATATGTACCAACCCCTTGGCCTACATTTCCCACCCGACAATAGTCCCATGTCGAAGCAATGTCTCTGCCAAATGGAATAATGCCTCATGTGTGTCATGAATCATGGGACGTGCAGAAGGATATAACTAAGGGGGGTTTGGTGTGTGTTGAGGTCACCGTACACGGTTTGGATCAGTCCTTGCCCCTTTCCTATCTTGGGGAATCCCATGTTCTACCCCATGGAACTCTAAAATATCAAAGTAATTTATGTGTTTACCCAAGATAAACTCGACATACAATTTCCTTAAGAAA
>LPNX010904802.1:109093-130396 GCA_001517045.1 Pseudotsuga menziesii
GTACAACTTGATTTAGAAGATCCTTGTACTGGATGAATTGATGCAAGTATAATTTGGTTTCTATTCCTTTCATTTTAGTTTGTTGCATGGAAGAAATAGGAGCTTCATGTCGAAAACTTAGTGAAATCATGACCTTAGTAGCATAGGGTGCTCAAGTACATGCTTTGCTTTGGAAGTTTCTTTTCTTTGAATATTTTTTTTATTTGCATAGAAGTTGTAGTTTTCAAATAAAATAAAAAACCTTTACACTAATCCATGTTCGAGACAAGGATTGTTGACCAACTGAAAAAATTAAAAGTATGGTTAAGGATTTTTTGAGTGGGGAAGGTTACTCCAGCAGATCTCTTGCATCCTTCCAGTAGAAATGAACATTTATGCATCAAAGAAGTAATAGGTATTGATATTCATAAGGGACATATATGCATCTCAATAAGGAATAGAGGAGAAAGAGTCCCATGGACAACAAGTAGAATTAGCATTCTCTATTATTCTCCTTACTTTTTTTAAGAGACTAAAGAGCTATGGATAAAATAAAATTAACACTAAATTTTGGAGCATGAAAATCAAGATTCTCCTTGTAGTTTGTAGTCAGATCCTTTGTGCAAGAGATAAATATTTCAATATATACAAAGTATGTCAAAGTAGGGAATCCAAGAAACTAAAAGTGAAGATGAATACATAGGGACATGTGACTACATTGAATTTTGGTTCCAAACAATAATCATGCCAAAACACCACTCCCTTCTTCAATATCTCTTGATGCAAAAACAAATAGGTTACCAACAATTAGATACATGTACATCCCTGCATAAGACAATCAATTATGTAAATATTTGAAAATTTATCTACATCCTACATTGACGTTTTCAAGAAAAACAAGACATACATGTACCTTTGGGGGAGGTGGATCACCAACGACCTCGATTAGGTGCTCTCCAAGCACCACTCGCTTACTAGAAGGTGGCATAAAATAATAACACATATGCGTTATAAATTTCCTTCTCAAACTTGCATTTTGGATTTTTAGAGTGGCACTCAAAGGTGGAACCATCTTCCAACATGCGTTTGCTTACAAATTTTGAAATGACCACCACCGTAATAATAATAAATATTTAATTTTAAAGTAAAAATTCATTTATTAATTTTAACCTAAACATTCATAATACACGATATTAGGTAAAATATTAAAAGTAATCTTAAGAGTCTATCAATTGAAAAAGATTAATTAAAATATGGGCCAACTAATTATAATTTCCTCCAAATATATATAAATTAAAATCCTTCATAAAATCTAGTAGATATTTGAAGCAACTTCAAGTGCTTCAATGATGTTGTAAGTATTACCAACCTTAAGATAATAGAATCATAAGATATCAAAAACTTACAAATCGAATAATTTCTTAACACCACAAACCAAAATGGATCATGCAAATGATATGTTATATAATGCAAATACTATTTCCAAATAATAATTTACAAATACTCCATAAAATAACAAAGTGTCAAGTATAATAGAGTTAACAAAATCATCAACAAGTAAGAAGGGATTTTTCTACTCTTCTCTATGCATGAAAAAGGAAACTCAAAGCCATTTTTTCATTTCATTGTTTTGCAAGGTGATCCAATAATTAAATATTAAAGCTTCTAATATAATTCCATACAAATATAAATCAATAGAATAGAATTTCATGTAAAACAAAACGAAATAAAATTCAAAATAGATATAGGCATGACTATTATGAAATGTTTGATGCTATTTGGAGTTATTCTAATATGTAATAATTGTATCAAAACAAATTAAATATTTTTTTATGGATATTATTACAACTACACACATTAGTGATATTTATAGAAAGAATGTTGACAATTTTATAATAATTTCCTATCAAAGATAAGAATATTCAATTAAGTTGGAAAATAAAATGTGTGTGTTCAATTAAGCTTTAAAAATTAAATAATTTAGAGTATACATAAAAGCAAAAACCAAACCAAAACATAAGTGACTATTGTAAAAAAAATAAAACCACATAAACATTTAAAAATTCATATAAAATTAAGAGGTTACTTAATTTTACTTTAAAGAACAATGCTAATTCCAATAGTGTAAAACAAATATTGTTTTTCCATTTTCATCTAATGCTATTGCATGAGCATATTTATTGAATAATATTGAACATGCCTATCTTTATTCCAAATATAATTAAATGTTATTATGTTTGTAATATTTATGTATTAAGAGAAGGGTAAATTTTTTATATATATAGATAGTATATAAAGATAAAACATATATATTGAGAGGAGGGTAAATCTGTTATATTAAAGTAAAGGTTTTAAGATTTTCTTTTATTTTAAATTAATGACCTTTTTTTATCTAATGACTTATAGAATTAAATATATTTAATGCAGTTACTAATAGATAATTTGATGCTATTAAGATATTGTGAAATTTTGTCTAAGAGGCTAAATTGCTTTTGGGGATATGAGAATAAAGTGAAATATTTGTATCCCCACTTTCATGAATTAAACCATTTCTTTATCACATTATAAACTAAAGTAGAACAAAATGTCGAACAAAGTATAAACAATTTTTCAAACAAAACAAAATGTCACCCAAATAAAAAGCCAAATAAACAAAATTTCACAAACTATACAAAAAATGTCAAAGATACCTGAATAAAGCGAAATATTTGTATCTCCACTTTTATGAATTAAACCAATTTTTTATTAAACCATGAATTAAACTATACACAAAATGTCAAACAAACTATAAAAAAATATTCAAAAATACTTGAAATATTTTTATCTCCTGAATTAAACTATTTCTTTATTAAATTATAAATTAAACTATATTAAAAACATAACTCTATATACAAATTAAAAAAGTCTCAAACAAAATTATCTAATAGACAAAATGTACATTTAATCTTATTGATATTTAATCTTACAAAATAAAAAAAAAGTCAAAACCTATATAAAACAAGAAATGAAAAGCAAGAAAAAATATGGAATATTTAATCCTATAAAATAAGAAATCAAAATCTAGAAAAAGCACAAAAGCATCTAAAAATGATATTCCCAATTTCCAAATCTTGAATAAATTAAACATAAAAAACACAAAAATTTCAAAAAATGGTAACTCCCAAATCTATATAAAGTAAAGGGAAAAAGCACAAAATATTTGAAAGTATGATACGTTTGAATAACCGTTCCAGAAAGAGCGAGTGGAAAGTAATGTGTTATTAATGTGTTATATGTTATCGATGGATGGTCAGAAACAGAAGAAAACGATGAAACTATCCGTTGAGGTGAGGTTCCTAGGTGGATATATTTATTCAACATTTTCCTCTTTCCTCTTTTATCTATACGTGGATGGTCTGGGTGATGTGACTCCTGCGTTTTCCTCTTCTACATCGAACGGCCCACCCGGAGAATCTTGCGCACACGCTGAAACTTGGGAACGCAACCTCCTCGGCCTGAATCTTCAATGGGGACGCCAAGACGTGGAGGCAGTAGCGCTGGACGACCAATCCGTAGTTCAATTCCTCGGACTTCAAGGCCTGGCTTGTGCTTCAGGCGGGGAAATCGATTTCCTTGGTGGTGTGGAGACGGACACCGGTTATCTCAGCCTCCGCGATCTCAAGGATGTCAGGTTCGCCACTGACGCCATCACGTTCAGGTTCTTGAAAGTTGAAACTCATGACATTGTTCGACGTTGGGCCCGAGAGGTTGCTCCGGGTTTTTCTTAAAGCAGTAGACGAATTCCGAGAGGGTGCTCGGGTGTCTGGAAACTCATGAAATTGTTCCCGTTGGTCCTGACCTGTTTTTGGTTTTCATAGAAGTGAAAGAGGACGCTGGGCTGGCAGTTTACTCCAACAAATTGCTTGGCGACGTGGCTACGGTGGGCCTGTCGTAGTTCTTGTGGCTCGTTCTTCACCACCCGCGCGTCTAGGAGCGGATTCTTGCGGAGATCCAGTCGATCTTGAACGAGAGAGCCCACAATTCAGTGAATTTTATTCTAGAAGTATGAGGTTGAGTTAGAGGTATGTATGGCTCTGGGTTATGTTACCTTCTTTCTCAATATTTTAACCATGATGCCATGGCTATGGAAAAGTGCCCAGGTCTTATCTCATGGAAAAGCCTAGTTTGGATTGGACTGTGGCAAACAACTTCCAGGTAGGTTGAATAACTCAAAGGTACATGCTATTGTTATTTTCTCTACTCTTCTACGACACCTTAGTTCTATTTTTATATAGAAATTAATTATATCTGAATCAGAGATTTATTGGTTTTATTTTATTAGATGTGAAGATTTGTTATTTTTATTTTATTTGTGTAGTTTTCTTTTTATTAATTAATTAAATAAATAGAAAATTTGTATATCACTATTTTATGTAAATTACAAAATAACATTTATAATGCAATAATTATTTATAAATAAAAATTAATTGTAAGATATGTATTGTATTCTAAATTGAATATTTATATATATAAACTATTTTTATTTTAATGTGTATGGAGTTTATTTTCTATTTTATTTATAAATTTACAATTGATGTTTGTTAGTCTTTATGTATACTTTTCTAATTTTTAGAGTGCAATGTATACTTAGCAAATTTCTTTATTATGTGGTTGGTGTAGTTACTTGTAATATTTTGTATGTTTTACTGAAATTATGTAATTTTCATTTCAAATGGCATAATGGATATGTGATAAAGTATTTGACATTAAAAATGGATTTTCATTAAGTTAGACATTTTATCCGTACATTATAATTGATGTGTTCAAAGTTAGGATTATGGTTAGGATCCTTGCTTACGGTACGCTAGGATACAATAAGATAAGCTAGGATAGGCTAGCTTAGAGTAAGAAAAGGTAAGTAGTTTTGCTTAAGGAAAGCTATTGTAAGGTAATGTGCTAAAAGTTAGGCTAAATTAGGCTAGGTTAGTCTAGGCTAGAGTATGGCAAGGTTAGGCTAGGCTAGATTAGCCTAGGTTAGCCTAGAATAATCTAAAGTAGTAGAGTAGCAGATTAGGCTAAAGTAGAGTAGAGTAGGCTAGAGTATGATATACTAGAGTAGGCTAAGGTAGAGTAAGCTAGTCTTGAGTAGGTTAGGCTGTTCTAGAGTACGTTAAGATAGACTAGACTAAGCTAGGATAGAGTAGGCTAGGGTAGGCTAGGTTAGACTAGGCTAGGCTAGCTTAGAGTAGGCTAGGCTAGGCTAGGATAAGATAGAGTAAACAAGACTTGGCTAGGATAGAGTGGGATAGGCTAGGAAAAAGTAGGCTAGGATAGAGTAGGTGAGAGTAGGATAGGCTAGAGTAGGCTAACCCACGATAGAGTAGAGTAGGTTAGGATAGAGCAGGATAAGCTAGGCTAGAGTTTTCTAGGATAGACTAGAGTAGGGTAGAGTATGCTAAAGTAGGACCCGCTAAAGTAGGCTAGGATATGATAGGTTAGAGTATGCTAGTGTAGGATCGTCTATAGTAGGCTAGTCTAGAGTAGGTTAGGTTAGGATGAAATAGGTTAATCAAGCATAGAGTAATCTAGGATAGAGTATGATAGGGTAGGCTAGGCTAGACTAGGCTAGGCTAGAATATCCTAGTCTAGGCTATAATAGGCTAAGCTAAGCTAGGTTAGGATAGAGTAGGCTTGGATAAAGTATGCTAGGCTTCGCTAGGCTAGAGTAGGGTAGGCAAGAGTAGGCTAGAGTCAGCTAGGCTAGCCTAGGCTAGGATAGAGTAGGCCAATATATTAGGATAGAATGTGATAAGATAGCATAGGCTAGGCTAGGCTAGATTAGTGTAGGTAAGCCTAGAATAGAGTAGGTTAGAGTAGTCTATAATAGAGTAAGGTATGTTAGACTAGGATAGTGTGTATTATGCTAATATTAGTTAGAGTGGGATATGATATATGCTAGAGAAGCATAGGTTAGAGTATTCTAGGATAGGATAACCTATAGTATGCTAGGATAGATAGGGTAAGCTAGAGTGGGATAGAGTAGGATAAAGTAGACAAGGATAGGTAAGGCCGGGTTATCCTAGAATAGGATAGGATACAGTATAGTACGCTAAGTTATAGTATGATAGGACATGCTAGGATAGAGTATTCTAGAGTAATATAGGATAATATAGAGTAGGATAGAGTAGACTATGCTACAGGTGACTAGGCTAGTGTAGGATAAAGTAGGCTAGGATAGAGTATCCTAGTGCACAGTAGAGTAGGGTACGATAGAATATGCTAGGCTAGAGAAGACTTTAGTAAAGTAGGGTAGAGTAGGCTAGGATAGAGTAGTTTTGATTAAAGTAGGATAGATTAGGTTAGGCTAGGGTAGAGTAGGATACACTAGAGTAGGATAGCTTAGAGTAGGCTAGGTTAGAGTAGGATCAACTATAGTGGGCTAGATTAGTATAGGGTAGAGTATGCTATAGTAGGCTAGGGTAGGATATAGGAGAGAATAGGAGAGGATAGGCCAGAATAGGCTAGGTTAGGTTATACTAGGCTAGGATATGATATGATATGTTAGGCTAGAGCAGGATAGGATATAGTATGATAGAGTATTCTAAGCTAGAGCATGATAGGTTGGGCTTAGCTAAAGTAGTCTATGCTAAAGTAGGCTAAGTTATGCTACGCTAAAGTAGGCTAGGATATTGTGGTATATTCTAGGATAGATATAATAGGATAGGATTGGATAAGATAGGATGGGATTTACTATAGTAGTCTAGAGTAGGTAATCCTAGTGTAGGATAGGATAGGATAGGATAGAGTAGGAAAGGATATGATATTGTAGAATAGCCTATAGTAAGGTCTACCCTATCCTAGACAAGGCTATCCTACTCTACCCTAGACTAGCCTATCCTACTCTAGGCTATCCTTCTAGACCCGAGAGAAGTGAAGTTTAGGATATGATAGAGTAGGCTAGGTAAGGCTAAGATAGAGTAGGATAGGCTAGGAAAATATAGAGTAGACTAGGAAAGGATAATATGGAGAAGGATAAAGTAGGTTATGGTAGAGTAGGCTAGAGATGTATGTAGGACCAATAAATCCAATCTCTTTAATGCCATTTACAGGTTAATTTCCAACTGGAATCTAAGTATATAAAGAGTTATTAAAAAATATGATCGAATATTTCGCTCCACAAATTCATCGAGTTATGCCACCCCAAGTACACATGCATGGAAAACAAAAATCTAAATAAAGGAAAGAAGAAAAATGGTATAAAAAACGAGAGTTAAAGGGGTCAAGTGGCATAAAATAAATATGAAAAGATAAAATGTAAAAATTAATTAGTCATTAGACTATTACTATTCAGTTACAAGTGATATCATGGCTAACTCTATTCTTTTTCCTTAGACATTATATATTGTAATTCGAGCCATAAGCTCGAGGATGGAATTTTTAGAACTATAATTTTTCTTTCTGATATGTTCATTCATATGCATATTTTTTCCCATGTAAATATTTTTCCATATATTAAGGACGCAGATTCCTATGGAGAGTTCTTCTATTTTTGTCTTTTGTTATGTTTTACATTGTATGTGAGGTTTCATGAGAGAGATAATAAAGCATATTGGAGCATATTTGAGAAAATTAAGTATCAGTGATACCATTTTGTGATTAAATACTGAATATTATGTCAGAAATACAAATCTACATATAGAATTTCTAAATTTCGTATTTTGCACCTTAGTATGATCGAATTTGTCTTCATTTAGAAAATTTGCTTGGTGACAATTCGTGAATTCAAATATTGTCTCCATCTATTAAACTTATCTCCATTTCCTTATTTCTCTATTGGATTTAATAAAATTCCTATGCAATTTACCTTTGCTTCTACACAATTATTCATAAACTAGTTAATATACCTAAAGCTTTCAAACTATGAGTCAAATTCAAGTTTCATCACAATTATATCTCTAATATGTATAAAAGTTGATCCCTATCATGCCTAGGCATTATCTATTTTCAACCTAATACACCTATGGGAACTAACACTTGATAGTGTATTCCAAGAGAAGTAGGGACCCCTATCTCTGGTACACACTTCCCAAATGTTTACTTTTGTTATATGGAATCTCAATAGTTTTGATTTACATTTCCTGTAGTTTACATTACATGCAATTTAAATTTCCAACACTTTACATTTGATGCAAGTGTGTGAGTCAAGTGTGATTTTTATTTTCATACACTATGTGCTTTGGTTTCCCCTTCTCAATCAACATATAAAAACATGGTTAATTTCTAGTCATTTTGATGTAAATAAAAAATAGCTCCATGAAACCTATTAGTATATTCTTGAGTAGGATGCTAGCATGCATACTTAGAGAGACCAATTGAGTCTTGTTTTTGCATATAATTTGCATGACACCTCATTATTTTACTAACACTGGTTGATAAATTATGTGAGGTAAAACTAAGAAATTATTTTTCTCAACATTTTACAACCATTTCCACGGAGGTGTCAAAGAACTAGGTTTGAATTGGTTTCCCATTTCTTAGATAATATTATTCTAATAGATTGTCCATATCCTAAAACATAAGGAGTCAATTTGGTAAGGCAAGAGGCAAGAATGTGCATTCCATCCTGCTTCACTTGCTACATAGTATCACTTGATTTAGAAGATCCTTGTACTGGATGAATTGATGCAAGTATAATTTGGTTTCTATTCCTTTCATTTTGGTTTGTTGCATGGAAGAAATAAGAGCTTCATGTCGAAAACTTAGTGAAATCATGACCTTAGTAGCATAGGGTGCTCAAGTACATGCTTTGCTTTGGAAGTTTCTTTTCTTTGAATATTTTTTTTATTTGCATAGAAGTTGTAGTTTTCAAATAAAATAAAAAACATCTCCACTAATCCATGTCCGAGACAAGGATTGTTGATCAACTGAAAAAATTACAAGTATGGTTGAGGATTTTTTGAGTGGGGAAGATTACTCCAGGAGATCTCTTGCATCCTTCCATTAGAAATGAACATTTACGCATCAAAGAAGTAATAGATATTGATATTCATAAGGGACATATATTCATCTCAATAAGGAATAGAGGAGAAAGAGGCCCATGGACAACAAGTAGAATTAGCATTCTCTATTATTCTCCTTACTTTTTTTAAGAGACTAAACGGCTATGGATAAAATAAAATTAACACTAAATTTTGGAGCATGAAAATCATGATTCTCCTCATAGTTTGTACTCAGATCCTTTGTGGAAGAGATAAATATTTCAATATATACAAAGTATGTCAAAGTAGGGAATCCAAGAAACTCAAAGTGAAGATGAATATATAGGGACATGTGACTACATTGAATTTTGGTTCCAAACAATAATCATGCCAAAACACCACTCCCTTATTCAATATCTCTTGATGCAAAATCAAATAGGTTACCAACAATTAGATACATGTACAACCATGTATATGACGATCAATTATATAAATATTTGAAAATTTATCTACATCCTACATTGACGTTTTCAACAAAAATAAGACACACATGTACCTTTGGGGGAGGTGGATCACCAACGACCTCGATTAGGTGCTCTCCAAGCACCACTCGCTCACTAGAAGGTGGCATAAAACAATATATGTCAATGTCAACAAGTCAATCGGTGCACCAAAAAGATAGTTCCATGTACAAATAACACTATACTACATGGAGGGATAATGACTTTTTCAAAGAAATAGAGACATACATGTACCTAGGGGGGAGAGGTGGGTCACCTTATGGCCCCGATTGGGTGCTATTCAAGCACCACTTGCTCACTAGAAGGATGAATAAAATAATATCTGTCAATGTCATCAAATAAATGGGCGCACCAAAAATATACTTGCATGTACAAAGAAAACTATACTACATGGAGGGACAATGAATTTTTCAAATAAAGCGACACATACATGTACTTGGGGGGAGAGGGGGGTCACTAACAGCCCCAATTGGGTTCTGTTCAAGTGCAAGTTACTCACTATAAATATGCATAAAATAATATATGTCAATGTCATCAAATCAATTGTTGCACCAAAAATCTACTTGCATATACAAAGAAAACTCTACTACATGGGGGGGCAATTGGGGACACAAAGAGACACGAAATTTTGTAATAGTCCAACCAAATAAGTGAGATATACATATACCTAGGGGACATGAATAGGTGGGTCATGAGTGTGTGAAATAATTAAAAATGGATTAAAAGAAAGGGAATATGCATTAAAGAGAAATGTTGCTCGGGTGGCATGTCTATTTTACATAGTTGCTACGTAAAAAATCATAAAGATACAATTAGATAAATTCAAATAATTAAAACAATACATGTTGAATCATTAAAAGAATAATTAAGAGGAAACATGCGATTGTGAATCTTTCTCTACCTGTGACGAAGCTATCTCAGATGCAACAAACTCATTGTGCCAAGATTAAGATATATTAAATGTGCCCATCCCTACTATAAATAAGTAAATCACGATGATAAATTAAAAATTAATGTTTTTACAAGTAATGGTGAATAACCAAAATCATATGAAACATTAACTACTGCATCAATATCATTAGCATCAATGGCCAGAATATGGGAATCTCAAGTGTCATTGGACATAAACTGTAAATGTGTTCATGTAAATTCTGAGATAATTAAAATAGAAATAATTTATGAAACAATCAAAAACTGTGATACAAAAAATAATAGACTATGTGAAGAATGAGTTTGAATTGCATATTGGAGTAACCCATCACTTTGAAACTCTGAATAAGTCCGATAGAATATGTTTCCACAAGGTGTGCAAGGGTGTGGCATGACACAATGCTTTGAACCCTCTGCATGTCCAGTGTGATCTATAGATCTAGTACGGTCTAGAAACCCAAGTGGATCCTCTATGTGTCATGGTCCAACACGATATGGGATAGCCTTAGATATGCCAACCCCTTGGCCTACATTTCCCTCAGCAACAATCCCATGCAAAAGCAGTGTATTTGGCAAATGGAATAATGCCTCAGCGTGTCATCAATCATGGTACTTGTAGGAAGATATAACCGAGGTGGGTCTAGTGTGCATGGAGGCAGTTGTATATGGTTTGGATTAGTCCTCGCCCCTTTCCTATCTTGGGGAATCCCATGTTCTACCCCCTAGAACTCTAAAATATCAAATTAATTTACATGTTTACCCATGATAAGCTCGACATACAATTTTCTTAGGAAATAGAATGGGATGTCTCTATTCCATGAGGCTCTTCATCAAAGACCATGTACCAGCGATCCATCTAGTTGGATTTAATATTTGGTTCTGTGCACCATTATATAGAAATGTGTGGTCAACTAGTGGGAGAAACCAATCAGGTGCTAATGTCCCAAAATAGTGAAAAAATATGGTCTTTTGCTATATTTAATTTCTTTACATCTTTGTAGCTCAACCCAGTGGAATAGTATTGCCTCTCGAAATAGCTGTAGAAGATAATGTTGTATAGTGTTCCCTAGGAATTGGAAATTGTATTCATTATGTTACCTACTTCCTCACCTAATGACCAACTTATGTGGTCCCCCACTCTAAAATTTAACTAAGGCATCTCAATGCACCCAAACGAGGAAGAATTTTGAATTCCTATCGTGTTCCTCCTCCATGTGTTCGGTGTTTGGATTTCGTAGGCTAGATTAGGATAGGCTAGGCTAGAGTAGGCTCACTAGAAGAATGAATAAAATAATATATTTCAATGTCAGCAAATCAATGCGTGCATCAAAAATATACTTTCACGTACAAAGAAAACTATACTACATGGAGGGACAATGATTTTTTCAAAGAAAGTGAGACAGACATGTACCTGGGGGAGAGGTGGGTCACTAGTGGCCCCAATTGGGTTTTCTTCAAGCACGAATCACTCACTACGAATATGCATAAAATAATATATGTCAATGTGAGCAAATCAATAGGTGCACCAAAAATATACTTGCGTGTACAAAGGAAACTATACTACATGGACGGACAATTGGGGACACAGAGATACAAGAAATTTTGTAATAGGGTGCCAAAAAAATAAGAGATATATACATATACATAGGGGATGTGAAGAGGTGGGTCACCAGTGTGTGAAATATTGAAAACAAACTAAAACGATGGGCATATGCATCAAAGAGCAAGGTCGCTCAGGTGGCATGTCTATCATACATATGTTTCTACATAAAAAAACATAAAGATACAATTAGATAATTTCAAATAATTAAAAGCGTACATGTTTAATCATTAAAAGCATAATTAAAACAATACGTGTGATTGTGAATATTCCTCTACCTGTGACACACCTGTCTCAGATGCAACAAACTCATCAGTCCCACCATGAATAAAATATCTTTTATCAAGATTAATATGTACTAAACGTGTCAATCCTTACGAAGGATAATTTTAACGATCCATGCTTATTTAAGTGCTTCAATGATGTTGTAAGTATTACCAACCTTAAGATAATAGAATTATAAGATATCAAAAACTTAAAAATCGAATAATTTCTTAACACCAGAAACCAAAATGGATCATGCAAATGATATGTTATATAATGCAAATACTATTTCCAAATAATAATTTACAAATACTCCATCAAATAACAAAGTGTCAAGTATAATAGAGTTAACAAAATCATCAACAAGTAAGAAGGGATTTTCCTACTCTTCTCTATGCATGAAAGAGGAAACTCAAAGCCATTTTCTCATTTCATTGTTTTGCAAGGTGATCCAATAATTAAATATTAAAGCTTATAATATAATTCCATACAAATATAAATCAATAGAATAGAATTTCATGTGATACAAAATGAAATAAAATTCAAAATAGATACAGGCATGACTATTATGAAATGTTTGATGCTATTTTGGAGTTATTCTAATATGTAATAATTGTATCAAAACAAATTAAATATTTTTTTATGGATATTATTACAACTACACGCATTAGTGATATTTATAGAAAGAATGGTTACAATTTTATAATAATTTCCTATCAAAGATAAGAATATTCAATTAAGTTGGAAAATAAAATGTGTGTGTTCAATTAAGCTTTAAAAAATAAATAATTTAGAGTATACATAAAAGAAAAAACCAAACCAAAACACAAGTGACTATTGTAAAAACAATAAAACCACATAAACATTTAAAAATTCATATAAAATTAAGAGGTTACTTAATTTTACTTTAAAGAACAATTCTAATTCCAATAGTGTAAAACAAATATTGTTTTTCCATTTTCATCTAATGCTCTTGCATGAGCATATTTATTGAATAATATTGAACATGCCTATCTTTATTCCAAATATAATTAAATGTTATTATGTTTGTAATATTTATGTATTAAGAGAAGGGTAAATTTTTTATATATATAGATAGTATATAAAGATAAAACATATATATTGAGAGGAGGGTAAATCTATTATATTAAAGTAAAGGTTTTAAGATTTTCTTTTATTTTAAATTAATGAATTTTTTATTATCTAATATGACTTATAGAATTAAATATATTTAATGCAGTTAATAATAGATAATTTGATGCTATTAAGATATTGTGAAATTTTGTCTAAGAGGCTAAATTGTTTTTGGGGATATGAGAATAAAGTGAAATATTTGTATCCCCACTTTCATGAATTAAACCATTTTTTTATCACATTATAAATTAAAGTAGAACAAAATGTCGAACAAAGTATAAACAAATTTTCAAACAAAACAAAATGTCAACCAAATAAAAAGCCAAATAAACAAAATTTCACAAACTATACAAAAAATTTGAAAGATACTTGAATAAAGTGAAATATTTGTATCTCCACTTTCATGAATTAAACCAATTTTTTATTAAACCATGAATTGAACTATACACAAAATGTCAAACAAACTATAAAAAAATATTCAAAAATACTTGAAATATTTTTATCTCCTGAATTAAACTATTTCTTTATTAACTTATAAATTAAACTATATTAAAAACATAACTCTATATACAAATTAAAAAAATCTCAAACAAAATTATCTAATAGACAAAATGTACATTTAATCTTATTGATATTTAATCCTATAAAATAAAAAGTCAAAACCTATATAAAACAGGAAATGAAAACCAAGAAAAAATATGGAATATTTAATCCTATAAAATAAGAAGTCAAAACCTAGAAAAAGCACAAAAGCATCTTAAAAATGATATTCCCAATTTCCAAATCTTGAATAAAGTAAACAGAAAAAACACAAAAATTTCAAAAAATGATAACTCCCAAATCTGTATAAAGTAAAGGGAAAAAGCACAAAATATTCGAAAGTATGATACATTTGAATAACCGTTCCAGAAAGAGCGAGTGGAAAGTAATGTGTTATATGTAATCGATGAATGGATGGTCAGAAACACAAGAAAACGATGAAACTATCCGTTGAGGCGAGGTTCCTAGGTGGATATATTAATTCAACATTTTCCTCTTTCCTCTTTTATCTATATGTGGATGGTCTGGGTGATGCGACTCCTACGTTTTCCTCTTCTACATCGAACAGCCCACCTGGAGAATCTTGCTCACATGCTGAAACTTGGGCACGAAACCTCCTTGGCCTGAATCTTCAATGGGGATGCCGAGACGTGGAGGCAGCAGCGCTAGACGACCAATCCGTAGTTCAATTCCTCAGACTTCAAGGCCTGGCTTGTGCTTCAGGCGGGGAAATCGATTTCCTTGGTGGTGGGGGAAGGACACCAGTTATCTCAGCATCGATGAGCTCAAGGATGTCAGGTTTGCCCGGGCCTTTGAGGACGCCACTGCGGCCATCACGTTCAGGTTCTTGAAAGTTGAAACTCATGACATTGTTCGACGTTGGGCCCGAGAGGTTGCTCCAGGTTTTGATTAAAGTAGTAGACGAATTCTGAGAGGGTGCTCGGGTGTCTGGAAACTCATGAAATTGTTCCCGTTGGTCCTGACCTGTTTTTGGTTTTCATGGAAGTGAAAGAGGACGCTGGGATGGCAGTTTACTGCAACAAATGGCTTGGCGATGTGGTGACGGTGGCCCTGTCGCGGTTGTTGTGGCTCGTCCTTCACCACCCACGCATCGAGGAGGGAATTCTTGTGGAGATACGGTCGATCTTGAACGAGAGAGCCCACAATTCAGTGAATTTTATTCTAGAAGTACAAGTTTGAGTTAGAGGTATGTATGGCTCTGGGTTATATTACCTTCTTTCTCAATATTTTAACCATGATGCCATGGCTATGGAAAAGGGCCCAGGTCTTATCTCATGGAAAATCCTGGTTTGGATTGGATTGTCGCAAACAACTTCCAGGTAGGTTGAAGAACTTAAAGGTACATGTTATTGTTATTTTCTCTACTCTTCTATGAAACCTTAGTTCTATTTTTATATAGAAATTAATTATATCTAAATCAGAGATTTATTGGTTTTATTTTATTAGATGTGAAGATTTGTTATTTTTATTTTATTTGTGTAGTTTTCTTTTTATTAATTAATTAAATAAATAGAAAATTTGTATATCACTATTTTATGTAAATTACAAAATAACACTTATTATGCAATAATTATTTATAAATAAAAATTAATTGTAAGATATGTATTGTATTCTAAATTGAATATTTTTATATATAAACTATTTTAATGTGTATGGAGTTTATTTTCTATTTTATTTATAAATTTACAATTTATGTTTGTTAGTTTTTATGTATACTTTTCTAATTTTTAGAGTGCAATGTATACTTAGCAAATTTCTTTATTATGTGGTTGGTGTAGTTACTTGTAATATTTTGTATGTTTTACTAAAAGTATGTAATTTTCATATCAAATGGCATAATGGATATGTGATAAAGTATTTGACATTAAAAATGGATTTTCATTAAGTTAGACATTGTATCCATACATTATAATTGATGTGTTCAAAGTTAGGATTATGGTTAGGATCCTTGCTTAGGGTAAGCTAGGATAGGCTAGGTTAGAGTAGGAAAAGGTAAGTAGTTTTGCTTAAGGAAAGCTATTGTAAGGTAATGTGCTAAAAGTTAGGCTAAATTAGGCTAGGTTAGTCTAGGCTAGAGTATGGCAAGGTTAGGCTAGGCTAGATTAGCCTAGGTTAGCCTAGAATAATCTAAAGTAGTAGAGAAGCAGAGTAGGCTAGAGTAGAGTAGAGTAGGCTAGAGTATGATATGCTAGAGTAGGCTAAGGTAGAGTAAGCTAGTCATGAGTAGGTTAGGCTATGCTAGAGCACGTTAAGATATACTAGACTAAGCTAGGATAGAGTAGGCTAGGGTAGGCTAGGTTAGACTAGGCTAGGCTAGCTTAGAGTAGGCTAGGCTAGGCTAGGATAAGCTAGAGTAAACAAGACTTGGCTAGGAAAAAGTAGGCTAGGATAGAGTAGGCGAGAGTAGGATAGGCTAGAGTAGGATAACCCAGGATACAGTAGAGTAGGTTATGAAAGAGCAGGCTAAGCTAGGCTAGCCCAATCTAGAGTGGAGTAGGCTAAGCTAGGATAGCGTTTGCTAGGATAGACTAGAGTAGGGTTGAGTATGCTAAAGTACTACCGTCTAGAGTAGGCTAGGATAGGATAGGTAAGAGTATGCTAGAGTAGGATCGGCTATAGTAGGTTAGTCTAGAGTAGGTTAGGTTAGGATAAAATAGTTTAATTAAGCATAGAGTAATCTAGGATAGAGTATGATAGCGTAGGCTAGGTTAGACTAGGCTAGGCTAGAATATCCTAGTCTAGGCTATAATAGGCTAAGCTAAGCTAGAGTAGCATAAGTTAGGTTAGGATAGAGTAGGCTAGGATAAAGTATGCTAGGCTACGCTAGGCTAGAGTAGGGTAGGCAAGAGTAGGCTAGAGTCGGCTAGGCTAGGCTAGGATAGGATAGAGTAGGCCAGTATATTAGGATAGAATGTGATAAGATAGCATAGGCTAGGCTAGGCTAGATTAGTGTAGGTAAGCCTAGAATAGAGTAGGTTAGAGGAGTCTAGAATAGAGTAAGGTATGTTAGGCTAGGATAGTGTGTATTATGCTAATCTTAGTTAGAGTGGGATATGATATACGCTAGAGAAGCATAGGTTAGAGTATTCTAGGATAGGATAACCTATAGTATGCTAGGCTAGATAGGGTAAGCTAGAGTAGGATAGAGTAGGATAAAGTAGACAAGGATAGGTAAGGCCAGGTTATCCTAGAATAGGATAGGATACGGTATAGTACGCTAAGTAATATAGGATAATATAGAGTAGGATAGAGTAGACTATGCTACAGGTGACTAGGCTAGTGTAGGATAAAGTAGGCTAGGATAGAGTATCCTAGTGTACAGTAGAGTAGGGTACGGTAGAATATGCTAGGCTAGAGAAGACTTTAGTAAATTAGGGTAGAGTAGGCTAGGATAGAGTAGTTTTGATTAATGTAGGATAGAGTAGGTTAGGCTAGGGTAGAGTAGGATACACTAGAGTAGGATAGCTTAGAGTAGGCTAGGTTAGAGTAGGATCGACTAGAGTGGGCTAGATTAGTATAGGGTAGAGTATGCTAGAGTAGGATAGGGTAGGATATAGGAGAGAATAGGCTAGGATAGGCCAGAATAGGCTAGGTTAGGTTATACTAGGCTAGGATATGATATGATATGTTAGGCTAAAGCAGAATAGGATATAGTATGATAGAGTAGTCTAAGCTAGAGCATGATAGGTTGGGCTTAGCTAAATTAGTCTATGGTAAAGTAGGCTAGGATATAGTGGTATATGCTAGGACAGATATAATAGGATAGGATTGGATAAGATATGATAGGATTTACTAGAGTAGTCAAGAGTAGGTAATGCTAGTGTAGGATAGGATAGGATAGGATAGAGTAGGCTACCTAGGATAGAGTAGGAAAGGATATGATATTGTAGAATAGCCTATAGTAAGGTCTACCCTATCCTAGACAAGGCTATCCTACTCTACCCTAGACTAGCCTATCCTACTCTAGGCTATCCTTCTAGGCCCTAGAGAAGCGAAGTTTAGGATATGATAGAGTAGGCTAAGTAAGGCTAAGATAGAGTAGGCTAGGCTAGGAAAATATAGAGTAGACTAGGAAAGGATAATATAGAGAAGGATAAAGTAGGTTATGGTGGAGTAGGCTAGAGATGTATGTAGGACCAACAAATCCAATCTCTTTAATGCCATTAACAGGTTAATTTCCAAATGGAGTCTAAGTATATAAAGAGTTATTTAAAAATATGATCGAAGATTTCGCTCCACAAATTCATCGAGTTATGCCACCCCAAGTACACATGCATGGAAAACAATAATCTAAATGAAGGAAAGAAGAAAAATGGTATAAAAAATGAGAGCTAAAGCGGTCAAGTGGCATAAAATAAATATGAAAAGATAAAATGTAAAAATTAATTAGTCATTAGACTATTACTATTCAGTTACAAGTGATATCATGGCTAACTCTATTCTTTTTCCTTAGACATTATATATTGTAATTCAAGCCATAAGCTCGAGGATGGAATTTTTAGAACTAGAATTTTTCTTTCTGATATGTTGATTCATATGCATATTTTTTCCCATGTAAATATTTTTTCATATATTAAGGACACAGATTCCTACAGAAAGTTCTTCTATTTTTGTCTTTTGTTATGTTTTACATTGTATGTGAGGTTTCATGAGAAAGATAATAAAGCATATTGGAGCATATTTGAGCCAATTAAGTATCGGTGATACCATTTTGTGATTAAATACTGAATATTATGTCAAAAATACAAATCTACATATAGAATTTCTAAATTTTGTATTTTGCACCTTAGTATGATCGAATTTGTCTTCATTTAGAAAATTTGCTTGGTAACAATTCATGAATTCTAAGATTGTCTCCATCTATTAAATTTATCTCCATTTCCTTATTTCTCTATTGGATTTAATAAAATTCCTCTGCAATTTACCTTTGCTTCTACACAATTATTCATAAACAAGTTAATATACCTAAAGCTTTCAAACTATGAGTCAAATTCAAGTTTCATCACAATTATATCTCTAATATGTATAAAAGTTGATCCCTATCATGCCTAGACATTATCTATTTTCAACCTAATACACCTATGGGAACTAACACTTGATAGTGTATTCCAAGAGAAGTAGGGACCCCTATCTCTGGTACACACTGCCCAAATGTTTCCTTTTGTTATATGGAATCTCAATAGTTTTGATTTACATTTCCTGTAGTTTACATTTCATGCAATTTAAATTTCCAACACTTTACATTTGATGCAAGTGTGTGAGTCAAGTGTGATTTTTATTTTCATACACTATGTGCTTTGGTTTCCCCTTCTCAATCAACATATAAAAACATGGTTAATTTCTAGTCATTTTGATGTAAATAAAAAATAGCTCCATGAAACCTATTAGTATATTCTTGACTAGAATGCTAGCATGCATACTTAAAGAGACCAATTGAGTCTTGTTTTTGCATATAATTTGCATGCCACCTCATTATTTTACTAACACTGGTTGATCATTTATGTAAGGTAAAACTAATAAATTATTTTTTCTCAACATTTTACCACCATTTCTACGGAGGTGTCAGAGAACTAGGTTTGAATTGGTTCCCCATTTCTTAGATAATATTATTCTAATAGATTGTCCATATCCTAAAACATAAGGAGACAATTTGGTAAGGAAAGAGGTAAGAATGTGCATTCCATCCTGCTTCACTTGCTACAAAGTATCACCTGATTTAGAAGATCCTTGTACTGGATGAATTGATGAAAGTATAATTTGGTTTCTATTCCTTTCATTTTAGTTTTTTGTGTGGAAGAAATAAGAGCTTCATGTCGAAAACTTAGTGAAATCATGACCTTAGTAGCATAGGGTGCTCAAGTACATGCTTTGCTTTGGAAGTTTCTTTTCTTTGAATATTTTTTTTATTTGCATAGAACTTTTAGTTTTCAAAGAAATTAAAAAACATCTACACTAATCCATGTCCGAGACAAGGATTGTTGATCAACTGAAAAAATTACAAGTATGGTTAAGGATTTTTTGAGTGGGGAAGGTTACTCCAGGAGATCTCTTGCATCCTTCCAGTAGAAATGAACATTTACGCATCAAAGAAGTAATAGATATTGATATTCATAACGGACATATATGCATCTCAATAAGGAATAGAGGAGAAAAAGGCCCATGGACAACAAGTAGAATTAGCATTCTCTATTATTCTCATTACTTTTTTTAAGAGACTAAAGAGCTATGGATAAAATAAAATTAAGACTAAATTTTGGAGCATGAAAATCAAGATTCTCCTCGTAGTTTGTACTCAGATCCTTTATGGAAGAGATAAATATTTCAATATATACAAAGTATGTCAAAGTAGGGAATCCAAGAAACTGAAAGTGAAGATGAATACATAGGGACATGTGACTACAATGAATTTTGGTTCCAAACAATAATCATGTCAAAACACCACTCCCTTCTTCAATATCTCTGGATGCAAAATCAAATAGGTTACCAACAATTAGATACATGTACAACCATGTATAAGACGATCAATTATATAAATATTTGAAAATTTATCTACATCCTACATTGACGTTTTCAACAAAAACAAGACATACATGTACCTTGGGGGGAGGTGGATTACCAACGAACTCGATTAGGTGCTCTCCAAGCACCACTCGCTCACTAGAAGGCGGCATAAAATAATATATGTCAATGTCAACAAGTCAATCGGTGCACCAAAAAGATAGTTCCATGTACAAATAACACTATACTACATGGAGGGATAATGACTTTTTCAAAGAAATAGAGACATACATGTACCTAGGGGGGAGAGGTGGGTCACCTAGTGGCCCCGATTGGGTGCTATTCAAGCACCACTTGCTCACTACATTAGAGGAAATTTGGGGTCTAAAATGGGCCTTATAAGAAAACATGGCAAAATAAGTTTTTGTGAGTTGGAATTCAAGAACCAATAGAATTTCAATAAAATAAGTCAACCATAATGGTTGAATTGACATATTTGTCATTAAAAAAAACTACTTTTTTTGTTCGTATTTTTCACATATCTCATTGTGTTTTTACTCAAATTTCGATCAAGAGAGCTCATTGGATGCGGAATTTGATTCCGCGTCCAACGAGTACCCACACTGCATACTTTTGACGGATCCCTCTACCCAAAAAACAAGAAATACCTGAAAAAACGTGATGATGACATCATCATCACGTTTTTTCAGGTATTTCTTGTTTTTGGGGTAGCGGGGTCCGTCAAAATTATGNGCGGAATCAAATTCCGCATCCAATGAGCTCTCTCGATCGAAATTTGAGTAAAAACACAAGGAGATATGTCAAAAATACGAACACAAAAAGTAGTTTTTTTCTTTCT
>LPNX010904802.1:130629-192554 GCA_001517045.1 Pseudotsuga menziesii
AAATATTATTTTATTGTTTTAACTATTATTTTATTATTTTCCTTAGGAGGCCCATTTTAGACCTCAAAATTCCTCTAATGGAAGGATGAATAAAATAACATCTGTCAGTGTCATCAAATCAATGGGTGCACCAAAAATATACTTGCATGTACAAAGAAAACTATACTACATGGAGGGACAATGATTTTTTCAAAGAAAGTGACACATACATGTACTTGGGGGGAGAGGGGGTTCACTAACGGCCCCTATTGGGTTCTGTTCAAGTACAAATTACTCACTATAAATATCCATAAAATAATATATGTCAATGTCAGCAAATCAATTGTTGCACCAAAAATCTATTTTCATATACAAAGAAAACTCTACTACATGGGGGCCAATTGCGGACACAAAGAGACACGAACTTTTGTAATAGTCCAACCAAATAAGTGAGATATACATATACCTGGGGGACATGAATAGGTGGGTCATGAGTGTGTGAAATAATTAAAAACGGGTTAAAAGAATGGGAATATGCATTAAAGAGAAATGTTGCTCGGGTGGAATGTCTATTTGACATATGTTGCTACATAAAAAAACATAAAGATACAATTAGATAAATTCAAATAATTAAAATAATACATGTTGAATCATTAAAAGAATAATTAAAAGGAAACATGTGATTGTGAATCTTTCTCTACCTGTGACGAAGCTATCTCAGATGCAACAAACTCATTGTGCCAAGATTAAGATATATTAAATGTGCCCATCCCTACTATAAATAATTAAATCACGATGATAAATTAAAAAGTAATGTTTTTACAAGTAATGGTGACGAACCAAAATCGTATGAAACATTGACTACTACATTAATATTATTAGCATCAACGGCTGGAATATGGGAATCTCAAGTGTCATTGGACATAAACTGTAAATGTGTTCATGTAAATTGTGAGATAATTAAAATAGAAATAATTTATGAAACAATAAAAAACTATGATACAAAAAATAATAGACTATGTGAAGAACGAGTTTGACTTGCTTATTGGAGTAACCCATTACTTTGAAACTCTGAATAAGTCCCATAGAATATGTTTCCACAAGGTGTGCAAGGGTGTGAAATGACACAATGCTTTGAACCCTCTACATGTCCAGTGTGATCTATAGATCTAGTAGGGTCTAGAAACCCAAGTGGATCCTCTCTATGTGATGGTCCAACACGAGATGGGCTAGCCTGAGATATGCCAACCCCTTGGCCTACATTTCCCTCAGCAACAATCCCATGCAGAAGCAGTGTATTTTCCAAATGGAATAATGCCTTAGTGTGTCATCAATCATGGGACTTGTAGGAAGATATAATCGAGGTGGGTCAGGTGTGCATGGAGGCAGTTGCATATGGTTTGGATTATTCCTCGCCCCTTTCCTATCTTGGGGAATCCCATGTTCTACCCACTAGAACTATAAAATATCAAATTAATTTACATGTTTACCCATGATAAGCTCTACATACAATTTTCTTAGGAAATAGAATGGGATGTCTCTATTCCATGAGGCTCTTCATCGAAGACCATGTACCAACGATCCATCCAGTTGGATTTAATATTTGGTTTTGTGCACCATTATATAGAAATGTGTGGTCAACTAGTGGGAGAAACCAATCAGGTGCTAGTGTCCCAGAATAGTGAAAAAATTTGGTCTTTTGTTATATTTAATTTCTTTACATCTTTGTAGCTCAACCCAGTGGAATAGTATTGCCTCTCGAAATCCCTGTAGAAGATAATGTTGTATAGTGTTCCCTAGGAATTGGAAATTGTATTCATTATGTTACCTACTTCCTCACCTAATGACCAACTTATGTGGTCCCCCACTCTAAAATTTAACTAAGGCGTCTCAATGCACCCAAACGAGGAAGAATTTCTAATTCCTATCGTGTTCCTCCTCCATGTGTTTGGTGTTTGGATTTCGTAGGCTAGAGTAGTATAGGCTAGGCTAGAGTAGGCTCACTAGAAGAATGAATAAAATAATATATTTCAATGTCAGCAAATCAATGCATGCATCAAAAATATACTTGCACGTACAAAGAAAACTATACTACATGGAGGGACAATGACTTTTTCAAAGAAAGCGAGACATACATGTACCTAGGGGAGAGGTGGGTCACTAGTGGCCCCAATTGGGTTCAATTCAAGCATGAATCACTCACTAGGAATATGCATAAAATAATATATGTCAATGTCAGCAAATCAATAGGTGCACCAAAAAGCTACTTGCGCGTACAAAGAAAACTATACTAAATGGACAGACAATTGGGGACACAAAGATACAAGAAATTGTGTAATAGGGTGCCAACAAAATAAGAGATATATACGTATACATAGGGGATGTGAAGAGGTGGGTCACCAGTGGGTGAAATATTGAAAACAAACTAAAACGATGGGAATATGCATCAAAGAGCAAGGTCGCTTAGGTGGCATGTCTATCATACATATGTGTCTACATAAAAAAACATAAAGATACAATTAAATAATTTCAAATAATTAAAAGCGTACATGTTTAATCATTAAAAGCATAATTAAAAGAATACATGTGATTGTCAATATTCCTCTACCTGTGACACACCTGTCTCAGATGCAACAAACTCATCAGTCCCACCATGAATAAAATATGTTTTATCAATATTAAGATGTACTAACCGTGTCAATCCTTATGAGGGATAATTTTAAGGATCCATGCTTATTTAAAAGTGTAGAAACTTTGTGAATCTTACCAATTATTAAAATGTCATTTATAAAATATTTGGCTATATTTTTATAAAAATATTTTAATTTCTAAGGATTTTATATAGTCTATATAATAATCTCATGATTTTTAGAGTGAAAAAAATCATCCCATCAAAATTGGACGAAATAGGTCTTCAAAAAATGAAAATCGACCATTCTTTTTTTTTGAAAAAATCATGGAAAAATATCCCATGGAGTTAGTTTTGCCCCTAAAATTTTTCTTGATTCCTACTATAATTATGTAAATCGTGATGAGAAGTTAAAAAGTAATGTTTTGACAAGTAATCGTGAAGCACCAAAATCATATGCAACATTTACTACTACATCAATATCATCAGCATCAATGACCGAAATATGTGAATCTCGAGTGTCATTGGACACTACTTGTAAATGTGTTCATGTAAATTGTCAAATAATTAAAATATAAATAATTTATGAAACAATTGAAAACTATGATATAAAAAAGAAGACACTATGTGAAGAACGAGTTTGACTTACATATTGGAGTAACCCATCACTGCGAAACTTTGAAGAAAGACCATAGCATACATTTCCACAAGTTGTGCAAGGATGTGGCATGACGCGACGCTATGAACCCTCTACATGTCTAGTGTGATCTCTAGATCACGTCGGGTCTCGATGCCTAAATGGATCCTCTATGTGTGATGTTCCAGCCCAAGATGGGCGAACCTAATATTTTGTATGTTTTACTAAAATTATGTAATTTTCATTTCAAATGGAATAATGGATATGTGATAAAGTATTTGACATTAAAAATGGATTTTCATTAAGTTAGACATTGTATCTGTACATTATAATTGATGTGTTCAAAGTTAGGATTATGGTTAGGATCCTTGCTTAGGGTAAGCTAGGCTACAATAAGATAAGCTAGGATAGGCTAGGTTAGAGGAGGAAAAGGTAAGTAGTTTTGGTTAAGGAAAGCTATTGTAAGGTAATGTGCTAAAAGTTAGGCTAAATTAGGCTAGGTTAGTCTAGGCAAGAGTATGGCAAGGTTAGGCTAGGTAAGATTAGCCTAGGTTAACCTAGAATAATCTAAAGTAGTAGAGTAGAAGAGTAGGCTAGAATAGAGTAGAGTAGGCTAGAGTATGATATGCTAGAGTAGGCTAAGGTAGAGTAAGCTAGTCTTGAGTAGGTTAGGTTGTGCTAGAGCACGTTAAGATAGACTAGACTAAGCTAGGATAGAGTAGCCTAGGGTAGGCTAGGTTAGACTAGGCTAGGCTAGCTTAGAGTAGGCTGGGCTAGGCTAGGATAAGCTAGAGTAAACAAGACTTGGCTAGGATAGAGCAGGATAGGCTCGGAAAAAGTAGGCGAGGATAGAGTAGGTGAGAGTAGGATAGGCTAGAGTAGGCTAACCTAGGATAGAGTAGAGTAGGTTAGGATACAGCAGACTAAGCTAGGCTAGCCCGATCTAGAGTGTAGTAGGCTAAGCTAGGCTAGAGGTTGCTAGGATAGACTAGAGTAGGGTAGAGAATGCTAAAGTAGGACTGACTAGAGTTGGCTAGGATAGGATAGGTTAGAGTATGCTAGAGTAGGATCAGCTATAGTAGGCTAGTCTATAGTAGGTTAGGTTAGGATAAAATAGGTTAATCAAGCATAGAGTAATCTAGGATAGAGTATGATAGGGTAGGCTAGGTTAGACTAGGCTAGGCTAGAATATCCTAGTCTAGGCTATAATAGGCTAAGCTAAGCTAGAGTAGCATACGTTAGGTTAGGATAGAGTAGGCTAGGATAAAGTATGCTAGGCTACGCTAGGCTAGAGTGGGGTAGGCAAGAGCAGGCTAGAGTCGGCTAGGCTAGGCTAGGATAGGATAGAGTAGGCCAGTATATTAGGGTAGAATGTGATAAGATAGCATAGGCTAGGCTAGGCTAGATTAGTGTAGGTAAGCCTAGAATAGAGTAGGTTAGAGTAGTCTAGAATAGAGTAAGGTATGGTAGGCTAGGATAGTGTGTATTATGCTAATCTTAGTTAGAGTGGGATATGATATACGCTAGAGAAGCATACGTTAGAGTTTGCTAGGATAGGATAACCTATAGTATGCTAGGCTAGATAGGGTAAGCTAGAGTAGGATAGAGTAGGATAAAGTAGACAAGGATAGGTAAGGCTGAGTTATCCTAGAATAGGAAAGGAAACGGTATAGTACGCTAAGTTATATTATGATAGGACATGCTAGGATAGAGTATTCTAGAGTAATATAAGATAATATAGAGTAGGATATAGTAGACTATGCTACAGGTGACTAGGCTAGTGTAGGATAAAGTAGGCTAGGATAGAGTATCCTAGTGTACAGTAAAGTAGGGTAGAGTAGGCTAGGATAGAGTAGAGTAGGGTAGAGTAGGCTAGAGAAGACTTTAGTAAATTAGGGTAGAGTAGGCTAGGATAGAGTAGGTTAGGCTAGGGTAGAGTAGGATACACTAGAGTAGGATAGCTTAGAGTAGGCTAGGTTAGAGTAGGAACGACTAGAGTGGGGTAGATTAGTATAGGGTAGAGTATGCTAGAGTAGGCTAGGGTAGGATATAGGAGAGAATAGGCTAGGATACGCCAGAATAGGCTAGGTTAGGTTATACTAGGCTAGGATATGATATGATATGTTAGGCTAGAGCAGGATAGGATATAGTATGATAGAGTAGTCTAAGCTAGAGCATGATAGGTTGGGCTTAGCTAAAGTAGTCTATGCTAAAGTAGGCTAAGTTATGCTACGCTAAAGTAGGCTAGGATATAGTGGTATATGCTAAGACAGATATAATAGGATAGGATTGGATAAGATAGGATAGGATTTACTAGAGTAGTCTAGAGTAGGTAATGCTAGTGTAGGATAGGATAGGATAGGATAGATTAGGCTACCTAGGATAGAGTAGGAAAGGATATGATATTATGGAATAGCCTATAGTAAGGTATACCCTATCCTAGACAAGGCTATCCTACTCTACCCTAAACTAGCCTATCCTACTCTAGGCTATCCTTCTAGGCCCGAGAGAAGCGAAGTGTAGGATATGATAGAGTAGGCTAGGTAAGGCTAAGATAGAGTAGGCTAGGCTAGGAAAATCTAGAGTAGACTAGGAAAGGATAATATAGACAAGGATAAAGTAGGTTATGGTAGAGTAGGCTAGAGATGTTTGTAGGACGAACAAATCCAATCTCTTTAATGCCATTTACAGGTTAATTTCCAACTGGAATCTAAGTATATAAAGAGTTATTGAAAAATATGATCAAAGATTCCGCTCCACAAATTCATCGAGTTATGCCACACCAAGTACACATGCATGCAAAACAAAAATCTAAATAAAGGAAAGAAGAAAAATGGTATAAAAAACGAGAGTTAAAGGGGTCAAGTGGCATAAAATAAATATGAAAAGATAGAATGTAAAAATTAATTAGTCATTAGACTATTACTATTCAGTTACAAGTGATATCATGGCTAACTCTATTCTTTTTCCTTAGACATTATATATTGTAATTCGAGCCATAAGCTCGAGGATGGAATTTTTAGAACTAGAATTGTTCTTTCTGATATGTTGATTCATATGCATATTTTTTCCCATGTAAATATTTTTCCATATATTAAGGACACAGATTCCTACAGAAAGTTCTTCTATTTTTGTCTTTTGTTATTTTTTAAATTGTATGTGAGGTTTCATGAGAGAGATAATAAAGCATATTGGAGCATATTTGATCCAATTAAGTATCGGTGATACCATTTTGTGATTAAGTACTGAATATTATGTCAGAAATACAAATCTACATATAGAATTTCTAAATTTTGTATTTTGCACCTTAGTATGATCGAATTTTTCTTCATTTAGAAAATTTGCTTGGTGACAATTCATGAATTCAAATATTGTGTCCATGTATTAACTTAATCTCCATTTCCTTATTTCTCTATTGGATTTAATAAAATTTCTCTGTGATTTACCTTTGTTTCTACACAATTATTCATAAACTAGTTAATATACCTAAAACTTTCAAACTATGAGTCAAATTCAAGTTTCATCACAATTATATCTCTAATATGTATAAAAGTTGATCCCTATCATGCCTAGACATTATCTATTTTCAACCTAATACACCTATGGAAACTAACACTTGAGAGTGTATTCCAAGAGAAGTAGGGACCCCTATCTCTGGTACACACTTCCCAAATGTTTCCTTTTGTTATATGGAATCTAAATAGTTTTGATTTACATTTCCTTTAGTTTACATTTCATGCAATTTAAATTTCCAACACTTTACATTTGATGCAAGTGCGTGAGTCAAGTGTGATTTTTATTTTCATACACTATGTGGTTTGGTTTCCCCTTCTCAATCAACATATAAAAACATGGTTAATTTCTAGTCATTTTGATGTAAAAAAAAAATAGCTCCATGAAACCTATTAGTATATTCTTGAGTAGGGTGCTATGATGCATACTTAGAGAGACCAATTGAGTCTTGTTTTTGCATATAATTTGCATGACACCTCATTATTTTACTAACACTGGTTGCTAAATTATGTGAGGTAAAACTAAGAAATTATTTTTCTCAACATTTTACCACCATTTCCATGGAGGTGTCAAAGAACTAGGTTTGAATTGGTTTCCCATTTCTTAGATAATATTATTCTAATAGATTGTCAATATCCTAAAACATAAGGAGACATTTTGGTAAGGCAAAAGGTAAGAATGTGCATTCCATCCTGCTTCACTTGCTACATAGTATCACTTGATTTAGAAGATCCTTGTACTGGATTAATTGATGCAAGTATAATTTGGTTTCTATTCCTTTAATTTTAGTTTTTTGCATGGAAGAAATAAGAGCTTCATATCAAAAACTTAGTGAAATCATGACCTTAGTAGCATAGGGTGCTCAAGTACATGCTTTGCTTTGGAAGTTTCTTTTCTTTGAATATTTTTTTTATTTGCATAGAAGTTGTAGTTTTCAAATAAAATAAAAAACCTCTACACTAATCCATGTTCGAGACAAGGATTCTTGACCAACTGAAAAAATTACTAGTATGGTTAAGCATTTTTTGAGGGGGGAAGGTTACTCCAGGAGATCTCTTGCATCCTTCCAGTAGAAATGAACATTTACACATCAAATATGTAATAGATATTGATATTCATAAGGGACATATATGCATCTCAATAAGGAATAGAGGAGAAAGAGGCCCATGGACAACAAGTAGAATTAGCATTCTCTATTATTCTCCTTACTTTTTTTAAGAGACTAAAGAGCTATGGATAAAATCAAATTAAGACTAAATTTTGGAGTATGAAAATCAAGATTCTCCTCGTAGTGTGTACTCGGATCCTTTGTGGAAGAGATAAATATTTCAATATATACAAAGTATGTCAAAGTAGGGAATCCAAGAAACTGAAAGTGAAGATGAATACATAGGGACATGTGACTACATTGAATTTTGGTTCCAAACAATAATCATGCCAAAACACCACTCCCTTCTTTAATATCTCTTGATGCAAAATCAAATAGGTTACCAACAATTAGATACATGTACAACCCTGTATAAGACGATCAATTATATAAATATTTGAAAATTTATCTACATCCTACATTGACATTTTCAAAAAGAACAAGACATACATGTACCTTGGGGGGAGGTGGATCACCAATGACCTCGATTAGGTGCTCTCCAAGCACCACTCGCTCACTAGAAGGAAACATAAAAATAATATATGTCAATGTCAACAAGTCAATCAGTGCACCAAAAAGATCATTCCATGTACAAATAACACTATACTACATGGAGGGATAATGACTTTTTCAAAGAAATAGAGACATACATGTACCTAGGGGGGAGAGGTGGGTCACCTAGTGGCCCCGATTGGGTGCTATTAAAGAACCAATTGCTCACTAGAAGGATGAATAAAATAATATCTGTCAATGTCATCAAATAAATGGGTGAAAAAAAAATATACTTGCATGTACAAAGAAAACTATACTACATGGAGGGACAATGGATTTTTCAAAGAAAATGACACAATGGGTCACTAACGGCCCCGATTAGGTTCTGTTCAAGTACAAATTACTCACTATAAATATGCATAAAATAATATATGTCAATGTCAACAAATCAATTGTTGCACCAAAAATCTACTTGCATATACAAAGAAAACTCTATTACATGGGGGGGAAATTGGGGACACAAAGAGACACGAACTTTTGTAATAGTCCAACCAAATAAGTGAGATATACATATACCCTGGGGACATGAATAGGTGGTTCATGAGTGTGTGAAATAATTAAAAACAGATTAAAAGAATGGGAATATGCATTAAAGAGAAATGTTGCTCGGGTGGCATGTCTATTTGACATATGTTGCTACGTAAAAAAACATAAAGATACAATTAGATAAATTCAAATAATTAAAATAATGCATGTTGAATCATTAAAAGAATGGTTAAAAGGAAACATGTGATTGTGAATCTTTCTCTACCTGTGACGAAGCTATCTCAGATGCAACAAACTCATTGTGCCAAGATTAAGATATATTAAATCACGATGATAAATTAAAAAGTAATGTTTTTACAAGTAATGGTGAAGAACCAAAATCATATGAAACATTGACTACTACATCGATATCATTAGCATCAATGGCCGAAATATGGGAATCTCGAGTGTCATTGGACATAAACTGTAGATGTGTTCATGTAAATTGTGAGATAATTAAAATAGAAATAATTTATGAAACAATCAAAACTGTGATACAAAAAATAATATACTATGTGAAGAACGAGTTTGACTTGCATATTGGAGTAACCCATCACTTTGAAACCCTGAATAAGTCCCATAGAATATGTTTCCACAAGGTGTACAAGGGTGTGGCATGACACAATGCTTTGAACCCTCTGCATGTCCAGTGTGATCTATAGATCTAGTAGGGTATGGAAACCCAAGTGGATCCTCTCTGTGTGATGGTCCAACACGAGATGGGATAGCCTTAGATATGCCAACCCCTTGGCCTACATTTTCCTCAGCAAAAATCCCATGTAGGAGCAGTGTATTTGGCAAATGGAATAATGCCTCAGTGTGTCATCAATCATGGGACTTGTAGGAAGATATAACCGAGGTGGGTCTGGTGTGCATGGAGGCAGTTGCATATGGTTTGGATTAGTCCTTTCCCCTTTCCTATCTTGGGGAATCCCATGTTCTACCCCCTAGAACTCTAAAATATCAAATTAATTTATATGTTTACCCATAATAAGCTCGACATACAATTTTCTTAGGAAATAGAATGGGATGTCTCTATTCCATGAGGTTCTTCATCAAATACCATGTACCAGCGAGACATCCAGTTGGATTTAATATTTGGTTTTTGTGCACCAATCAGGTGCTAGTGTCCCGAAATAGTGAAAAAATTTGGTCTTTTGTTATATTTAATTTCTTTACATCTTTGTAGCTCAACCCAGTGGAATACTATTTCCTCTCGGAATCCCTGTAGAAGATAATGTTGTACAGTGTTCCCTAGGAATTGGAAATTGTATTCATTATGTTACCTAGTTCCTCACCTAATGACCAACTTATGTGGTCCCCCACTCTAAAATTTAACTAAGGCGTCTCAATGCACCCAAACGAGGAAGAATTTACAATTCCTATCGTGTTCCTCCTCCATGTGTTCAGTGTTTGGATTTCATTTTGGTTTTTGGTTTGGGCTATTGCTCGATTGATTATGGAAATTTCTTCATAACTAGTGCTATCTCTTAATATAACAAGAAAAAATTCCAAAATGAATTAATATTTGATTGTTTGTTTTAATTAAACATTTCTTAAATTAAGTAACATAAACAAAAAATCAAATCAGCTCAAAACAATACGGTGACATGCCTTCCATTGCAATCCACCTTGTCAATCTCCACCTTCAAAATTCATCCTCTAAATTGCTTCCTAGTCAAAATGCCTTCATGTTTTATTGCACCTCCATTGTTTGCGGCCTGAAATGTAAAATACAAAATAAAGGTCCTGGGCCTCTGTTTTATTTTTTTGTTTTAGATTTCATAATTGCACTTGCAATTTCTAACTCTTACAAAATGGAAGTGCGATATAGTATAACTAGCCTTAGCTTTGCTTTTAGGCTCACGTTTTTTGAACCAAACCAATATAATGCATAAGCATTATATATTTCCTTCTAGGACTTGCATTTTGGATTTTTAGAGTGCCACTAAAATGTGGAACCATCTTCCCGCGAGAAACCCAATTACAAATTTTGAAATGACCACCACCATAATAATAATAAATATTTACTTTTAAAGTTAAAGTTCATTTAATAATTGTAACCTAAACATTCATAATACATGATATTAGGTAAAATATTAAAAATAATATTAAGATTCTATTAATTGAAAAACATTAATTAAAATATGGGCCAATTTATAATTTCCTCCCAAAATAAATATATAGATATATATTAAAATCCCTAATAAAATCTAGTAGATATTTGAAGGAACTTCAAGTACTTCAATGATGTTGTAAGTATTACAAAATTTAATATAATAGAATCATAAGATATAAAAAACATACAAAGGAAATCATTTCTTAAATCGGAGAAACCAAAATGGATCATGCAAATGATATGCGATATAATGCAAATACTATTTCCAAACAATAATTTACAAATCCTCCATCAAATAACAAAGTATCATTTATATAATAAAGTGAACAAAATCATCAAAAAAGGAAACTCAAAGACATTTTTTCATTTCATTATTTTACTAGGTGATCCAATAATTAAATATTAAAACTTATAATATAATTCCATACAAATATAAATGAATATAATAGAATTTCATGTAATAACAAAACCAAATAAAATTCAAAATAGATATAGGCATGATTATTATGAAATGTATGATTCTTTTTGCAGTTATTCTAATATGTAAATATTGTATCAAAACAAATTAAATATTTTTTTATGAATATTATTACAACTACATGCATTAATGATATTTATATAACTAATATTGACAATTCTATAGTAATTTCCTATCATATATAAGAATATTCAATTAAGTTTCAAAAATAAAATGTGTGTGTGTTCAATTAAGATTTAAAAATTAAATAATTTAGAGTATACATAAAAGCAAAAACCAAACCAAAACATAAGTGAGTATTGTAAAAACAACATAAACTACATATACATTTCAAAATTCTCATAAAATTAAGAAGTTACTTAAATTTACTTTATAGAACAATGCTAATTTCAATAGTGAAATACAAATCTTGTTTTTTCTATTTTCATCTAATGCTCTTGCATTAGTGTATTTATTGAAGAGTATGGAACATGGCTATCTTTATTCAAAATATCATTATAAGTTATTGAGTTTGTAATATTCATGTACTAAGAGAGGGGGGTACAATTTTCCTTCATATAAATAGTATGTAAACATAAAACATATATATTGAGAGAAGGGTAAATCTCTTATATTAAAGTCAAGGTTTTCACATTTTTTTTATTTTAAATTAATGAAAAAAATTATCTAATATGACTTGTAGAATCAAATATCTGTAATGTAGATAATAATATATAATTTTAAGCTATTAAGATATTGTGAATTTTCTCTAAGAGGCTAAATTGTTTTCGGGGAATATGAGAATAAAGTGAAATATTTGTATCCTCGTGTTTTCATGAATTAAACCATTTCTTTATGATATTATAAATTAAAGTAGAACAAAATGTCAAACAAGCTATAAAGAAATTTTAAAAAATACTTGAATAAAGTGAAATATTTTTACCTCCACCTTTATTAATTAAACCATATTAGATCATGAATTAAACTATATTAAAGTAACAAAAAAATTTCAAACAAACTATACAAAATTATTCAAAGATACTTGAATAAAGTGAAATTTTTTTATTTCAACATTTTATTAATTAAACCATTTCTTTATTAACTCATGAATTGAACTATATTAAATACATAATTTTATATACAAATTAAAAAAAATATCAAAAAAGATTATCTAATACATCTAATCTTATTCAGTGAAATGTGAGAAATTTAATCCAATAAAATAAGAAATAGAAACCTATATAAAATACGAAATCAAAACTTAGGAAAAATGTGGGATATTTAATCCTATAAAATAAGAAATCAAAACCTATATAAAATACCAATTCAATTATTGATCTTATTCACTGAAATATGAGAAATTTAATCCTATAAAATAAAATAAGAAATCGAAACCTATATAAAATACTAAATCAAAATTTTGAAAAAATGTGAAGATTTAATCCAAATCAAAACCTATATAAAATACCAAATAAAAAACTAGAAAAAACACAAAAGCATCTCAAAATGATATTCCCGATTTCCAAATCTTAAATAAAGTAAACTGAAAAAACACATTTTTTTTCTAAAAATGATGACTCCGAAATCTCGAATAAAGTAAAGCGAAAAAATACGAAAATCTTCGAAAGCATGATATGGGCCCAAATCTTGAATAAAGCAATCCGTTCCAGAAAGAGTGAGTGAGTGTTATATGTAATCGATGGATGGTTCCAAACACAAGAAAATGATGGAAACTATACGTTGCGAGGTCTATACATCGATGGTCTGTGTGATGCGATTTATGTGTTTTCCTCTTCTGCGTCGTAACGGCCGACTCGGGAAATATTGCCCACATGCTCAAGCTTGGCCATGACTTCCTCGGCGACGGGATCTTCAATGCGAACGCCGATACGTGGAGGCAGCAGCACTAGACGGCCAATCTGCATTTCAATTCTTTGGACTTCAAGGCCTTTGCTTCAGGCGGGGCAATTGATTTTCCTGGTAGCGCTAGGGATAGACACCGGGTGTCTCAGCCTCAGCGAGCTCAAGCAAGTCAGGTTCTCCTAGGCCTTTGACGATGCCACGACGGCCACCGCTTTCAGGTTCTTGAATCCCAAGTGTGTCTGGAAACTCATGACATTTCTCAACGTTGGGCCTGAGAGGTTGCTCCGTGTAACGCCCTTTATCATCCCAACGTCTATTAACAAGGAAAAATACACATATTTTTTTTTTTTTTTAGAATGCAATTTCTTAATGGGATCTATATATAGATCTATATATGGTTTATATAAACTTTCCTAAGTAACTTAGTTACTAAAACAAACTTTCCATAAAAAGTTTCTTGGATATGAAACAAACTTTCCATACATCTTAAAAAAAGTAACTTCCTATAAAAAAAAAACTTTCCATTGACACCACCTTTGGAGGTTTGCTTCATCAACTAAGCTCACTTAGAAATATTTTATAATATCACTCCATCAAGTGTGCTCACTCAAAACTCTTTTCTGAGATCATTTAAAGTTTAATATTTCTAGTCTAAGAGTCACTGTCATACATCTTATTTATAATAAATAATTTATTAAATATTATAATTAAAAGAATTTACAAAAGTATAACAAGTGTGTGTAGTGGTTGTGATAGTATATTTAATATGCTTATTGTGATAGTATAATTAACTTTTAATAAGTTTCTTATAATGGTTTTCCTTCTGCGCCCTGGACTTCTTGAAACTCAAGAAATTTCAACATTTTTTTTTTGTTTGACTCAAGTTTCGATCTTTTAATATCTGTCAAAACGTACAGGTTGAGATTTATGAATCTCCATTTATGCTCTGAATTTTAAGTTTAAGTTCAAAATCTGACTAAGGGGATTCAACGTCTTCAGTCATTTAGATGAATACACTGATGGATTAGAGGGACAAACTTCATAATTCTAGTTTGCAAATTTGTTAAACCTTGATTACTATTTTTTACAGTAAAAAAATTGCTTGAGTTTTACGTACCGGGTATAATATTTATGCTTTATTATTCCCTTATTTATGATTGCGTTCAACAGGACTGTTTGATCAAATGGGATTGTGTCAAATTACAGAAACAATATCACCACTATATAAATGACAGATCTGCTCCAGCGATAATAAAACAATGGGTATATTTCACATCACAAGTAAAGGAAGAAGGTAATATCATTTAAGGAAGACACATAAATTCATATCAAGTTTAGATCATTAGCAATTTGTTCGTGAATGGAGGAGTCAGATCCTTGTTTCTAACAAAATGGCCGTAACTAGATGAGGGAGATATAATTGGACCCCAAAATGCATATGTAGCTATCAATGCACACAAGATTAATTTATGTAGAATCTAGATCCGTGTTCCATTCTGAGATTAGTCCCAGCAGAGGGTATATACACATAGCAAAAATAAAATGCAGAGAAGGGTAATCATATCCGACTGAACACACAGAAAGGTACCACGTTCAATAGTAAGAACTGAACTGAAATCGCTGGCAACTGAAATCGCTGATCTGAACTGAAATCGTTGGCAAGGTACCACAGCTCGATATCTGAACTAAAATCGCTGGCTATGTATTGGTAAGAATTTAACATGTAAACAAAACAAAAACTTAAGCCATTTACCAACAAAGACGCAGATCCATTTTTTTTTTAATGGAAATCGCTAGCAATCAAATGAAGTCTACATAAACTCCATTTCCAGGATTCTTAATAAAATGAAAAATGCAAACAAAGGAGGAATAAATGTTCAGATCTTAAATAAATATGAATCTCCGCCAATGGAGTAAAATCAATTTACAGATCTGTACAAAAAAACCAAATCGCTGGCATTGGAGTGTCGATTTACAGATCCAAGCATAACAATAATAAAAGGAAAACACACAGGAATATAAGCACTATACATGCATCAATAAATACTTTCCAGATCCGAGTTACAAACATAAATATAAATCCATTTCTCATAAAAATACCAACATATGGTGTATTCCCCAACTCTGAGCAACACCCATGCATATAAAACAATTCTAAACCCAGATATCATAATAAAATGCAAAATATAGATCTGAATGAAATGCAAATACAAATCTAAAATATAAATCGAGATCTATATTAAAATACAAAATACAGATCTAAATAAGATACATTTTAGGAATCAAAATTACAACAACAATTTATCAATCCATAAAACCTGAGTTTCCTTGTGCAGGCTTGATCCTTCTGAGGTTGCCGCACCATGAACTTTGCCAGGTTCCCACGAACTTCAATCAGTTCCCAATGCCAAGAGATCCACCAGTTGACCTCCCTACCATTCCAATGGGTACTCTCCTTCCCCAAGGACCCCCGAGCTGAATGGGGTTGCAGGAAGAAGTACCCAAGCACGATCAGAGTGTGTAGAATCACTAAGGGCCTCCCAACCCTGTTCACACCTGATGAGACAAACTCTCTACAGCCACCATCCACTTCTGCATTCTCTCATCCGTCCAACATTAGGGTAAAAAAGCCTCCTCTATCCAAACCCTACCTCTTTATTTATATCATTTTTGCATTATTATTATTATTTTGAAATCTTTTTATTTTATTTTCTTTCAACGGATCTTTGTGATATGTATTTATGTAATTTCATATGCATTTATGCAATGTGCTTAATTTAGGATTTCTTACTTAAACCGTTCCTATATTTCATTCCTAGATTTTTGCTTTAATTTGCTATTTTTGTGTGTGTGCAATGTGTTAAGATTTAGAATCTTCTTTTATTTTTATTTTCATTTTTATTTTTATTCCCTAAGGTTGTACTTGCATTAATTTACTTCTAAGTCATGAGTTTTAGTTATTACATATTTACAACCTTATAGTTTAATAGTTTCTTTTGTTTCTCCAAGCGACATCAAGGGTGCCATGACCGTCCTCATGCCCTTCAAATGTCCCACTTTCCATGGTGGGGAGTTAGTGCGATGGATGGGACCACGTTAACTCAGTCCAATCCACGTTGTAGAGAGACTCATGGCTACCGAGGAATAAGGTTGACAACTCATTGTGCGCCCCTCAGTTGATCCTCATGAGTGACCAAGTCCGCGGCCTACCCTCACAGTAGCATGTCTCTTGCAGGTAAAAGCCTCTCTCACTTTTCAACCTGCCACATGGAAAATATGTGCCAACCATACATGTACTTTCTTTCGTGCAACCCCATCATCCTTTGTGGATCAATTGGGAACCAGATCATGTGTCTGCACACATGAAAACCATGTGCATTAATCGCACTTACACAATTTAATCAAAATATTATTAAAATAAATTGTATCACCTAATATCCTGTTCATATTCAAACTGAAATTCATGTGGCATTGACACCACCTTGTGTCATTGCGCAGTTGGGTCCCTGTCACACTAGAAACTGTCAAAGCATCTACTAATACATCGTAAGAAATGCAAATTGTTCATATATTTAATTTACACATTTTAAGATCAATCATATCACATTATATAATCTATCTACCAATGTCCATTCATTCATAAGCAATCATTGTGACACAACAATCGATACATAAAAAAGTCGTTTTAATTCATCATATTAAACCGGGCCATTTGTACTCAAAATGCCTTGAAACCATAACATATTTTAACACTGAAATAGTCTGTCCAACAAGGGAGTACAATGTTGCATTACAAAATTTCATTTATCCAGGAGTACCCAAATGTATCAACATGATCAAAACATATAATTCAAAACTTAACCGGGTCATTTGCGATAAAATGCCCTCAAATAATAATATAGTTGAATAATAAAAGAGTCTAACAAAATGGGGCACTACATACACCCCCTCTTCAAGAAACTTCGTCCCGAAGTTTTCAAAACAAGTAAGGAAACTGTTGTTGCATTTCAGATGCATCCTCCCAAGTAGCTGAGTTAGTACTGTAGTTATCCCATTGGACCTTTACCTGATCGACTAATCGACGCTGAAGCTGTCAAGTTCATCGGTCTAGTATACGGATCAGTTCAGCCTTCAAGACCCCATCGTCCGATATCTACAAGTTACTCAAATTTATAATATGAGAAGGATCTGAAATATAATGACGCAAAATAGAAACATGAAAAACATTATGCATGCGACTTAACGATGACGGCAATGCAAGACGATAGGCAACCGGTCCCAACTTCTCGAGTATCACAAATAGTCCTACAAATCGCGGTGATAATTTAGCTCCCTTCCCAAATTTAATTGAGCTCTTTTGTGGCCTAACCCGAAGGAATACTTTATCACCTACTTCATAAATCCTATCGGTTCTATGTGCATCAGCATAGCTCTTTTGTCTATCCTGTGCTTCCTTTAACCGTGCACGAATAGTTGTCATCTGCTCTTCCATTTCTTGAATCAATTATGGTCCTACAAGGACTCTATCTTCCAAGCGATCCCAACTCAACGGGGTTCTGCACAGCCTCCCATATAAGAATTCAAATGGTGCCATCTTAATAGAGCTTTGATAACTATTGTTGTAAGCAAACTCAACCAAAGGTAGGTATTCCTCCCAACGCTTTTGTTGATGCATCACGTACATACGTAACATGTCTTCCAAGACTTGGTTCACCCTTTCTGTCTGGCCATCCGTCTCAGGGTGATATGATGTACTAAAGTTTATCCTTGTCCCCAAAGCGGCTTGGAAACTTGTCCAAAACCTTCCAGTGAATACTGGCCCTCTATCAGAAATTATCTTGCGAGGTACACCATGTAACCTCACAATTTCATTTATGAATACTCTTGCGATATCTGGTGCTTGATAGGTAGTCTTCACAGGTATAAAATGCGCACTCTTAGTTAAAGTATCTACGACCACAAAAATAGAGTCATGCCTTCTTACAGTCATTGGTAACCCAACAATAAAATCCATTGATATAAGCTCACATTTTGATTCCGGGATTACATGTGGTTGTAGTAATCCCGCGGGATGCCTATGCTCAGCCTTGACCAATTGACATTCTAGGCACCTTGCCACAAAGCTAACTACATCCTTCTTCATTCCACTCCAATAAAATAACGATTTTAAATATACGTACATCTTCTTAACCCCACGAAGGGCCATATACACAGCCTTGTGAGCTTCTGACAAGATCAAATTTCGAACTTCTTCATTGAATGGTACATAAATTCTCTTGTTATATCGCAATAATCCATCTTCCTCAAACACATACCCTTCATACTTTGGGTTCTTCAATACCTCATTTTCTAACTCGGTCTTGACCTCTCTATACCACTCATTTTCCAATTGTAATTTCAATATCTTTTCCGGTAAATTTGTTTTTAAGGGCACTAGGGAAAAGATACGAGTCCTTCGACTTAGAGCATTTTCCACCTTATTCATCATCCCCTTAATGTACGATATTTCAAAATCATACTCGCTCATTAATTCAGACCACCTCCTTTGTCTAGAATTGAGGTCGCTTTGGGTAAAAATATATTGTAGCCCATGGTGATATGTCTTTAACTCAAATTTCCTCCCTACCAGATAGTGTCTCCATAAATGCAAGGCATAAACCACAGCAGCAAGCTCTAAATCATGCGTTGCATAGTTCTCCTCATGAGGTCTAAGTTTCCTTGAAGAGTAAGCTATCACCCTACCTTCTTGCATCAAAACACCTCCTAGACCTTCTTTCGATGCATCAGTACACACTAAGAAGTCTTTATCCATATCTGGTACCTTGAGAACTGGAGCTGTTGTTAACAACTGCTTAAGCTTTGCGAATGCCTCCTCACATCGTTCTATCCATATGAATTTCTTGTTCTTTTTCTGTAACTCTGTAATTGGGCTTGCAATTTTTGAGAATCCTTCTACAAATCTTCTATAATACCCCGCTAATCCCATAAAACTACGCACCTCATGTACATTTTTCGGTGCTGGCCATTCAAGAATGGCCTCAATCTTTGCGGGATCCACCGCTATACCATCCCCAGTTATAACATGTCCTAAATAATGAATCTCTGGTTGGAAGAAGGAACACTTTGATAGTTTGGCGTATAGCTTGCGCTCTCTCAAACACTGTAACACAAGTCTTAGATGCTCTTCATGCTCTTCTTGCGTCCTTGAGTAAATAAGGATATCATCTAAAAACACTTGTACAAATTTATCCAAGTATTCTCTGAATACATTATTCATCAAGTTCATGAAGAATCCAGGTGCATTTGTCAACCCAAATGGTACTACAACAAAATCGAAATGTCCATATCGAGTTTTAAATGCAGTCTTTGGTACATCTTCTTCTCTGATTCTTAGTTGATGGTATCCCGAACTTAGATCTATTTTCAAAAATATTGTATCCCCTTTCATCTGATCAAACAGATCGTCAATTCTAGGTAAGGGATATTGATTCCTTATGGTTGCTTTGTTCAATTGACGATAGTTAATGCAAAGTCTCCATGAACCATCCTTCTTCTTCACGAATATCACTGGTGCTCCCCAAGGTGATATACTAGGGCGAATGAAACCTAAATCTAAAATCTCTTGAAGTTGTATCTGCAATTCTTGTAACTCAGGTGTTGTCATACGATAGGGTACTCTAGATATAGGTTCGGTTCCCGGCTTAAGTTCGATAGTGAACTCAATCTCCCTCTTAGGTGGTAACCCGGGTAATTCTTCAGGGAATACATCCACAAACTGGGACAGTATGGGGTGTTGACTTACATCGACAGTGTCTTTCTTGTCATTCATCACTACCACCGCATACAACTCACATCCCTTACGCATGCTCTTTTTCAATTGCAATGCTGAAATAAACCTTAATGATACCCCTCTTCTAGTTCCTATTAGGATTCTCTTATGCCCGAAATCATCTATGAATATTAGCTTCTTCTCTTTACAGTCTAACATAGCTGAATGGGTTTCTAACCAATCCATCCCTAAGATAATATCATAGGATCCTAATGCTGTAGCATAAAGCGATACTTTTGTAACACACATGCCCAAGTCTACCTCACAATCCTTCACCAATTCTCCTACTCTTTGAGTGATACCCGATGCCATTTCGACTATGTTGAAATCATTTTTCTTGCTTGCAATCACCTTACATCTAGACAATGCTTCATAAGAAATAAAACTTTCAATTGCTCCAAGGTCTACTAAAAGAGAAAATTTCATACCATTTATTTTACCTGTCGCCTCTAGCACGGTGGACTGATGTTCTGCCTGGCGGTTGTTGACTGTAGCATGGATTCGGTGAGCCTTTCCCAAGTCTCCAACTGTAGTCTGTCCCTTTCCCTTACTAGAATCTATCTTGGCTTGCGGAAAGTCTCTCTGGAAATGTGGTTCTCCACATGTCCAACACCCCCCTTTTGGGGCCGACCTCTCGACACTCGATTGAGTAAAAGTAGATCCACTACTATACTAGGGGCATTGTGATACTGGATTTCCACTCTGATATTGTGACTACATTGGTGGCCTATACGGTGGTATTTGGCCACCGGGTGCACGTATCTGACTCCCTGCTGTGGGACTCTTAAATTAATTTTGGCGTCCGGTTGTTGGTCTCGAAGCACTAGCTGACTGTACTCCTGGTCTTTGTACCACTGCTCTTGAAGGTCGAGGTGGTCGAGACTGTCCACTTCCTACAAACTCTTCCTCGGCTATGATATCTTTTTGCACTACTTCGTGCAAGGTACGTGGCATCAAAATATGCACTTTTTCCCTAGTGTTGAAGTTGAGCCCATACACAAATTTATTTACTCACAACTTATCTGTACTCAAATGTGGAGCATACCTCAATAGTTCCATAAATTTAGCTTCATACTCTGGGACTGATCGACCTCCTTGCCTCAAGGAATTGAATTCATTCAATTTCCTTTCAATAAACTCTTCAGATAGGTAACGTTCTCGAAAACGTTCTTCAAATATTTCCCAAGAGACTTCTGTTATTTCAATTCCAAGCTGTGGCAGCAAGGTCTTTCACCATAGCAGTGCGCTTCCCTTAAGTTGCAATATCGCCATGCGCACTTTCATGTTTGAGGTATAATCGCGTAATGCAAAGCACATGGACATGTTCTCAAGCCATGCCTCAGGTGCGCCCCAAAATTCTGGAAATTTCACCTTCTCAAGTTCTCTTTGAGCATTTTCCTTCGGCGGTTGCTGAGATCCTTCTGCAGGTGCTATGGCATCTCTATCCTCTCAGTCTAACCGACTAATCAATGCCTCAGACATCCGCTGGAATGAACGCATCATATTCATCACTTCACCTGCAGGTATATGGGTCAGTTCTTCCACTGCTGGTGGATCACGTGGAGGCGAAGGCTGCAAAAGAGGTGGTGTACCACGCCCCCTAGCACTTCTATCTCTCCTTCCTCTTCTTCCCCTAGCGTCCATGCTTCCTGAGTTTGCAAGGTGAATAGTTCATGTATTAGTTTCCAATCACAAAAAAATAAAAAATAAAAAAAAATAAATATAAATAAACAAAGTAACTTAAGAGCAATGAGCCCAAGGTCCTAGAGTTAGAACCACGCTCTGATACCATGTGCATTAATCGCACTTGCACAATTTAATCAAAATATTATTAAAATAAATTGTATCACCTGATATCCTATTCATATTCAAACTGAAATTCATGTGGCATTGACACCACCTTGTGTCATTGTGCAGTTGGGTCCCTGTCACACTAGAAACTGTCAAAGCATCTACCAATACATCGTAAGAAATGCAAATTGTTCATATATTTCATTTACACATTTTAAGATCAATCATATCACATTATATAATCTATCTACCAATGTCCATTCATTCATAAGCAATCATTGTGACACAACAATCAATACATAAATAAGTCGTTTTAATTCATCATATTAAACTGGGCCATTTGTACTCAAAATGCCTTGAAACCATAACATATTTTAACACTGAAATAGTCTATCCAACAAGGCAGTATAATGTTGCATTACAAAATTTCATTTATCCAGGAGTACCCAAATGTATCAACATGATCAAAACATATAATTCAAAATTTAACCGGGTCATTTGCGATAAAATGCCCTCAAATAATAATATAGTTGAATAATAAAAGAGTCTAACAAAATGGGGCACTACACTCCGAGTTTTGCTTAAAGCAGTAGACGAATTCCGAGAGGGTTCTCGGGTGTCTGGATACTCATGAAATTGTTCCATGTTGGTCTCGACCTGTTTTTCATTTTCATGGAAGTGAAAGCCGACGCCGGTCTGGCAGTTTACTCCGACAAATTGCTTGGCAACGTGGCTCTTGTGGCTCGTCCTTCGCCACTTGCGCGTCGGAGAATGGATTCTTGCTGAGATCCGGTCGATCTTGAATGAGAGAGCCGGAAATTCAGTGAATTTTAGTCTCCAAGAACTAGTTTGAATTACAGGTATGTATGGCTCTGGGTTATGTTACCTTCTTTTTAATTATTTTGACCATGATGCCATGGTTATGGAAAAGGAATGGAAAATCCTGGTTTGGATTCGATAGCCTCTTCTAGGAAACAACTTCCAGAGAAGGTGGGTTGAAAAACTCAAAGGTACATGTTATTGTTATTTTCTCTACTCTTCTAGGAAACCCTACTTTTCATTGTGAGAACATTCAAAAATCTTAATCTCTTGTTATATAAAATCTCAGGCGTATATTTTTTTTCATTCTATCAATTTGACTGCAAGTATTTTATGTTTGGCTCTCTTTGTATGTTCGGATTGCAAAGATTTGCTGGTGGCTGTAGGTTCTCAAAATTTTAACCGTGATGCCCTGGCTAAAAAATTTTGAGCTACAGCTAGATATAGTTGTGGGTTCTCCTACCTTCCCTCCGGATATTATAATCCCGATATTATAATTGAGATGTCATAATGATTCAAACCCTTCATAACCCTCTTCGAATGAATTTGCGCTCCAGCCATACACAGAATTTGAGGTTCACAGTAATGATTCAAACCGTTCATAACCCTTGAACGAATTTGAGCTCCAGTTGTAATCATATGGATTCGGCAATGGTTCCTTGTATCTCCCATGCTGATTACATTTAAATTTTAATTAACAGTAGCTTAACCCATATTTCTCATTAATTTAATCAAGGCAACTTTGTTGAATCTATATATTTAATAGTTAACATATCTATAGCATTTTTAAGTAGATTTTAATATTTTGAATAGTTATTTTTCTGGTAGATTTTAATATAAAAAATTGTTATTTTTGATAGATTTTGTATCAATTTTTTTGGTTTAGCTATTTTTCTTTTAGATTTTGTTGAGGTTTAGCTATTTTTTTTAGATTTTATGAATAGTTTAACTTATTAATTTTTGTTTGGCCATTTCTTCAGATTTTGAAAAAAAAATTTACAGTTCACCTTTTCTTACATAATTTAGGTTATTTTTATTCTCAATAGTATCAAAGCTCCAATGTGTTATCAGACCCATTTGTTTAGTCATCATTTGGCATAATATTTATTTTTTTAAACAAACAGCTGGTCGTATTTTTTTTAATCTGAAGAAATGTTTTTGTGTTATCAGACTCATTGTTTAGTCATCCATTGGCATAATATTTATTTTTTTAAACAAACACGTGAGGGTCGTTTTTATTTTTTAATTTGAAGAAATGTTTATACATTAATTTTTTTAATAAATTTAAATTTCATAATAAATTGCTTAATAAAAATCTTTATGTTAGTAAAAATCTATTAATAAAAATAGAGTAAAAATCTATATGTTAGTAGTGAAAAGCAATTTAGTTTCTCTTTAAACTCATTTTTATTTATATGTTAGTATTGGAAAGCAATTTAGTTTCTCTTTAAACTCATTTTTATTTAGAACTTACTTTTTTTTTTTTTGACTAATCAAAGATTTATTATACAAAACTAGCCAATAAAAATTTATATATTAAAATCTAGGAAAGCAATTTAGATTCTTTTTAACTTATTTTTATATAGAATTTAGTGATACTTAATCAAAGAGTGATTAGTTTTCTTTTATTATATTTGAAGATTTATTACTTTTATTAGTTTTATTTTATTAGATTTGAAGATTTATTACTTTATTAGTTTTATTTTATTAGACTTGAAGATTTATTAGTTTTATTTTTATATGAAATGTAATCAAAGATTTATTAGTTTTTTTATTAGATGTGAATCTTTATTATTGCATTTATTTTACTTATGTTTAGTTTTATTTTATTAATTAATTAAATAAATAAAAAAATGGTATATCATACACTAAAAAATAAAATTTATTATCTAATAACTATTTATAAATAAGATATATATTATATTCTAAATTGAATATTTTTTCATAAAAATCTATTTTAATGTGTATAAAAAATATTTTCTATTTTTTATAAAGTTACAATTTATGTTAGTTACTTTCTATGTGGACTTTTGTCATTTTTAGAGTGCAATGTACATTAAGCAAATGTCTAGTTAATTGTAATATTTTGTATGTTTTATTAAAATTATGTATTTTTTTTATTTCAAATGGCATAATGGATATGTGATTCACTATTTGACATTAAAAAATGGGTTTTCATTAAGTTAGGCATTGTATCAATTACATTATAATTGATGTGTTCAAAGTTAGGCTTATGGTTAGGATCCTTGTTTAGGGCAAGCTAGGATAGACTATGTTAGAGTAGGAAAAGGTAGGTAGTTTTGCTTAAAGAAAGCTATTGTAAGGTAATGTAGGTTGGGCTAAGCTAGAGTATGGAAAGGTTAGGCTACACTAGGTTAGGTTAGGCTAGCTCAGCCTAGGTTAGCTTAGAATAAGCTAGAGTAGTAGAGTAGGCTAGAGTAGAGTAGAGTAGAGTAGGCTAGAGTATGATATGTTAGAGTAGGCTAGAGTATTGTATGCTAGAGTGTGCTAGTCTTCAGTAGGTTAGGCTATGCTAGAGCATGTTAACCTAGGATAGAGTAGGATAGGGTAGGTTAGATTAGACTAGTTTAGGCTAGAGTAGGCTAGGCTAGGCTAGATTAGGCTAGCCTAGGCTAGGATAGGGTAAGCTAGACTTGGCGAGGATAGAGTGGGATAGCCTAGGAAAGAGTAAGCCATGATAGAGTAGGCTAGAGTAGGATAGGCTAGAATAGGACAAGCTAGAGTAGGCTAAGCTAGGCCAGAGTAGAGCATGTTAGGCTAGAGTAGATATGATAGAGTAGACTAGGCTAGGCTAGCCCAGGATAGAGTGGAGTAGGCTAAGCTAGGTTAGAGTCTGCTAGGCTAGGCAAGGGTGGGGTAGGGTAGAGTACGCTACAGTAGGATCGACTAGAGTAGGCTAGGTGAGGATAGGTTAGAGTACGCTAGACTAGACTAGGGTAAGCTAGAGTAAGCTAGAGTAGGCTAGAGTACACTAGGCTAGGGTATGTTAGAGTAGGATATGCTAGGAGAGAGTAGGCTAGGCTAGGATAGAGTAGGCTAGAGTATGTTAGAGTAGGATAGGATAGGATAGAGTAGGCTAGGCTAGGATAGAGTAGGCTATGACACGCTATAGTAGGTTAAGATAAGCTAGGCTATACTAAGTTAAGATAGGCTAGGATAGAGTAGGTAAGCTAGGCTAGGCTGGAGTAGGTTAAGCTAGGCTAGGATAAAATAGGTTAGGATAGGTTAGGATATGCTAGGCTAGAGTAGGCTAGGATACAATAGGCTAGAGTAGGCTAGGATACATTAGGCTAGATTATGCTAGAGTACCCTAGGATAGCATAGAGTGCGCTAGGCTACAATAGGCTAGGCTAGAGTTTGGTAGTCTAGAGTGGGCTAGGCTAGAGTTTGGTAGTCTAGAGTAGGCTAGGCTACACTACGTTAACCTAGGATGGAGTAAGATAGGATGGAGTAGGATAAGGTAGGGTATCTTAGACTATACTAGGATAGAGTAGGCTAGGATACGCTCGGTTAAGAAAGAGTAGGTTCGACTAAGATAGAGAAGACTAGAGTGCAATGGGATAGGCTAGGCTAGAATAGTCTAGGCTAGGCTGTAGTAGGCTAGGCTAGAGTAAGCTAATCTAGAATAGGATAGACTAGAGTAGGATAAAGTAGGTTAGGATAAAGTAGGCTAGCATAAAGTAGGTTAGGTTAGGCTAGGATACAACAGGTTAAAATAGGCTAGAGTAAGCTAGGATAGATCAAGCTTGGATAACCTAGAGTAGCCTAAGCTAGGTTAGGCTACAATAGGCTAGGTTAATCTAGCCTAGAGTTGGGTGGGATAAAGTAGTGTAAGCTAGAGTAAGCAAAAGTATAGTAGTTTAGGATAGAGTAGGATAGTTTAGAGTTGGTTAGGACATGCTAGAGTAAGTTAAGCTAGGGTAGGGTAAGATAGGATAGAGTAGGCTAGGAGAGGCTTGGTTAGACTAGGCTAGGCTAGAGTTTGCTAGGCTAGACTAGGGTAGGGTAGAATATGATAGAGTATGTTAGGCTAGAGTACGCTAGGCTAGCCTCGACCAGGCTACTCTAGAGTAGGCTATGCTAAGCTAGAGTAGGCTAGTCCATGTTAGAGTAGGATAAGCTAGGATAGGTCATGGTAAGATAGAGTAGGCTAGGATAGAGAAGGCTTAGCTATGGTAGAGTAGGATAGGCTATAGTAGGATGGTCTAGAGTAGGTTAGGTTAGGATAGAATAAGTTAAGCTAACATAGAGTAGGCTAGGATAGAGTAGGCTATGGTAGTCTAGGTAGGCTAGACTAGGCTATAGGAGGTTAGGAAAAGCTAGATTAATCTAGGTTAGGTTAGGTTAGTGTAGGATAGGATAAATTAGGCTAGGATAGGCTATGCTAGGCTAGAGTAGGGTTGGAAAGAGTAGGATAGAGTAGATAGGTTAGGATAGAGTAATATAGAGAAAGCTAGGATAGAGTAGGTTAGGGTAGGATAGGATAGTCTAGAGTAGCCTAGGATACGCTAGAGTAGTCTAGGCTAAGCTAGAGTAAGATACGCTAGGATAGGATAGAGTAGGATATGCTAGAGTAGGGTAGGGTAGAGTAGAGTATGTTAGGATATGCTAGTGCATATTAAGGTAGGATAGATACTTAGTCTAGGATAGAGTAGGATAGCGTAGGTTACAATAGACTAGGCTAAGCTAGAGTAGGTTATGATAAGGTAGAGTAGGATAGGCTAGGGTAGGCTAGAGAAGGTTAGGTTAGGAAAGGATATAATAGTGTAGGGTATGCTAGGATACAGTAGGCTATGCTAGGATAGGTTAGGCTAGAATAGGATAGAGAAGGATAGGATATATTAGGCTAGGCTAGGGTATGCTAGTCTAGTCGAGGCTAGAGTTGGGTAGGCTAGAATACCCTAGAGTAGAGTAGGCTAGTCTAGAGTAGGTTAGGCTAGGCTAGAGTAGGCTAAGCTAGGAGACAATAGGAAAGGATAGAGTAGGCTATGGAAGGATACGTTAGACTATGCTAGGATAGGGTAAGATGGATAAGGCTAGGTAAGGAAGGATAGAGTAGGTTAGCTTAGGCTAGACTAGAGTAGGGTAGGCTAGAATAGGCTAGTGTGGTGTATGCTAGGCTATAGTATCCTAGTCTAGAGTTTCCTAGTCTAGGATAGAGTAGGTTAACCTAGGATAGAGAAAGGTAGGATAGAGTAGGCTAGGGTAGGCTACGATAGACTAGGCTACACTAGAGTAGGCTAGGTTATCCTATGCGAGGATAGAGTAGAATAGGATATATAGAGTGGGATATGATAGGATAGGCTATAGTGGGTTAGGATAGGCCATATTATGCTAGGCTAGGCTAGTCTAGGCTAGAGTATCCTAGAGTAGTCTAAGCTAGAGTAGGGCAGGGTAGGATACGCTAGAGTAGGTTTGGGTAGAGCAAGATAGTGTAGGGTAGGTTAGCTAGGGTAGCCTAGTCTAAAGTTTCCTACGCTAGGCTAGAGTAGCTTAAGGTAGGCTAGACTAAGTTACACTAGAGTAGGCTAGGATAGGATAGGATAGACTAGGCTATGATAGAGTAGGCAAGGTTAGCCTAAGATATGATAGAGTAGGATAAGATAGGTTAGGCTAAGCTAGAGTATGCTAGGCTGGGTTAGGATAGAGTAGGCTAGGCTAGAGTAGGGTAGGGTAGGATAGGCTAGGCTAGAGTAGGCTAGGATAAGCTACAATATTGTAGGTTAGGATAGTATAGTAGAGTTGTCTAGAGTAGGCTAGGATAGGCTAGTATAGAATATGGTAGGATAGATTAGAGTAGGTTATGTCAGGCTAGAGTAGGTTCAGCTAGGATAGAGTAGGCTAGGATAGAATAGGATAGGGTAGGCTAGGTTAGGATAGGAAAGGGTAGGCTAGGCTAGGCCATATTAGTCTAGGCTAAGGTAGAGAAGGATCGGATAACATAGAGTAGGATAGGCTAGGCTAGGCCAGAGAAGGATAGTCTAAGCTAGAATAGGCTAAGCTAGGATAGAATAGAGTACTGTAGGCTACGTTAGGATAGGATAGGATAGGTTAGGCTAGGATAAGCTAGGTTAGGCTAAGCTAGTCTAGGATAGTCTAGGCTATGCTAAACTAGGCTAGGCTAGAGTAGGCTAGAGTAGGATAGGCTAGGCTAGAGTAGGCTCACTATAAGAATGAATAAAATAATATATTTCAATGTCAGGAAATCAATGGGTGCATAAAAAATATACTTGCACGTACAAAGAAAACTATACTACATGGAGGGACAATGACTTTTTCAAAGAAAGAGATACATACATGTACCTGGGAGAGAGGTGGGTCAGTAGTGGCCCCAATTGGGTTCTCTTCAAGCATGAATCACTCACTAGGAATATGCATAAAATAATATATGTCAATTTCAGCAAATCAATAGGTGCACCAAAAAGCTACTTGCGTGTACAAAGAAAACTATACTACATGGACGGACAATTGGGGACACAGAGATACAAGAAATTTTGTAATAGGGTGCCAACAAAATAAGAGATATATACATATACATAGGGGATGTGAAGAGGTGGATCACCAGTGGGTGAAATATTGAAAATGAACTAAAACGATGGGCATATGCATCAAAGAGCAAGTTCGCTCAGGTGGCATGTCTATTAGACATATGTTTCTACATAAAAAAACATAAAGATACAATTAGATAATTTCAAATAATTAAAAGAGTACATGTTTAATCATTAAAAGCATAATTAAAAGAATACGTGTGATTGTGAATATTCCTCTACCTATGACACACCTGTCTTAGATGCAAGAAACTCATCGGTCCCACCATGAATAGAATATGTTTTATCAAGATTAAGATGTACTAAACATGTCAATCCTTATGAGGGATAATTTTAAGGATCCATGCTTATTTAAAAGTGTAGAAACTTTGGCGAATCTTACCAATTCTTAAAATGTCATTTATAAAATATTTGGCTATATTTTTATCAAAATATTTTTATTTCTAAGGATTTTATATAGTCTATATAATAATATCACGATTTTTAGAGTGAAAAAAGTCACCCCATCAAAATTGGGCAAAATAGGTCTTCACAAAATGAAAATCGACCATTCTTTTTTTTTGGAAAAATCATGGAAAAATAGCCCATGGAGTAAGTTTTGCCCCTAAATTTTTTCTTGATTCCTACTATAATTATGTAAATCGTGATGAGAAGTTAAAAAGTAATCTTTTTACAAGTAATCGTGAAGCACCAAAATCATATGCAACATTGACTACTACATCAATATCATCAGCATCAATGACCGAAATATGTGAACCTCGAGTGTCATTGGACACTACTTGTAAATGTGTTCATGTAAATTGTCAAATAATTAAAATATAAATAATTTATGAAACAATTGAAAACTGTGATATAAAAAATAAGACACTATGTGAAGAACGAGTTTGACTTACATATTGGAGTAACCCATCGCTGCGAAACTCTGAAGAAAGACCATAGCATATGTTTCCACAAGTTGTGCAAGGATGTGGCATGACGCGATGCTCTGAACCCTCTACATGTCTAGTGTGATCTCTAGATCATGTAGGGTCTCGATGCCTAAGTGGATCCTCTATGTGTGATCTTCCAACCCGAGATGGGCGAACCTAATATGTGCCAACCCCTTGTCCTACATTCCCCACTTGACAATAGTCCCATGTCGAAGCAATGTCTCTGCCAAATGGAATAATGCCTCATGTGTGTCATCAATCATGGGACCTGCAGAAGGATATAACCGAGGGGGGTTTGGTGTGTGTTGAGGTCATCGTACACGGTTTGGATCAGTCCTTGCCCCTTGCCTATCTTGGGGAATCCCATGTTCTACCCCATGGAACTCTAAAATATCAAAGTAATTTACGTGTTTACCCAAGATAAACTCGACATACATTTTCCTTAAGAAATAGAATGGGATGTCTCTATTCCCATGAGGGTCTTCATCGAATACCATGTAGATAAAACATATGTGTTATAAATTTCCTTCTCAAGCTTGCATTTTGGATTTTTAGAGTGGCACTCAAATGTGGAACCATCTTCCAACATGCCTCCGCTTACAAATTTTGAAATGACCACCACCGTGATAATAATAAATATTTAATTTTAAAGTAAAAATTCATTTATTAATTTTAACCTAAACATTCATGATACACGATATTAGGTAAAATATTAAAAGTAATCTTAAGAGTCTATTAATTGAAAAATATTAATTAAAATATGGGCCAACCAATTATAATTTCCTCCAAATATATATATATATATATATATATATTAAAATCCTTCATAAAATCTAGTAGCTATTTGAAGCAACTTCAAGTGCTTCAATGATGTTGTAAGTATTACCAAGCTTAAGATAATAGAATCATAAGATATCAAAAACTTACAAATCGAATAATTTCTTAACACCAGAAACCAAAATGGATCATGCCAATGATATGTTATATAATGCAAATACTATTTACAAATAATAATTTACAAATACTCCATCAAATAACAAATTGTCAAGTATAATAGAGTTAACAAAATCATCAACAAGTAAGAAGGGATTTTTCTACTCTTCTCTATGCATGAAAAAGGAAACTCAAAGCCATTTTTTCATTTCATTGTTTTGCAAGGTGATCCAATAATTAAATATTAAAGCTTATAATATAATTCCATACAAATATAAATCAATAGAATAGAATTTCATGTAATACAAAAGGAAATAAAATTCAAAATAGATATAGGCATGACTATTATGAAATGTTTGATGCTATTTGGAGTTATTCTAATATGTAATAATTGTATCAAAACAAATTAAATATATTTTTATGGATATTATTACAACTACACGCATTAGTGATATTTATAGAAAGAATGTTGACAATTTTATAATAATTTCCTATCAAAGATAAGAATATTCAATTAAGTTGGAAAACAAAATGTGTGTGTTCAATTAATCTTTAAAAATTAAATAATTTAGAGTATACATAAAAGCAAAAACCAAACCAAAACATAAGTGACTATTGTAAAAACAATAAAACCACATAAACATTTAAAAATTGATATAAAATTAAGAGGTTACTTAATTTTGATTTAAAGAACAATGCTAATTCCAATAGTGTAAAAGAAATATTGTTTTTCCATTTTCATCTAATGCTCTTGCATGAGCATTTTTATTGAATAATATTGAACATGCCTATCTTTATTCCAAATATATTTAAATGTTATTATGTTTGTAATATTTATGTATTAAGAGAAGGGTAAATTTTTTATATATATAGATAGTATATAAAGATAAAACATATATATTGAGAGGAGGGTAAATTCGTTATATTAAAGTAAAGGTTTTAAGATTTTCTTTTATTTTAAATTAATTAATTTTTTTTACCTAATATGACTTATAGAATTAATTATATTTAATGCAGTTAATAATAGATAATTTGATGCCATTAAGATATTGTGAAATTTTGTCTAAGAGGATAAATTGTTTTTGGGGATATGAGAATAAAGTGAAATATTTGTATCCCCACTTTCATGAATTAAACCATTTCTTTATCACATTATAAATTAAAGTAGAACAAAATGTCAAACAAAGTATAAACAATTTTTCAAACGAAACAAAATGTCAACCAAATAAAAATCCAAATAAACAAAATTTCACAAACTATACAAAAATTGCAAAGATACTTGAATAAAGTGAAATATTTGTATCTCCACTTTTATGAATTAAACCAATTTTTTATTAAACCATGAATTAAACTATACACAAAATGTCAAACAAACTATAAAAAAATATTCAAAAATACTTGAAATATTTTTATCTCCTGAATTAAACTATTTATTTATTAAATTATAAATTAAACTATATTAAAAACATAACTCTATATACAAATTAAAAAAATCTCAAACAAAATTATCTAATAGACAAAATGTACATTTAATCTTATTGATATTTAATCCTATAAAATAAGAAGTCAAAACCTATATAAAACAAGAAATGAAAACCAAGAAAAAATACGGAATATTTAATCCTATAAAATAAGAAATAAAAACCTAGAAAAAGCCCAAAAGCATCTAAAAATGATATTCCCAATTTCCAAATCTTGAATAAAGTAAACAGAAAAAACACAAAAATTTCAAAAAATGATAACTCCCAAATCTGTATAAAGTAATGGGAAAAAGCACAAAATATTCGAAAGTATGATACGTTTGAATAACCATTCCAAAAAGAGCGAGTGGAAAGTAATGTGTTATATGTAATCGATGGATGGATGGTCAGAAACACAAAAAAACGATGAAACTATCCATTGAGGCGAGGTTCCTAGGTGGATATATTTGTTCAACATTTTCCTCTTTCCTCTTTTATCTATATGTGGATGGTCTAGGTGATGCGACTCCTGCGTTTTCCTCTTCTACGTCGAACGACCCACCTCTTCAATGGGGACGCCGAGACGTGGAGGCAGCAGCGCTGGACGACCAATCCGTAGTTCAATTCCTCGGACATCAAGGCCTGGCTTGTGCTTGAGGCCGGGAAATCGATTTCATTGGTGGTGTGGGGATGGACACCGGTTATCTCAGCCTCCGTGAGCTCAAGGATGTTAGGTTAGCCCGGACCTTTGAGGACGCCATTGCAGCCATCATGTTCAGGTTCTTGAAAGTTGAAACTCATGACATTGTTCGACGTTGGGCCCGACAGGTTGCTCCGGGTTTTGCTTAAAGCGGTAGATGAATTCCGAGAGGCTGCTCGGGTGTCTGGAAACTCATGAAATTGTTCCCGTTGGTCCTTACCTATTTTTGGTTTTCATGGAAGTGAAAGAGGACACTGGGCTGGCAGTTTACTCCAACAAATTGCTTGGCGACATGGTGACGATGGCCCTATCGCGGTTCTTGTGGCTCATCCTTCACCACCCGCACGTCGAGGAGGGGATTCTTGTAGAGATTTGGTCGATCTTGAACGAGAGAGCCCACAATTCGGTGAATTTTATTCTAGAAGTATGAGTTCGAGTTAGAGGTATGTATGGCTCTGGGTTATGTTACCTTCTTTCTCAATATTTTAACCATGATGTCATGGCTATTGAAAACGGCCCAGGTCTTATCTCATGGAAAATCCTGGCTTGGATTGGATCGTGGCAAACAACTTCCAGGTAGGTTGAAGAACTCAAAGGTACATGTTATTGATATTTTCTCTACTCTTCTACGAAACCCTAGTTCTATTTTTATATAGAAATTAAGATTTATTGGTTTTATTTTATTAGATTTGAAGATTTGTTATTTTTATTTTATTTGTGTAGTTTTCTTTTTATTAATTAGTTAAATAAATAGAAAATTTGTATATCACTATTTTATGTAAATTACAAAATAACATTTATTATGCAATAATTATTTATAAATAAAAATTAATTGTAAGATATGTATTGTATTCTAAATTGAATATTTTTATATATAAACTATTTTAATGTGTGTGGAGTTTATTTTCTATTTTACTTATAAATTTACAATTTATGTTTGTTAGTTTTTATGTATACTTTTCTAATTTTTAGAGTTCAATGTATACTTAGCAAATTTCTTTATTATGTGGTTGGTGAAGTTACTTGTAATATTTTGTATGTTTTACTAAAATTATGTAATTTTCATTTCAAATGGCATAATGGATATGTGATAAAGTATTTGACATTAAAAATGGATTTTCATTAAGTTAGACATTGTATCCGTACATTATAATTGATGTGTTCAAAGTTAGGATTATGGTTAGGATCCTTGCTTAGGGTAAGCTAGGATACAATAAGATAAGCTAGGATAGGCTAGGTTAGAGTAGGAAAAGGTAAGTAGTTTTGCTTAAGGAAAGGTATTGTAAGGTAATGTGCTAAAAGTTAGGCTAAATTGGGCTAGGTTAGTCTAGGCTAGAGTATGGCAAGGTTAGGGTAGGCTAGATTAGCCTAGGTTAGCCTAGAATAATCTAAAGTAGTAGAGTAGTAGAGTAGGCTAGAGTAGAGTAGAGTAGGCTAGAGTATGATATGCTAGAGTAGGCTAAGGTAGAGTAAGCTAGTCTTGAGTAGGTTAGGCTGTGCTAGAGCACATTAAGATAGACTAGACTAAGCTAGGATAGAGTAGGCTAGGGTAGGCTAGGTTAGACTAGGCTAGGCTAGGCTAGGCTAAGCTAGAGTAAACAAGACTTGGCTAGGATAGAGTGGGATAGGCTAGGAAAAAGTAGGCTAGGATAGAGTAGGAGAGAGTAGGATAGGCTAGAGTAGGCTAACCCAGGATAGAGTAGAGTAGGTTAGGATAGAGCAGGCTAAGCTAGGCTAGCCCGATCTAGAGTGGATTAGGCTAAGCTAGGCTAGAGTTTGCTAGGATAGACTAGAGTAGGGTAGAGTATGCTAAAGTAGGACCGGCTAAAGTAGGCTAGGATAGGATAGGTTAGAGTATGCTAGAGTAGGATCGGCTATAGTAGGCTAGTCTAGAGTAGGTTATGTTAGGATAAAATAGGTTAATCAAGCATAGAGTAATCTAGGATAGAGTATGATAGGGCAGGCTAGGTTAGACTAGGCTAGGCTAGAATATCCTATTCTAGGCTATAATAGGCTAAGCTAAGCTAGAGTAGCATAAGTTAGGTTAGGATAGAGTAGGCTAGGATAAAGTATGCTAGGCTACACTAGGCTAGAGTAGGGTAGGCAAGAGTAGGCTAGAGTCGGCTAGGCTAGGCTAGGATAGGATAGAGTAGGCCAGTATATTAGGATAGAATGTGATAAGATAGCATAGGCTAGGCTAGGCTAGATTAGTGTAGTTAAGCCTAGAATAGAGTAGGTTAGAGTAGTCTAGAATAGAGTAAGGTATGTTAGGCTAGGATAGTGTGTATTCTGCTAATCTTAGTTAGAGTGGGATATGATATACGCTAGAGAATCATAGGTTAGAGTATTCTAGGATAGGATAACCTATAGTATGCTAGGCTAGATAGGGTAAGCTAGAGTAGGATAGAGTAGGATAAAGTAGACAAGGATAGGTAAGGCCGGGTTATCCTAGAATAGGATAGGATACGGTATAGTACGTTAAGTTATAGTATGATAGAACATGCTAGGATAGAGTATTCTAGAGTAATATAGGATAATATAGATTAGGATAAAGTAGACTATGCTACAGGTGACTAGGCTAGTGTAGGATAAAGTAAGCTAGGATAGAGTATCCTAGTGTACAGTAGAGTAGGGTACGGTAGAATATGCTAGGCTAGAGAATACTTTAGTAAATTAGGGTAGAATAGGCTAGGATAGAGTAGTTTTGATTAAATTAGGATAGAGTAGGTTAGGCTAGGGTAGAGTAGGATACACTAGAGTAGGATAGCTTAGAGTAGGCTAGGTTAGACTAGGATCGACTAGAGTGGGCTAGATTAGTATAGGGTAGAGTATGCTAGAGTAGGCTAGGGTAGGATATAGGAGAGAATAGGCTAGGATAGGCCAGAATAGGCTAGGTTAGGTTATACTAGGCTAGGATATGATATGATATGTCAGTCTAGAGCAGGATAGGATATAGTATGATAGAGTAGTCTAAGCTAGAGCATGATAGGTTGGGCTTAGCTAAAGTAGTCTATGCTAAAGTAGGCTAAGTTATGCTATGGTAAAGTAGGCTAGGATATAGTGGTATATGCTAGGACAAATATAATAGGATAGGATTGGATAAGATAGGATAGGATTTACTAGAGTAGTCTAGAGTAGGTAATGCTAGTGTAGGATAGGATAGGATAGGATAGAGTAGGCTACCTAGGATAGAGTAGGAAAGGATATGATATTTGTAATGTACCTACAATCACCAAGAAACAATATCCTATTCCTTTCCTCATCAAAAGTAAATCTCGTACTCTTGATACTATTTTCCCTTAAGGCTTATGAGGGTTGGAGTTGGATCATAAAATAAAAACCATCATTGGAAGGGTGGTTGCTCATAAGTTGTGGAACATTTCCAAGTCAATAGAATTATTTTTTGTTATTGTTTATTTTGTTAGCTACCTTTGATTGACACCTCAATCATAAACACAATGGAAATGTATAAACTAAAAACAAAAATGGTGAACCCATCACTGAAATGTCGTAATTCATCTATATTCAAGTCGATCATTATAATTCTTCACAAAATTAATATCGGTATGTGTTTGATAAGTTGGGAAGAGACCTTATTCAAATAAGTCCAGTTTTTTTACTCCACCTAAAATGATCATTTACTATGTCAGTATTCTTTGAAATAAACCTTATTCCATCTATGATATCATAGAAACATTCTTTGCAATAATAGATCCTCTAACATATCATACCCATCCAATAGACAACCTTATTTGTAGTTAAAACACGCATGTGAAACTTTTACCATTATTTACACCATCATTTTTAGGAGAAGGAAGCATATAAATCCAGGATGACATAAGATATCTTTTATGTAGTAATGTTTCTCTAACAATCTTTTTGTTTATAATTCTCTAATGAGGATGTTACCTTGTAACTATGGCACAATACATTCCCTTTTATGCTATAATGTTGTTCTTAATACAAATCTTACACTTCGTGATCTATAATGTAGTCTAACTATCAGAGTATGTTGGGTCCCACTAGGTACCACTTATGTGCAAAATCCTAATTATCAACTTGAAATACATACTCAAGTCCCACATATCCACATATAATTGACTGGAGACTGACATAAGGGGGTCTCTTAGTATTTGCAAGGTGTTGAACTCACCTTCCATTTCAAATTTTAACACAATAAGTTATTCTACACAAAACGAATGCAATATAACTCTTTGACCTTATAGAATGAAAATCACATAATAGTTTATCTAGCAATACTTATTTGACCATGTTCATTGTAACATTATTACTTCCACTTCCCTGGAACAAATGTATTCAGCTATATTAGACATTATGATCAGTTGTTCAATTCAACATGTGCTAATAAGAAGGTAAACATTCTTTGAAAACATTTCAGATTGGCAAAGTAATCACTTGAGCATCATCTCTAAAAATGGACACATAAATCACAAAAGGGAGACAATGATGTACGTGGTTCACCCCAACTAGGGCTACATCCACCAAGAGCTGCTAATAATTTATTATTTTAGCCAAATTGGGAGGTTACATGTACGCAGTACTTTCAACTGCAATTTTTCTTTACTTTCTCAAGGAGGAAAAATAATGAAAATAAAAGAGAGGCCCCATGCTTCCTTATTCTCAATATCTGAGTCAGTTCAACAAAATACAAGATAAGAGCTTCACTCTAGCCACGGTCACATATAAATAGATGAAGCAAAAATTAAGGCAAAAACAAAAAATATTCTTGATCCGTATCCGACTCTCGTGCTACCTCAGCTTACCAAGCATATTCCATACCTAGATAAAACTCATATAGGCCAGGCATGCACTCCACAATACAGGACTTGGATCCCCGAAAATGTGTGCTACTAAAAATCGGATTTATAAGTGATTTCAACAATTACTGTGCCTATTTTCATAGCTAGGTGTGCAGATTACATATGTGTCGGTATAACTTCCAGCACACAGATCTGAAATTTCTACGCTCATCTCCTACTATTTCTCAGGCTACGTGCCAATGCAGAGATATGAATTTTACCTAAGTAAAGTATTTCAGCATATCTTAGAAAATGCACAGATCATACTAACGCTAGAAGGTCACGCAGGATAAAATTCAAGGGTTTAAAGGCAAATTTTAAAAACCTGCAAGCCAAATCGTGTTTGAAAAAATATCAACTTAGAGGCGTTCTGAACCAGGCAAAAAGTATTGCCGGTCTAGTCTTAACAACAATAAAAAAATGATTTTGACAGCTTGATCATTGAGGTAAACGCCGGGATCAATGAATGGCAAAGGAAAAAATGATTACGGGATCAAGATAAAAGAAAAAGGTTATTGTTTTCTCAAACCCCATATCAATTTCCTGGAACCCAAAGCTACTCTCACAACAAATACAATAACAATGACGACCAGTAAGACTCTTCATCCAAAAGATACCAAACAGTAGCTGTGTGCCATTGACAACCTGTGCTATCATTCTATCTTACAGGCTTGCTCTGATGCGAGAGCATTTCTAGAAAGGAAATCTAGTTCGTTCCCACATCATTCAGGCCGGAAATGATCCCGACATTCTTTTGGGAACACGATTGTGAACCTGTATGCCAAATGCAGTAGTCTGGCAGATGATCGCAGAGGGATAGTATCGAAGGGATTCGATAGGTAAATAGTAACATCATACACATATGTTTCCAGAATTGAAATAAGACTAGCAGTCGTAAAAATGCAGACAAAGACATACCTCCATATGGACTACTTAGTTAAAAAAACTGAAACATTGCTTGATAGAATGCATACCAGAATGGATAATGAAAAAAATCGGTCCCCTTTGAAAGGAACTCCTACTCCAAAACCCTGACTAGATCTTCTTCCAAGAAACCACAGAGTTTCCCCCAAACAATCCTAGGAATACCTCGCGGGAATAAAATCTGGGCTATGCCATTTCAAAAGTCCTGATGTACTCCATGGAATTGCATTTTTCTACTATGCAGAGAAATTATATATATATATATATATATATATATATATATATGTTCATCCTTATCCATGACTCTGCATGCCTATTGCGCTGCCCCTTCCCTTTAAGAAGTAATTTTCAAAATAAGAGATCACGCCCAGGTAAAAAGGAGGAAATAAATTTTCTCCAACGGCTTTTCCTATTCTTTATTGGAAGAATCCCATGAAATCAGCGTTGTAGCTTATTTCTAGGAGCTCGCTCTGGGAATTCAATAATCTCTTTAATAGTTACCTCACTTGGTTGGTGGTCCCTCTTTGGCAATAATATAATTTAAGCCCCTTTTTTCTTAAAGGAGTAAATCTGAGGTATGAGGGGTTCCTATATATTTTTCCAAGTAATAAAGGAAGGAATGGTCACTTACAAGTATACATCATTTGTTTTCAATTAGTCATGATTCTGGTTGATAAGTATCCATTGTGACTAGTGGCTTACAAGTTTTGTTTTGGTGAATTTTTTTTTAAATAATTTCGGGGACATACTCCCTTTTCTCATGAATGATGCAAAACCCCTCTTTAAACTTGTGTTGTGTATATATATATAAATATATACATTAATATAAATATGTATAATCTTGCAACATACTTGATACACTATCCAAATAGGAACCATGGCTTCCCCATTGGTTGTTACAAAAATCTTTTATTTGTATTTCTGTTCATATATCTTTTTCTAAGGATACTCCTTGTATATTCTATATGCATTAGTACATGTGTATATAAAGCATAACTTGTATTTATAAAGATAAGTCACTACCCCCCCCCCCCCCCTCCTTAAGAATAACCTTGTAGCTAAGCCTTTTAGATGCGTATAGATTTTAAGACGTCTATATATATATATATTAAGATGAAAACTTGAGCTTCTTAACTAGAACTCATTAGCGCATGGTTTTCATAATACGTACTCGGTGGATTCATTCGTGAAGACCCAATAGGTAAGTTAATCTAGTTAGGACTTACCTCAGCCTAGGTTGACACCTAATAGTTTAGGTTGTTAAGGAAACATATTTAATCCTTTATCCAATTCCCAAGATTCACTCACCGATTTAACCTTTCCCCCTAGTGGATATAGTTACTCGGCGCTTAAGTTTCATCCATGTCTTAGTCTCCCAAGTCTATCACTTTAAGGAATTACTTCACCTAACATACAAGGTTCTGCTGGTGGGGCCTTGGCCTTGAGCTCCTCACCAGAGAATAAGTACAATCAAAATTATGAAATTACAACATATTCAGGGTAAATAAGAGGGACATTACATTCTTCCCCCCTTAAAAATAACACCGTCCTCGGTGTTCATATTTCTTTGACAAAATTATCTTTTCTTGCTTTGTCTTGTCCTGATCTCCCTCGATCTTTCCGACCTTGGAGATTAAACTTTGTTCAAAATATGGGGTTTCCTGCAACAAAATGAGGTCTACCTGAGTTTACACATGTCAGGATTCAATAATGCAGTTTAAAACATAATAGCAGGTCCTTTTCCAATATCATAACTGCAATTTCTGGGACGTCTTTTATTTTTGTTATCATCATCATACTTAATTTTTCCTCAATAATGAAGTCATTTGCCTAAGGTAAACTATTCTTTCATTCATCATCTATTTCACAAGATTTTTATCAAAACTGTACAATTCATCATTCTTCCATAGAATTACACATTCGGTCATATGGTAGTTTAGTTACTAGGGAGGTTTGATCAAATATATTGTTTGTTATATTCCAAGCTCTCCCATGTGTTCTTTTCAATTTTCGTGTGGAATTACAGCTATATCCAAGGTTACTCTCCCTTTTGACTACTCGTCAAAAGTTTTCTCCTCGATGACATCAAACAGCGTCCTGTCTTCCAGATGTCAAATTTTTTTTTTGCCTAGGTATTTTGCCACACCACATGCCTAACACCAATGTTCTCATGTGGCAATCGCTTTCCTAACACCATTGTGCTCCTATAGCATATATGCCTAACACCAATGTGCTCACGCGGAAATCACTTGCCTAACACCATGGTGCTCCCACAGCATTCAAGTTTTTCCTTGTTCGTAACTAGGATAAATTTTAACTTTGTAATGCACACTCCTTGTGTTTATGACTTTACTGTCATTGGCCCGACTCGTGAATCAACTACATGGTTAGTCAAAGAATCTATCGATAAATCGTAGTTTCAATAATTAATCATTATCATTTCACAAGTTGCAACAATTTTACCATCATTTATGAGTCATATAATCTTGTAAATAATCTCAAAATAACTCCTTACCCATTCCTGAGGAATTTAGTGCAACTTGTACACCCAAGTGGATTAATATATACCATAGTATATGTGGATTGTGACAATGGTCCTAAACTCGGTAACACTCAACAGTCAATTCTGACTGATAGTGTTCCTGGCATATCCCTGCCAAAAACTTTATACAACATTCATGCATATCCCTGCATAGGTTATCTCATAGCATTATACATATCCCTGCAGAAGTTAGATCATAGCATTACACAACCTTCATGCATATCCCTACAAAAGTTAGCTCATAGCTCTATACAACATTCATGCATATCCCTACATAAGTTATCTCATAGCATTATACATATCCCTGCAGAAGTTAGATCATAGCATTACACAACCTTCATGCATATCCCTGCAAAAGTTAGCTCATAGCTCTATACAACATTCATGCATATCCCTGCATAAGTTATCTCATAGCATTATACACATCCCTGCAGAAGTTAAATCATAGCACTACACAACCTTCATGCATATCCCTGCAAAAGTTAGCTCATAGCTCTATACAACATTCATGCATATCCCTGCATAAGTTATCTCATAGCATTATACATATCCCTGCAGAAGTTAGATCATAGCATTACACAACCTTCATGCATATCCCTGCAAAAATCAGCTCATAACATTATTCACTTATCATTTTCAAGCAGCTAAAACATCATTACTCATTTGCCTTTGAAAGGTTATGAGCGAAGGGATAGTCCAACTCTATGCAACAGCAATGCATGTAAGCTAGAGACGTAGAAATACACAGTGATTATATAGTCCTATTTTCTTGTTCGATTCCTTTTAGAAAACAATACACTTGTCTATAGGGTTCTTTTCCTTATGACAAAAGTTCACTTGAAACGAGCTTCAAATACATACTTAAAATTTTTACTAATGAAATAATGTTCATTAAAGGTAACCATAGGTTTAGAATACCTTTCCCCCAAATGATTTTCAATATTGGCACAACGTCCTTGTACCCAACAAGTTTTCCAATAGATAAAGATGTTTTTAAATATGATGGGAAGTATTCTGTTTTAAATATCCTTTACTTACATATGAATATCCTCTATTGTGTTTTAATCATGTATCCCAATTCACCCTTTTAACACAAGAACATAAAAAACATGCATATTCTATTCTTGAGTAGTTTCCCACACCCAAATACTATATTTGTGTTTAGATGGAATACACCACTACTTTATGAAGTATTGTTTTATTTAGATTCCCCCACCCAACCTTTTACTTCTACGAGGAGAAACTTGGCATCTAGGATTTCAGCCTAGGGTCTACTTTTAATTTTAGACAATCTTTTACAATATATCTTCTATATATGAAAAATTTTCTAAACATTTTGTTGAATTCTTTGTTCTGAATAAAAAATGATGGTAAGACAAACTTTTCATGCCTACAACCTCCTTTACAGGGGAGTCTTTGCAATTTGCATAAGTAGTGGTGATTCCCTCATTACCTAATTACTTAGGTTTTGGAACTCTTGTAAACATTTTACAACATCCATACTTTTCATAAAGTATAGTAGACACCCAGTCCTCCATTTTATAATTTTAGCCTTTATAACTTTTAACAAGCAATTTTGAAAGATTGACTATACGTTTTCCTTAAGGTACCGTGAGTAGAATTTATAGTTCCACTTGCCCTTTTCTATGTGTGAACATAAGAATAACCCTTATGAAAATTAAAATTACCCATGCGCTTTTGTTGATAATGTAACAACATATCTCTATAATAGCGATTCATTCTCTTATCCTCTTAGTTACCTCTTTTGTTTGTGGGATTTTACCTTCCAGCTATCCTTTGGTGCTTATCTGTTCAAGCGTTCTTGTGATTATAATTACCTGTACTATGTACTCACCATTTCTTGTTAGATAGTATTAAATCATAAAGATAATTTAAAATGAAACAACAAGTTACTAGTTGAATTCCATAGATACTAGACACCACAAAATCTTCAATGTATTACTCCCACTTCTTAATCCTATTACACTTGCATGAATTCCTACTAATATCCCACTTCCTATAACCTTGAATTTACATCATGTAACATTTTCTTCTCACGCCTTTTCTGACCTCGTATGAATTAACCTTCCTAACAAACTTGCTATAAATCAGGTTTGTATGATGAGCAACAATACGTATGTAAAGATACCATATGCGCATTTATGCATAATAGGAAAAATAAGTTATCATTAACATGGGGCTATGTCTGCTTCCCCTTTTCCAAAATTTACATTATGATGCAACGAAGTCTTCATGATTTATAATCCCTTGCAAATTTCTTAACAATGAATATATATTTATATATACAGTGCATAACATACCTGTTCGTAAGCGATTCCATTACACCCGAGTGTTGTAACCTCGCTCTGATACCATCTGTAATGTACCTACAATCACCAAGAAACAATATCCTATTCCTTCCCTCATCAAAAGTAAATCTCGTACTCTTGATACTATTTTCCCTTAAGGCTTATGAGGGTTAGAGTTGGATCATAAAATAAAAACCATCATTGGAAGGGTGGTTGCTCATAAGTTGTGGAACATTTCCAAGTCAATAGAATTATTTTTTGTTATTGTTTATTTTGTTAGCTACCTTTGATTGACACCTCAATCATAAACACAATGGAAATGTATAAACTAAAAACAAAAATGGTGAACCCATCACTGAAATGTCGTAATTCAACTGTATTCAAGTCGATCATTATAATTCTTCACAAAATTAATATCGGTATGTGTTTGATAAGTTGGGAAGGGACCTTATTCAAATAAGTCCAGTTTTTTTACTCCACCTAAAATGATCATCTACTATGTCAGTATTCTTTGAAATAAACCTTATTCCATCTATGAAATCATAGAAACATTCTTCGCAATAATAGATCCTCTAACATATCATACCCATCCAATAGACAACCTTCTTTGTAGTTAAAACACGCATGTGAAACTTTTACCATTATTTACACCATCATTTTTAGGAGAAGGAAGCATATAAATCCAGAATGACATAAGATATCTTTTATGTAGTAATGTTTCTCTAACAATCTTTTTGTTTATAATTCTCTAATGAGAATGTTACCTTGTAACTATGGCACAATACATTCCCTTTTATGCTATAATGTTGTTCTTAATACAAATATTACACTTTGTGATCTATAATGCAATCTAACTATCAGAGTAAGTTGGGTCCCACTAGGTACCACTTATGTGTAAAATCCTAATTATCAACTTGAAATACATACTCAAGTCCCACATATCCACATATAATTGACTGGAGACTGACATAAGGGGGTCTCTTAGTATTTGCAAGGTGTTGAACTCACCTTCCATTTCAAATTTTAACACAATAAGTTATTCTACACAAAACGAATGCAATATAACTCTTTGACCTTATAGAATGAAAATCACATAATAGTTTATCTAGCAATACTTATTTGACCATGTTCATTGTAACATTATTACTTCCACTTCCCCGGAACAAATGTATTCAGCTATATTAGACATTATGATCAGTTGTTCAATTCAACATCTGCTAATAAGAAGGTAAACATTCTTTGAAAACATTTCAGATTGGCAAAGTACTCACCTGAGCATCATCTCTAAAATTGGACACATAAATCACAAAAGGGAGACAATGATGTACGTGGTTCACCCCAACTAGGGCTACATCCACCAAGAGCTGCTAATAATTTATTATTTTAGCCAAATTGGGAGGTTACATGTACGCAGTACTTTCAACTGCAATTTTTCTTTACTTTCTCGAGGAAAAAGAATGAAAATAAAAGAGAGGCCCCATGCTCCCTTATTCTCAATATCTGAGTCAGTTCAACAAAATACAAGATAAGAGCTTCACTCTAGCCATGGTCACATATAAATAGATGAAGCAAAAATTAAGGCAAAAAAAAAAAATATTCTTGATCTGTATCCGACTCTCCTGCTACCTCAGCTTACCAAGCATATTCCATACCTAGATAAAACTCATATAGGCCAGGCATGCACTCCACAATACAGGACCTGGATCCCCGAAAATGTGTCCTACTAAAAATCGGATTTATAAGTGATTTCAACAATTACTGTGCCTATTTTCATAGCTAGGTGTGCAGATTACATATGTGTCGGTATAACTTCCAGCACGCAGATCTGAAATTTCTACGCTCATCTCCTACTATTTCTTAGGCTAGGTGCCAATGCAGAGATATGAATTTTACCTAAGTAAAGTATTTCAGCATATCTTAGAAAATGCACAGATCATACTAACGCTGGAAGGTCGCGCAGGATAAAATTCAAGGGTTTAAAGGCAAATTTTGAAAACCTGCAAGCCAAATCGTGTTTGAAAAAATATCAACTTAGAGGCGTTCTGAACCAGGCAGAAAGTATTGCCGGTCTAGTCTTAACAACAATTAAAAAACGATTTTGACAGCTTGATCATTGAGGTAAACGCCGGGCTCAATGAATGGAAAAGGAAAAAACGATTACGGGATCAAGATAGAAGAAAAAGGTTATTGTTTTCTCAAACCCCATATCAATTTCCTGGAACCCAAAGCTACTCTCACAACAAATACAATAACAATCACGACTAGTAAGACTCTTCATCCAAAAGATACCAAACAGCACCTGTGTGCCATTGACAACCTGTGCTATCATTCTATCTTACAGGCTTGCGCTGATGCGAGAGCATTTCCAGAAAGGAAATCTAGTTCATGCCCACATCATTCAGGCCGGAAATGATCCCGACATTCTTTTGGGAACACGATTGTGAACCTGTATGCCAAATGCAGTAGTCTGGAAGATGATCGCAGAGGGATAGTATCGAAGGGATTCGATAGGTAAATAGTAACATCATACACATATGTTTCTAGAATTGAAATAAGACTAGCAGTCGTAAAAATGCAGACAAAGACATACCTCCATATGGACTACTTAGTTAAAACAACTGAAACACTGCTTGACGGAATGCATACCAGAATGGATAATGAAAAAAATCGGTCCCCTTTGAAAGGAACTCCTACTCCAAAACCGTGACTGGATCTTCTTCCAAGAAACCGCAGAGTTTCCCCCAAACGATCCTAGGAATACCTCGCGGGAATAAAATCTGGGCTATGCCATTTCAAAAGTCCTGATCTACTCCATGGAATTGCATTTTTCTACTACGCAGGGAAATTTTATATATATATGTTCATCCTTCTCCACGAATCTGCATGCCTATTGCGCTGCCCCTTCCCTTTAAGAAGTAATTTCCAAAAGAAGAGATCACGCCCAGGTAAAAAGGAGGAAATAAATTTTCTCCAACGGCTTTTCCTATTCTTTACCAGAAGAATCCCATGAAATCAGCGTCGTAGCTGATTTCTAGGAGCTCGCTCTGGGAATTCAATAATCTCTTTAATAGTTACCTCACTTGGTTGGTGGTCCCGCTTTGGCAATAATATAATTTAAGCCCCTTTTTTCTTAAAGGAGTAAATATGAGGTATGAGGGGTTCCTATATATTTTTCCAAGTAATAAAGGAAGGAATGGTCACTTACAAGTATACATCATTTGGCTTCAATTAGTCATGATTCTGGTTGATAAGTATCCATTGTGACTAGTGGCTTACAAGTTTTGTTTTGGTGATTTTTTTTTAAAATAATTTCGGGGACATACTCCCTTTTCTCATGAATGATGCAAAACTCCTATTTAAACTTGTGTTGTGTATATATATATAAATATATACATTAATATAAATATGTATAATCTTGCAACATACTTGATACACTATCCAAATAGGAACCATGGCTTCCCCATTGGTTGTTACAGAAATCTTTTATTTGTATTTCTGTTCATATATCTTTTTCTAAGGATACTCCCTGTATATTCTATATGCATTAGTACATGCGTCTATAAAGCATAACATGTATTTATAAAGATAAGTCACTACCAACCCCCCCCCCTCCTTAAGAATAACCTTGTAGCTAAGCCTTTTAGATGCGTATAGATTTTAAGACGTCTATATATATATATATTAAGATGAAAACTTGAGCTTCTTAACTAGAACTCATTAGCGCATGGTTTTCATAATACGTACTCGGTGGATTCATTCGTGAAGACCCAATAGGTAAGTTAATCTACTTAGGAATTACCTCAGCCTAGGTTGACACCTAATAGTTTAGGTTGTTAAGGAAACATATTTAATCCTTTATCCAATTCCCAAGATTCACTCACCGATTTAACATTTCCCCCTAGTGGATATAGTTACTCGGCGCTTAAGTTTCATCCATGTCTTAGTCTCCCAAGTCTATCACTTTAAGGAATTACTTCACCTAACATACAAGGTTCTGCTGGTGGGGCCTTGGCCTTGAGCTCCTCACCAGAGAATAAGTACAATCAAAATTATGAAATTACAACATATTCAGGGTAAATAAGAGGGACATTACAATATTGTAGAATAGCCTATAGTAAGGTCTACCCTATCCTAGACAAGGCTATCCTACTCTACCCTAGACTAGCCTATCCTACTCTAGGCTATCCTTCTAGGCCCAAGAGAAGCGAAGTTTAGGATATGATAGAGTAGGCTAGGTAAGGCTAAGATAGAGTAGGCTAGGCTAGGAAAATCTAGAGTAGACTAGGAAAGGATAATAAAGAGAAGGATAAAGTAGGTTATGGTAGAGTAGGCTAGAGATGTCTGTAGGACCAACAATTCCAATCTCTTTAATGCCATTTATAGGTTAATTTCCAACTGGAATCTAAGTATATAAAGAGTTATTGAAAAATATGATCGAAGATTCCGCTCCACAAATTCATCGAGTTATGCCACCCCAAGTACACATCCATGGAAAACAAAAATCTAAATAAAGGAAAGAATAAAAATGGTATAAAAAACAAGAGTTAAAGGGGTCAAGTGGCATAAAATAAATATGAAAAGATAAAATGTAAAAATTAATTAGTCATTAGACTATTATTATTCAGTTACAAGTGATATCATGGCTAACTCTATTCTTTTTCCTTCGACATTATATATTGTAATTCAAGCCATAAGCTCCAGGATGGAATTTTTAGAACTAGAATTTTTCTTTCTGATATGTTGATTCATATGCATATTTTTTCCCATGTAAATATTTTTCCATATATTAAGGACACAGATTCCTACAGAGAGTTCTTCTATTTTTGTCTTTTGTTATGTTTTACATTGTATGTGAGGTTTCATGAGAAAGATAATAAATCATATTGGAGCATATTTGAGCCAAATAAGTATCGGTGATACCATTTTGTGATTAAATACTGAATATTATGTCAGAAATACAAATCTACATATAGAATTTCTAAATTTTGTATTTTGCACCTTAGTATGATCGAATTTGTCTTCATTTAGAAAATTTTATTGGTGAAAATTCGTGAATTCAAAGATTGTCTCCATCTATTAAATTTATCTCCATTTCCTTATTTCTCTATTGGATTTAATAAAATTCCTCTGCAATTTACCTTTGCTTCTACACAATTATTCATAAACTAGTTAATATACCTAAAGCTTTCAAACTATGAGTCAAATTCAAGTTTGATCACAATTATATCTCTACTATGTATAAAATTCGATCCCTATCATGCCTAGACATTATCTATTTTCAACCTAATACACCTATGGGAACTAACAGTTGATAGTGTATTCCAAGAGAAGTAGGGACCCCTATCTCTGGTACACACTTCCCAAATGTTTCCTTTTGTTATATGGAATCTAAATAGTTTTGATTTACATTTCCTGTAGTTTACATTTCATGCAATTTAAATTTCCAACACTTTACATTTGATACAAGTGTGTGAGTCAAGTGTGATTTTTATTTTCATACACTATGTGGTTTGGTTTCCCCTTCTCAATCAACATATAAAAACATGGTTAATTTCTAGTCATTTTGATGTAAATAAAAAATAGCTCCATGAAACCTATTAGTATATTCTTGAGTAGGATGCTAGCATGCATACTTAGAGAGACGAATTGAGTCTTGTTTTTGCATATAATTTTCATGACACCTCATTATTTTACTAACACTGGTTGATAATTTATGTGAGGTAAAACTAAGAAATTATTTTTCTCAACATTTTACCACCATTTCCACGGAGGTGTCAAAGAACTAGGTTTGAATTGGTTTCCCATTTATTAGATAATATTATTCTAATAGATTGTCCATATCCTAAAACATAAGGAAACGATTTGGTAAGGAAAGAGGTAAGAATGTGCATTCCATCCTGCTTCACTTGCTACATAGTATCGCTTGATTTAGAAGATCCTTGTACTGGATGAATTGATGCAAGTATAATTTGGTTTCTATTCCTTTCATTTTAGTTTGTTGCGTGGAAGAAATAAGAGCTTCATGTCGAAAACTTAGTGAAATCATGGCCTTAGTAGCATAGGGTGCTCAAGTACATGCTTTGCTTTGGAAGTTTCTTTTCTTTGAATGTTAAGGATTTTTTGAGTGGGGAAGCTTACTCCAGGAAATCTCTTGCATCCTTCGAGTAGAAATGAACATTTAGACATCAAAGAAGTAATAGATATTGATATTCATAAGGGACATATATGCATCTCAATAAGGAATAGAGGAGAAAGAGGCCCATGGACAACAAGTATAATTAGCATTCTCTATTATTCTCCTTACGTTTTTTAAGAGACTAAAGAGCTATGGATAAACTCAAATTAAGACTAAATTTTGGAGTATGAAAATCAAGATTCTCCTCATACTTTATACTCGGATCCTTTGTGGAAGAGATAAATATTTCAATATATACAAAGTATTTCAACGTAGGGAATCCAAGAAACTAAAAGTGAAGATGAATACATAGGGACATGTGACTACATTGAATTTTGGTTCCAAACAATAATCATGCCAAAACACCACTCCCTTCTTCAATATCTCTTGATGCAAAATCAAATAGGTTACCAACAATTAGATACATGTACAACCCTGTATAAGACGATCAATTATATAAATATTTGAAAATTTATCTACATCCTACATTGACGTTTTCAAAAAGAACAAGACATACATGTACCTTGGGGGGGGGGTGGATCACCAATGACCTCGATTAGGTGCTCTCCAAGCACCACTCGCTCATTAGAAGGCAGCATAAAATAATATATGTCAATGTCAACAAGTCAATCGGTGCACCAAAAAGATAGTTCCATGTACAAATAACACTATACTACATGGAGGGATAATGACTTTTTCAAAGAAATAGAGACATACATATACCTAGGGGGGAGAGGTGGGTCACCTAATGGCCCCGATTGGGTGCTATTCAAGCACCACTTGCTCACTAGAAGGATGAATAAAATAATACCTGTCAATGTCATCAAATCAATGGGTGCACCAAAAATATACTTGCATGTACAAAGAAAACTATACTACATGGAGGGACAATGAATTTTTCAAAGAAAATGACACATACATGTACTTGGGGGGAGAGGGGGGTCACTAATGGCCCCGATTGGGTTCTGTTCAAGTACAACTTACTCACTATAAATATGCATAAAATAATATATGTGAATGTCAACAAATCAATTGTTGCACCAAAAAGCTACTTGCATATACAAAGAAAACTCTACTACATCGGGGGGCAATTGGGGACACAAAGAGACACAAACTTTTGTAATAGTCCAAACAAATAAGTGAGATATACATATACCCTAGGGACATGAATAGATGGGTCATGAGTGTGTGAAATAATTAAAAACAGATTAAAAGAATGGCAATATGCATTAAAGAGAAATGTTGCTCGGGTGGCATGTCTATTTGACATATGTTGCTACGTAAAAAAACATAAAGATACAATTAGATAAATTCAAGTAATTAAAATAATACATGTTGAATCATTAAAAGAATGATTAAAAGGAAACATGTGATTGTGAATCTTTCTCTACCTGTGACGAAGCTATCTCAGATGCAACAAACTCATTGTGCCAAGATTAAGATATATTAAATGTGCCCATCCCTACTATAAATAAGTAAATCACAATGATAAATTAAAAAGTAATGTTTTTACAAGTAATGGTGAAGAACCAAAATCATATGAAACATTGACTACTGTATCAATATCATTAGCATCAATGGCTAGAATATGGGAATCTCGAGTGTCATTGGACATAAACTGTAAATGTGTTCATGTAAATTGTGAGATAATTAAAATAGAAATAATTTATGAAACAATCAAAACTGTGATACAAAAAATAATAGACTATGTGAAGAACGAGTTTGACTTGCATATTGGAGTAACCCATCACTTTGAAACCCTGAATAAGTCCCATAGAATATGTTTCCACAAGGTGTGCAAGGGTGTGGCATGACACAATGCTTTGAACCCTCTGCATGTCCAGTGTGATATATAGATCTAGTAGGGTCTGGAAACCCAAGTGGATCCTCTCTATGTGATGGTCCAATACGAGATGGGATAGCCTTAGATATGCCAACCCCTTGGCCTACATTTCCCTCAGCAATAATCCCATGCAGAAGCAGTGTATTTGGCAAATGGAATAATGCCTCAGTGTGTCATCAATCATGGGACTTGTAGGAATATATAATTGAGGTGGGTCTGGTGTGCATGGAGGAAGTTGCATATGGTTTGGATTAGTCCTTGCCCCTTTCCTATCTTGGGGAATCCCATGTTCTACCCCCTAGAACTCTAAAATATCAAATTAATTTACATGTTTACCCATGATAAGCTCGACATACAATTTTCTTAGGCTCTTCATCAAAGACCATGTACCAGCGATCCATCCAGTTGGATTTAATATTTGGTTTTGTGCACCATTATATAGAAATGTGTGGTCAACTAGTGGGAGAAACCAATCAGGTGCTAGTGTCCCGGAATAGTGAAAAAATTTGGTCTTTTGTTATATTTGATTTCTTTACATCTTTGTAGCTCAACCCAGTGGAATACTATTTCCTCTTGGAATCCCTGTAGAAGATAATGTTGTACAGTGTTCCCTAGGAATTGGAAATTGTATTCATTATGTTACCTAGTTCCTCACCTAATGAGCAACTTATGTGGTCCCCCACTCTAAAATTTAACTAAGGCATCTCAATGCACCCAAATGAGGAAGAATTTCCAATTCCTATCGTGTTCCTCCTCCATGTGTTCGGTGTTTGGATTTCGTTTTGGGTTTTGGTTTGGTCTATTGCTTGATTGATTATGGAAATTTCTTCATAATTAGTGCTATCTCTTAATATAACAAGAAAAAATTCCAAAATGAATTAATATTTGATTGTTTGTTTTAATTAAACATTTCTTAAATTAACTAAAAAAAAAAAAAAATCAAATCAGCTCAAAACAATATGGTGACATGCCTTCCATTGCAATCCACCTTGTCAATCTCCATCTTCAAAATTCATCCTCCAAATTGCTTCCTAGTCAAAATGCCTTCATGTTTTATTGCACCTCCATTGTTTGTGGCTTGAAATGTAAAACAAAAAATAAAGGTCCTGGGCCTCTGTTTTATTTTTTTGTTTTAGTTTTCATAATTGCACTTGCAATTTCTAACTCTTACAAAACGGAAGTGCGATATAGTCTAACTAGCCTTAGCTTCGGTTTTAGGCTCACGTTTTTTGAACCAAACCAATATAATGCATAAGCGTTATAGATTTCCTTCTAGAACTTGCATTTTGGATTTTTAGAGTGCCACTAAAATGTGGAACCATCTTCCCGCGAGAAACCCAATTACAAATTTTGAAACCTAAACATTCACAATACATGATATTAGGTAAAATATTAAAAATAATATTAAGATTCTATTAATTGAAAAACATTAATTAAAATATGGGCCAATTTATAATTTCCTCCCAAAATAAATATATAGATATATATTAAAATCCCTAATAAAATCTAGTAGATATTTGAACGAACTTGAAGTGCTTCAATGATGTTGTAAGTATTACAAACTTTAATATAATAGAATCATTTGATATAAAAAACATAGAGAGGAAATCATTTCTTAAATCGGAGAAACCAAAATGGATCATGCAAATGATATGTGATATAATGCAAATACTATTTCCAAATAATAATTTACAAATCCTCCATCAAATAACAAAGTATCATTTATATAATAAAGTGAACAAAATCATCAAAAAAGGAAACTCAAAGATGTTTTTTCATTTCATTATTTTATGAGGTGATCCAATAATTAAATATTAAAGCTTATAATATAATTCCATACAAATATAAATGAATAGAATAGAATTTCATGTAATAACAAAACCAAATAAAATTCAAAATAGATATAGGCATGATTATTATGAAATGTATGATTCTTTTTGGAGTTATTCTAATATGTAAATATTGTATCAAAACAAATTAAATATTTTTTATGAATATTATTACAACTACATGCATTAATGATATTTATATAACTAATATTGACAATTATATAGTAATTTCCTATCATATATAAGAATATTCAATTAAGTTTCAAAAATAAAATGTGTGTGTTCAATTATGTAACGAACCTCTTATACCTCAGTGCCCTTAGGTGTGAAAATGGTAAAATTTTCACTTAACTACTACTACAAAATGAATCAATCAAGTTAGTGGGAAATGAAGTATGTTCAATCCAACTCGAAAATGTCAAACTGTAGGCATGGTAAAACAGTCATTTGTAATTAAATTGGTGCATTCATTCTTTTGATGTCTTTTAAATAATTCGAGTCATTGGGGTAACCATATCTTTGCTTGATTTATCAAACCATTGACAAGTTGTAAAAACAACTAAATTTATGAGTACAGAAAAATAGCATGAGAAAATCAACACATGTAAACACAAAAGACACAGAGACCAATGTACGTGGTTCACCCCACCCAGGGGCTACGTCCACCAAACCGTCATATCATTGTATTATTCATCTTATAAAAAGAGTTACAATCTGCAAAATTTCCACATCTTCTCCTGGTTGTTCTCAAGGCTTCAGACCTATATCCCAACTAACAGGTTCACCCTGCTCTCAAATCTTAACATACCAATAGTCGTTCTATGATGACACATGTATATATATATATATTAGAACCATAGGAGTGCGAGGCACTAGTTATCTTTAACTACAATTCACTCTTCATGCTTTAGTAGGGTAGCTTAAATACGCAGCTAAAATATTGTTCTGTTTTCTTTTTATATGCTGGTTAGGATATGTCACGGGACCTTTTCCCTATGCAGCTCAAGTATAATGCCCAGGTAAGTATATGCAAATAAACTTTAAAGTTTACTTACTATCCGAATCAAAAGATAGGTCCAAACCTAGTTATTTAGAGGTTGCTGGACAGATCTCTCATAAGGGTCACAACCCTTAGTTTTCATAACCTAAGTGTGACCACCCACACTACTGAAGTATATCATGAAACAGGAAGAATGTACTGGGAAAAATCTCACATTTGTAATGGTCTCAATTTATTCCCATGACGGTTCATATGCTTGCAAAATATAGGTAGAATCTTAAAAAAAAATAGTTCGATTCATTCACTACCCCAATTTCTAGACACAGAGGATGACTGATCAAGTTGCAGTCCGACGCTCGGGGAATTACCATCCTTAAAACTGTAAAAGTTAATACCAAGTGAAAGTGGAGGCTCATGTAAGTCAATGTTTTTCCTAGACCAGTTCTTCAGAGCATTCCAAAGGTAATTCCATAACGACGCTCCCATGGAATTTTCATGATAAATTGAACGCCCCCCCCCTTCAAAGTTAACACAAGCTGAACGGACCTTATCAGTCATGAGTTTATTGAAAGTTACACTACAGGAAAAGAGCAGAGTCGGTCTCAAAGCTACCATAACAGCAATACTCAGTCACGTTTCTGAACCCATAAAATACTACAGAAATAAACCCTGAAGTGGGATTGGATATACAAAAAGAAAACACACTGAGAGAGGTGTCAAACTGTGGGAAGACTACATCAGGGGTCGGTATTCTGGATCTGCTATGGAATCTTATGTAACCACGACAATCCTACATCCAAAGGAAAAACCAACTACCAGGTATTGTTAAACCTTGGTAATCACCTTTCGGGTTGCTAGATCCCTCCTTACTCGCCTTTGTTGTGCATCTACACCTGTTTGGTTCTCACGTCCATACGAAAAGAATAGGCGAACCTATGACACCAACGGCCAACCACACTTCCTGCAATTGCACAGTTCTGATGTGCTTAACCAGTATAACTTTACTCGAATAAGAAAAAGTGGCATTGGCTAGGGGAGGGGCTATTGTCTGGAGGATCCGATAGTCACACAAGGGAGAGTTCAAGCTATCGGAGTAAAACAAAAGAAGCAATAAGTCCCTGCGGCCATTCACTTCCAATTTATGAACATAAAAAGAAATCAAAGGCGTCATGGTGCCACGAACTGAGGTTTCCTATGGAGTTCGGCCGCTTAGTGCTTTTGAGGAGAAAGCCCCATATTCCCCAGGAAATTGTAACAGAACTGAAAAATAAAAATACTAGTTTGAAGGCAGTAAGGATTTGCTTACCCTTCATCACAGGAGGTAGAAATCACCGTTCTCTCTTCCGTGTGGGTAGAGGGCCGTAGTTCTTTTAGAGGCCAGGTTTCCCCACGAAATCCTTAGCTCCCAAGCTCCTCATTGTTCAACCTGCCATGCGCTCCTCCACATAAAGTTATTCTAACCGGGATGGATATGGATTGCGAGGGTTATGGACGCACTTGCCAGGACGAGCATTTCACTAAAATTTGTTCCAGCCAGACCCCTTTTTCCCCCCAAAGATGAACTTAGTGACTTCTTTTATAACCCAAGGAGAACCGTTTTCCCTAAGTTGCTCCCAATTCTGACAAGTGAAGGAAACAAAACGGTCACTGACTTAGTTGAGGCACGACGCCCTCAGTCTGGCCACCAATTGTGCCGTCAGAAAATTACCTCAGGAGCCCGCAGCAAGAAAAAGGGCACTGACTTAGCTGAGGCGCGACTTGCTCAGTCTCACCATCAATTGGGCAGACTCGCTCAGTCTCGCCATCAATTGTGCAATCAGAAAATTTTCTTAAGGGTATTCATATATACAATAATGTGTGCTCTTTAGGTATACTTTGGTTATAGTATCTTCCTTAGGGAATACTATCAAGCATTTTTTTCCCTATTGTGCCCACCGAATATATATTTACATATATACATAAATATATACATCTTAACTTCGTACAAGGTATTCATTTAGGATATAATTAATCTCATTAATTGGTATGTACAGATTCATTAAGCGGACTGATTATTTATATATATATATATATATATATCTAGACCCTCAACAATCAACTCCTTAGGTTGGTTTTCTTATCTTGAAACTTTTTAAAGCTTTTTAACTCTTTTACGCCTTGTTGGAGTTATATAATTGTGATCCTCTCTATTGTGGCTTAACCAAAATTAGTTTTTAAGTAACTAGGCTACGTATCCTAGTTGGGAATGTCTCGGTGTAGAAGGAAACCCAAATGGGAAGAACTTAATACTACCATAGCCCAAAAGATACATGCGACTAGGGTATTAATCATGGTTCTCTTAATTGTTCGCCCTTGTGGGCTTAGTCGTTAGTCGTTAGGCTACGCCGATGACTTAAGTTTCCTAAGTATTTAACTTAAGAACTTAGATAGTATTTATTACAGAGTATTACTGGTGGGGCCTTGGCCTTGAGCTCCTCACCAGAAAATGAGTTTGTTATACATTCGTCAAGACCTGTAATTAGGGTATACAAAGGGGGACATTACATTCTCCCCCCCTAAAAATAACACCGTCCTCGGTGTTCCTGTTTTTGCCAATTTCCCCTTCTTAGGAGTCATTCTTTCTTGCTTCAATGATTCTGTTCTGATTCCAGTGATCTTCCTTGTTTTCTTCTCAAGTTGCTATCACTCAGGATCTGTAGTTTCCTGTAACACAATATGGGTCTTCCCAAAATTTATTTAGTAAACTACATCATAAATTATAGTCAACTTAAAACATAAGCAAAGGATTTCTCATACAACAACACTTTTATAATTTATGGAGCACTTCCTAACTTTTTATTGGTATCATAATACCCAATTATTTTCATAATGCCATTGATACATCAATAAATCATGGTTACAAGCATCGACATTGAGGCAATGTAAAACTCAAAATCCAAACTATACAATTTTCATAATCCATAGTAGTTCCAATATATATGTCAATTCTATTTGCCAATAAATAGACATACTACCTCATAGGTACCCATTTACCTGCAATGCACATACATGTTCCTGGCATTATTGTTTTCTTTGGATGTCCTCCATCGTAGCACTCCAAGTGCTAACAGTACTATGAGTACCAATCCAAGCTACCTAACACAAGGACGATACCCTTCCTTAGGCATATCTCCTTCTTGTGCTATTCAGGGCGCTTTGCCATTGTTTCTTCCTCTCGATGTTTTCCATCCCAGCACGCCAAGTGCTGACAGTACCCAAGTACCGATTCAAGCCACCCAACACAAGGACGATACCCTTCTTTAGGCGTATCTCCTTTTTGTGCTCTTCAGGGTGCTTCACCAAGCTGAGGCACTCTGTTCTCGCACACCCCAAAATGCCTAGAGGTTATTCTCTTCAGAGAGTCCCCCACTCTTGTGAGAGTCCTCTCAATGTGTGCAAAACGAGTCTTAACCAAAATGTCTTATATCTAGGCGTCCCCAAAATGCATAGTGGTCCCTCGCTGGCCCAGGGGAAAACAAGGTAGATTTCAACCACTACCTCCATCACCACTTTCCTCATGGTAACAACTTTATGCGCATGAGATTTTCCTCATATCTTTGTAACTTATTACAATCCGAGAGCTTCAGCACTCATCATGGCCACAATTTCAATGCCTGAAATTCCCCCATAGGTGGTCAGTTAAAGCATTCATGGATAATCCCAAAAATATCAATAATCAATTATCATTTTAAAGACATCAATATTTTTATCATAAGTTATGTCTTACTTCCTTTCTTATTCATCAGATAAGGGACTTTATACTAGCATACTCTCTCTACTACTAACTCTTTTTATCACCAAGGCATTTATTAAATTTAAACACATTGCCTTTTATTACTCACCTCAACTGCACTATGGCCCAAGTTCCAATTTCACAACCTTAAATTTTTGTTGTCGTACCTTGTGAGTACGTAAGAAGATCCAATGTCTCAATGTGCACAGCCTGATTCCAAGGCTTTACTTGCACGCCCGTTATTACAATAGTTGGAATATTACATCAAAACTGAATCTCTTCACCCTAGCTTCTCATTCAGGTTCTGCATTCACTTTGCATTCATTTAGTAGCTAATGGAATATATTTAGAACTTCTTGTGAGCAAATCATATTCTATATTATAGCATATTTAGAAACTAGTTTGTATACACTTGTATCATCATTCATTTGAGGCCTTCATTAGCTTCCAGTGGAAGAGTTAATTCTGGTGCAGTGCTTTTAATGTTGACAAACTGCCCACCTCTAATATCAGAGGATTTATTTTTGCCCACTTTGTTCAAAGCTTCCAGAAATAGATGTAAAGATAAATAAATAACCATAAATCAGGATGACCCTACTAAAACTAAAAGAAGTAGAAATCCTCACGACAAAACATTTTTTTTTTGTTTTTTCAGCATGAAGACAATTCAGTTTCTCAACAAAATCCATGATCTGCCAAGTTCTAGATACTTCACAAGTTCACACTCACAGCTTTCACGTAATCACTAATAACCATACTTGCTACTCTCTGTGTAAAAACAGTTCAGAACCTAACCTTGGCATTTCAATTGGAGTCAAATCACCATGGATGGGATATTGCACCCTTGTACCACTAATGGGTGCTTGCCATTGACCACGAAAACCATTTGGTCCCAGCAAGTAGTGTCTCAAAAATGTTTCTTCCTTTTGGTGGAGGTATTCACCCACAATGCAATGGAGGCATGGCTCAGAAGAGAAACTATGTTACTGAGCAGCAATAACTGCCCAACTGAACAGAGAATAGCTAAGAGATTACAAGAATTACAAAAAACAGTTCAATTTGCATGACAGTTCTGTTAGAGCTAAAATAGTAACATGGTCATTACTAAGTAATAACATTATTTGCATGTAATAAGAGTAATGGAGTACTATGAGCATCATGTAATAAAGGCATGAGATGATAATGTATGTGTCATTAGTATGCAATGTGTACGAAAAGTGTTATGTGTCAAGCATACTATCTACTTGACGTTAGCAAGATTGTAACTCTGTCACAATTTTTAGATATTCTAAAATGGCTATCTTTATTCATTTTAATAGAGTTGGTGCACTCAAAACAACTGAGTTATTTTTCCAACTCTTCTTAAGCCGCTTTGAGTTTCCTCTATCTATCTTTTCTGATTATAATTCTCATTTTCTTGCCCACTCTTGGCAGATTGTGAAAAATATTGGGTTGTCAACTGAAATTTCTTATTTCTCATCTAGAGAGAAACAGTCAAACAAATGTTATCAACAATAACCTTATGAGTACTCTTCAAACAGTACTTTCGCAACATAGGCCAAATAAAAGCCATCGAATTATACATTACCGTCAACAAGTTGTAGGTAATGTCTACGTAATTTGGGCATGAAGAAACAGAGGCAAGATCAACATCATAAAAAGAAACCTTTATGTTAAGGTTCTTTTATTATTAAGCAGGTTGCTGGAACAAATGATTTTCAAGTTGTACAAACTGCCTATATTGAGGAAGAAGTGTGACTCGTTCATCCAACTGGCAATCCCTAATCCCAATCTCCTCTTCCAGCAAACCCACTTTTAGATGCACAACTAAAACAATAGCAACCTTTACCTTTGCACGCTTAGGGGCAGCAATACCAACATCCGAATGAGACACTCGGGGTAGTTCAAATATTAATATCTTGCTTCACGGGTAGGCAAGCATTAGAATGTACTGTAAGATTCTCTGAGTCACAAATACAATGTCATATAACAAATAGTGTGCTTCTAATATCAACTCTCATCTTGAAGTCATTCTAGGATGAAATCCCTGGACTCTACTAGAGTTTTATTTTGATGTGAGCTTTTCTGCATTTGACAAATGTGAACAGAGATAGAAAAAGAGAAGGGGAGAGTATATATATAAATGAATTTGTGAATGTAGTATGAAATGAACAGTTCAAGGATTCTTTTTAGATAACCTGCTGCATTATAGTTGTCCCTTCTGCTTCACAAATAAGAAATAATACTCACAAGTGACCCTACAAGCACATAGGAGGGTTTTTAAAAATATTTTTGGCGTGTTGGACTCGGCAAGGCTCACGGAATCATCCGTATTCTTTTTTCTTTTTTTTTTTGCTGATATTTGTACATATTGAAGACTCTTGACTTTTCTAGATCATCTCGTAATGTTTTTGCAGGCCCCCGGTCTAGGATCACCCACAATCAAATGAGAACATGCGTCAATGCGTCCAATCCAGCAGGCAAGTGTTGTATAGGAGGAAGGACTGGCGGAGGAGAAAGTTGTCTCATGATATTTTGGGATAATAGGAGTCTCAACAAAGCCATATGTAGAAAGAGCTGACAAATCATTCATAATGCAATGAAACTTAAATACGTGATTAGCACAGCACATACCTGGTTCCAATCCAACAATTGACAAACGTGTCAAAGTTTATTCCCAATATAATTTGGCTTCTCTGCAAAATCATCATGTTAGCCCATTCTCTGAGGGTCCAGTGTTGTAGCTGGCTTTGATACCACTTGTAACGAACCTCTTATACCTCAGTGCCCTTAGGTGTGAAAATGGTAAAATTTTCACTTCACTGCTACTACAAAATGAATCAATCAAGTTAGTGGGAAATGAAGTATGTTCAATCCAACTCGAAAATGTCAAACTGTAGGCATGGTAAAACAGTCATTTGTAATTAAATTGGTGCATTCATTCTTTTGATGTCTTTTAAATAATTCGAGTCATTGGGGTAACCATATCTTTGCTTGATTTATCAAACCATTGACAAGTTGTAAAAACAACTAAATTTATGAGTACAGAAAAATAGCGTGACATTAGAGGAATTTTGGGGTCTAAAATGGGCCTCCTAAGGAAAATAATAAAATAATAGTTAAAATAATAAAATAATAAAATAATATTGATTAATTTGGGAGGAAGAAAGAAAAAAACTACTTTTTGTGTTCGTATTTTCAACATATCTCCTTGTGTTTTTACTCAAATTTCGATCGGGAGAGCTCGTTGGATGCGGAAT
>LPNX010904802.1:193005-213553 GCA_001517045.1 Pseudotsuga menziesii
ACTGGACCTTTTCCCTATGCAGCTCAAGTATAATGCCCAGGTAAGTATATGCAAATAAACTTTAAAGTTTACTTACTATCCGAATCAAAAGATAGGTCCAAACCTAGTTATTTAGAGGTTGCTGGACAGATCTCTCATAAGGGTCACAACCCTTAGTTTTCATAACCTAAGTGTGACCACCCACACTATTGAAGTATATCATGAAACAGGAAGAATGTACTGGGAAAAATCTCACATTTGTAATGGTCTCAATTTATTCCCATGACGGTTCATATGCTTGCAAAATATAGGTAGACTCTTAAAAAAAAATAGTTTGATTCATTCACTACCCCAATTTCTAGACACGGAGGATGACTGATCAAGTCGCAGTCCGACGCTCAGGGAATTACCATCCTTAAAACTGTAAAATTTAATACCAAGTGAAAGTGGAGGCTCATGTAAGTCAATGTTTTTCCTAGACCAATTCTTCAGAGCATTCCAAAGGTAATTCCATAACGACGCTCCCATGGAATTTTCATGATAAATTGAATGCCCCCCCCCTTCAAAGTTAACACAAGCTGACCGGACCTTATCAGTCATGAGTTTATTGAAAGTTACACTACAGGAAAAGAGCACAGTCGGTCTCAAAGCTACCATAACAGCAATACTCAGTCACGTTTCTGAACCCATAAAATACTACAGAAATAAACCCTGATGTGGGATTGGATATACAAAAAGAAAACACACTCAGAGAGGCGTCAAACTGTGTGAAGACTGCATCAGGGGTCGGTATTCTGGATCTGCCGTGGAATCTTATGTAACCACGACAATCCTACATCCAAAGGAAAAACCAACTACCAGGTATTGTTAACCCTTGGTAATCACCTTTCGGGTTGCTAGATCCCTCCTTACTCGCCTTTGTTGTGCATCTACACCTGTTTGGTTCTCACGTCCATACGAAAAGAATAGGCGAACCTATGACACCAACGGCCAACCACACTTCCTGCAATTGCACAGTTCTGATGTGCTTAACCAGTATAACTTTACTCGAATAAGAAAAAGTGGCATTGGCTAGGGGAGGGGCTATTGTCTGGAGGATCCGATAGTCACACAAGGGAGAGTTCAAGCTATCGGAGTAAAACAAAAGAAGCAATAAGTCCCTGCGGCCATTCACTTCCAATTTATGAACATAAGAAGAAATCAAAGGCATCATGGTGCCATGAACTGAGGTTTCCTATGAAGTTCGGCCGCTTAGTGCTTTTGAGGATAAAGCCCCATATTCCCCAGGAAATTGTAACAGAACTGAAAAATAAAAATACTAGTTCGAAGGCAGTAAGGATTTGCTTACCCTTCATCACAGGAGGTAGAAATCACCGTTCTCTCTTCCGTGTGGGTAGAGGGCCGTAGTTCTTTTAGAGGCCAGGTTTCCCCACGAAATCCTTAGCTCCCAAGCTCCTCATTGTTCAACCTGCCATGCGCTCCTCCACATAAAATTATTCTAACCGGGATGGATATGGATTGCGAGGGTTATGGACGCACTTGCCAGGACGAGCATTTCACTGAAATTTGTTCCAGCCAGACCCTTTTTTCCCCCCAAAGATGAACTTAGTGACTTCTTTTATAACCCAAGGAGAACCGTTTTCCCTAAGTTGCTCCCAATTCTGACAAGTGAAGGAAACAAAACGGTCACTGACTTAGCTGAGGCACGACGCCCTCAGTCTAGCCACCAATTGTGCCGTCAGAAAATTACCTCAGGAGCCCGCAGCAAGAAAAAGGGCACTGACTTAGCTGAGGCGCGACTTGCTCAGGCTCGCCATCAATTGTGCAGACTCGCTCAGTCTCGCCATCAATTGTGCAATCAGAAAATTTTCTTAAGGGTATTCATATATACAATAATGTGTGCTCTTTAGGTATACTTTGGTTATAGTATCTTCCTTAGGGAATACTATCAAGCAGTTTTTTCCCTATTGTGCCCACCGAATATATATTTACATAGATACATAAATATATACATCTTAACTTCATACAAGGTATTCATTAAGGATATAATTAATCTCATTAATTGGTATGTACATATTCATTAAGCGGACAGATTATTTATATATATATATATATATATATATATAGACCCTCAACAATCAACTCCTTAGGTTGGTTTTCTTATCTTGAAACTTTTTAAACCTTTTTAACTCTTTTACGCCTTGTTGGAGTTATATAATTGTGATCCTCTCTATTGTGGCTTAACCACAATTAGTTTTTAAGTAACTAGGCTACGTATCCTAGTTGGGAATGTCTCGGTGTAGAAGGAAACCCAAATGGGAAGAACTTAATACTACCATAGCCCAAAAGATACATGCGACTAGGGTATTAATCATGGTTCTCTTAATTGTTCGCCCTTGTGGGCTTAGTCGTTAGTCGTTAGGCTACGCCGATGACTTAAGTTTCCTAAGTATTTAACTTAAGAACTTAGATAGTATTTATTACAGAGTATTACTGTGGGGCCTTGGCCTTGAGCTCCTCACCAGAAAATGAGTTTGTTATACATTCATCAAGACCCGTAATTAGGGTATACAAAGGGGGACATTACAAATTAAGATTTAAAAATTAAATAATTTAGAGTATACATAAAAGCAAAAACCAAACCAAAACATAAATGAGTATTGTAAAAACAACATAAACTACATAAACATTTCAAAATTCTCATAAAATTAAGAATTTACTTAAATTTACTTTATAGAACAATGCTAATTTCAATAGTGTAATAGAAATCTTGTTTTTTCTATTTTCATCTAATGCTCTTGCATTAGTGTATTTATTGAAGAGTATGGAACATGGCTATCTTTATTCAAAATATCATTATAAGTTATTGAGTTTGTAATATTCATGTACTAAGAGAGGGGGTACAATTTTCCTACATATAGATAGTATGTAAACATAAAACATATATATTGAGAGAAGGGTAAATCTCTTATATTAAAGTAAAGGTTTTCACATTTTTTTATTTTAAATTAATGAAAAAATTTATCTAATATGACTTGTAGAATGAAATATCTGCAATGTAGATAATAATATATAATTTTAAGCTATTAATATATTGTGAATTTTCTCTAAGAGGCTAAATTGTTTTCGGGGAATATGAGAATAAAGTGAAATATTTGTATCCTCATGTTTTCATGAATTAAACCATTTCTTTATGTGATTATAAATTAAAGTAGAACAAAATGTCAAACAAGCTATAAAGAAATTTAAAAAAATACTTGAATAAAGTGAAATATTTTTACCTCCACTTTTATTAATTAAACTATATTAAAGTAACAAAAAAAATTCAAACAAACTATACAAAATTATTCAAAGATACTTGAATAAAGTGAAATTGTTTTATTTCAACATTTTATTAATTAAACCATTTCTTTATTAACTCATGAATTGAACTATATTAAATACATAATTTTATATACAAATTAAAAAAAATCTCAAAAAAATTTATCTAATGCATCTAATCTTATTCAGTGAAATGTGAGAAATTTAATCCAATAAAATAAGAAATAGAAACCTATATAAAATACGAAATCAAAACTTAGGAAAAATGTGGGATATTTAATCCTATAAAATAAGAAATCAAAACCTATATAAAATACCAATTCAATTATTAATCTTATTCACTGAAATATGAGAAATTTAATCCTATAAAATAAAATAAGAAATCGAGACCTATATAAAATACTAAATCAAAACTTTGAAAAAATGTGGAATATTTAATCCAAATCAAAACCTATATAAAATACCAAATCAAAAACTAGAAAAAACACAAAAGCATCTCAAAATGATATTCCCGATTTCCAAATCTTAAATAAAGTAAACAGAAAAAACACATTTTTTTTCTAAAAATGATGACTCCCAAATGTCGAATAAAGTAAAGCGAAAAAATCCGAAAATCTTCGAAAGCATGATACGGGCCTAAATCTTGAATAAAGCAATCCGTTCCAGAAAGAGTGAGTGAGTGTTATATGTAATCGATGGATGGTTCCAAACACAAGAAAACGATGGAAACTATATGTTGCAAGGTCTATATGTCGATGGTGTGTGTGATGCGATTTATGTGTTTTCCTCTTATGCGTCATAACGGCCGACCCGGGAAATCTTGCCCACATGCTCAAGCTTGGACACGACTTCCTCGGCGATGGGATCTTCAATGCGGATGCCGATATGTGGAGGTAGCAGCGCTAGACGGCCAATCTGCAGTTCAATTCTTTGGACTTCAAGGCCTCTGCTTCAGGCGGGGCAATCGATTTTCCTGGTGGCGCTAGGGATGGACACCGGGTGTCTTAGCCTCAGCGAGCTCAAGCAAGTCAGGTTCACCCAGTCCTTTGACGACGCCATGACGGCCACCGCTTTCAGGTTCTTGAATCCCAGTAGACGAATTCCGAGGGCTGAGCTTATCTAGCATGTACGTTCATGTTGGATAGGGCAGCTGGCGTGGGTCCCTACACCTCAACCCAATCCATAAACTTGAGTCTCTCTCGGAATGTTTTGAAATTCTCTCGGAATTTTTTGAAATTTTCAGGAAGCCATTTAATAAACCTGTGGCTGTCACATGTCCCATTGGCCGCTTGCCCGTCCCCTCCGCTGTCACCTAGACCCTGCATTTCCTTTCATCCAGCCCTATCTTACAGATGATGAGCTTTGCTGGGAGGAAAAGACATTCCGCCCACATTATCAACAGCCATAAAAACCGTTGTTCAGTTTCCACCTGATCCGACCTCTTCTTCACAACTGCCCCTTGCAATTAAGGGGGACACCTCTGTGGATGGCTCCAGAGGTAGTGAAGCAGGTGGAGCAGGGACCTGCTTCTGATATTTCGTCTCTAGGTTGCACTGTGCTGGAGATGGCCACCGACAGGCCGCCATGGAACAATGTTTCCAATCCTGTTGCTGCGATATATCAAATTGGATGCACAGAGGAGCTCCCTAAGCTACCTGCATTGATTTCAGCTCAGCTCCAGGATTTTTTAGAGAAATTCTTTTAGAGAGATCCGAAGAAGAGATGGATTAGTGCACAGCTTTTGAACCATCCTTTTCTAAAGAAGGACTGCTCTACCTTGGAAAAAGAGGCCAATAGGGGTTTGGGGTCCCCAACCAGTAATTTGGATTTACTGAATCCAGCATGGAATTCCTACCAAACAAATCCCTTTACGTCACTCGGCATCCCAATCCCAACAGAGGAAAGCAATGTAAAGGTGAATAATCGAGCAATGCCCATGCCTTCTCCTAGGGAGAGAGTGATGGCACTGGCCACAGGCTGTAAATCTGGAGATGTTGCTGACAGGCCTAATTGGTCTGCAATTCCCCATGGTGATCAGTGGATTAATGTGAGGTCTTCCAGAGGTAACTTTCCATCTTCAGGTAAAGCTCTGTGAAAATTAGACATTAGTAATGGCTCCTCCATCCAGGAGCTTCTATTCAGAGAAGAAAAGTGCAGTGCCAGTGTGCAAGCAAGCTATCAGCTGGGAAGAGTTGCAGCGGAGAGCAGAAATAGAAGAATGCTTGGACGCTGCAGTTTTTACAGCTCAATCTGAACATCAAACATATTTCAGTACTTATGCTGAGATTATGTATCATGACTAGTTTCCAATGGCTATAGATTCCCATTTGATTGATGAAGCATCTCATAGAATCGCTGATGGTGATTCTGGCATTCATAAGTGCATCTCTAATGCACTTCACAAATTTAGATAGATTCTTGTAAATTTGATTCAATATTACTTCCAAACTGATTTTGTTCGACTACAAATATAAATATGATTCCTTCATGGTTTATTTGCTTGCAATCTTGGTTCCTTCATGGTTGATTCATTTGCAATCTTGTTTGTGCAGTAGTTTTTAAGAAAAAAATTCTTTTAATTTTTTGATTTGTGAGAATGATCATCAGGCTTAAGCTAAATCAAAAAGAAATTGAATATAGTAGGTCGCTTTGTAGGCAAGATTCATACTTTAACTAAATAAACTAAGATATATTTACAGTTGATTCATTTATAATTTTGTTTGTGTAATATTCTTTAAATTTTTAAATTTTTTTTTTAATTTGTGAGAATTGTTATCAAGCTTAAGCTAAATCAAATAAAAAAATTGTTTTGTAGGTCTACAAAGTTTACTTTACAGTGTAAATTAAACTTTACCTCTTTATAATTATAAATAAATTTTTTTATTAAAAAAATAAATAAATCAGTTTGTATAGGGTTTTGTCTTTATTAAGTTACTTAGAGGAATTACTAGGGGAAGCTATCACTATCCCAGTACTGCCAACTCCATTTTGTATATTGATATAAATTTCCATGATTTTTCATCTTGATTTCAACTTGGTCTATTAATACTTACTAGGGTGTGACTTGGTGAAGTTGAATACGAAGCTCTTATATTTAAATAAAATAAAAGTGTGGAAAATTATAACTGGTGCATCATAATTGTATATTGAAATTTATAAATTAATTAAATATTTAAAAAATTCAAAACAACAAGATTAATCCAAGTGTAACAAGTGTACACTATAGATTCATTTCATGGTAGTAGTATTTTTTAATGCTTAAATGCATCTAGAATAAGACTTAAATAAGCATCTCTTAAAGGGTGGTTAAAGAAACAAATAACAATTTGTTTTTGTTTTTTCATATCATTTTTTGTTTCTTGTTTTGTTTATTAAATATTATTTGTTTTGTGCTTATATTAATTCTAACAATCTGGTATGAATAATGGATATAAAATTCTATACTTTAGCCTTTGTTTAAAATCCAGCTATCTTTATAAGCCCAAGTGGTTGGTTGTGTTTATCGACATTCATCGACCACTTTACTTTATTGGTTTAAATCAAAAGGTTTTATGATCACTTTTCATGATGATGTGGATATTTCAAAGGGGGTGATTTCAATATTTTTTTTACATAAACTTATTTGGAAAGTGATTTAGCATTGGAGTTCTTATGATAAGAATTGTAGTGGATAATTGAACGTTTATAATTTATTGATGTCAATTTCTTTTATAAATGAGAATATATATAATTGATAAAATTTCTTTTATAAATGAGAATATATGCAATTGATAAATATAAAGTTATGATCCTTAAACTTCACCAAGAGATTCAATATCAATGATAGATACACAATTTCAAATATTTTCACTAATATGAAAACTTTTTTTCAAGAGAAAAAGAGCAATTCCTTGATATTCGTTAAGAATCAAATGTACCTAATACATAACTATGATACCATGTATCATATACATCTATCAATAAAACAACACCGGTCCTGAAATCTTATCCAAGGACAATCATAGGGGTGGAAGTTCCCTGGGCTAATACAAAATGTGCTGTTGTAATACCCTCGTGGAAGAGGTATTACAAAATGTGCTGTTGCAATACCCTCGTGCAAGAGGTAATCTTCCCTGAGGAAAGAGGTTTTTACCTCATATATACAGTCACACCAGTGATTCAATTCCACTACATCGAGACATACCTCTTCCACTAATTGTATTAGCCCATGGAAGATTACCTCTTCCACGAGGGTATTACAATAGCACATTTTGTAATACCTCTTCCACAAGGGTATTAAAACAACACATTTTGTATTAGCCCAGGGAACTTCCACCCCTATGATTGTCCTTGGATAAGATTTCAGGACTGGTGTTGTACTCCCTTGGATTGTGCTGAAGTTTACTTTGTTGAGAGTGCGAGGTTTTACTTTCCACCCTTTGTGGTTAGTCTTTTGGTTTCCCTACTGGCTTGGGATTTTGTTGTTTTTATTGATAGATGTATATGATACATGGTATTATAGTTATGTATTAGGTACCTTTGATTCTTAACGAATATCAAGGAATTTCTCTTTTTCTCTTGAAAAAAAGTTTTCATATTAGTGAAAATATTTGAAATTGTGTATCTATCATTGATATTGAATCTCTTGGTGAAGTTTAAGGATCATAACTTTATATGTATCAATTGCATATATTCTCATTTATAAAAGAAATTTTATCAATTATATATATTCTCATTTATAAAATAAATTGACATCAATAAATTATAAATGTTCAATTATCAACTACAATTCTTATCATAAGAACTCCAATGCTAAATCACTTTCCAAATAACTTTATGTAAAAACAATATTGAAATCACCCCCTTTGAAATATCCACATCATCATGAAAAGTGATCATAAAACCTTTTGATTTAAACCAATAAAGTAAAGTGGTCGGTGAATGTCCATAAACACACCCAACCACTTGGGTTTATAAAGATAGCAATGTCTAGAGACACAACCAACCACTTGGGTTTATAAAGATAGCTGGCTTTTAAACAAAGGCTAAAGTATAGAATTTTATATCCATTATTCATACCAGATTGTTAGAATTAATATAAGCACAAAACAAATAATACTTAATAAACAAAACAAGAAACAAAAAATGATATGAAAAAACAAAAACAAATTGTTATTCATTTCTTTAACCACCCTTTAACATATGCTTATTTAAATCTTATTCTAGATGCATTTAAGCATTAAAAAATACTACTACCATGAAATGAATCTATAGTGTACACTTGTTACACTTGGATTAATCTTGTTGTGTTGAATTTTTTAATTTTTTAATTAATTTATAAATTTCAATATACAATTATGATGCACCACCTCACTAAAGTTATAATTTTCCACACTATTATTTTATTTAAATATAAGAGCTTCGTATTCAACTTCACCATGTCACACCCTAGTAAGTATTAATAGACCAAGTTGAAATCAAGATGAAAAATCATGGAAATTTGTATCAATATACAAAATGGAGTTAGCAGTACTGGGATAGTGATAGCTTCCCCTCGTAATTCCTCTAAGTAACTTAATAAAGACAAAACGCTATACAAACTGATTTATTTATTTTTTTAATAAAATAAATTATTTATAATTATAAAGAGGTAAAGTTTAATTTACACTGTAAAGTAAACACTGTAGACCTACAAAACTATTTTTTTATTTGATTTAGCTTAAGCTTGATAACAATCCTCACAAATTAAAAAAAAATTAAAAAATTTAAATAATATTACACAAAAAAAATTATAAGTGAATCAATTGTAAATATATCTTAGTTTATTTAGTTAAAGTATAAATCTTGCCTATGAAGCGACCTACTATATTCAATTTCTTTTTGATTTAGCTTAAGCCTGATGATCATTCTCACAAATCAAAAAAATTAAAAGAATTTTTTTTCTTAAAAACTACTGCACAAACAAGATTGCAAATGAATCAACCATGAAGGAACCAAGATTGCAAGCGAATAAACCATGAAGGAATCATATTTATAATTGTAGTCGAACAAACTCAGTTTGGAAGTAATATTGAATCAAATTTACAAGAAGCTATCTAAATTTGTGAAGTGCATTAGAGATGCACTTATGAATGCCAGAATCACCATGAGTGATTCTATGAGATGCTGCATCAATCAAATGGGATGCTGTAGCCATTGGAAACTAGTCATGATATAGAATCTCAGCATAAGTGCTGAAATATGTTTGATGTTCAGATTGAGCTGTACAAACTGCAGCGTTGAAGCATTCTTCTATTTCTGCTCTCCGCTGCAACTCTTCCCAGCTGATAGCTTTCTTGCACACTGGCACTGCACTTTTCTTCTCTGAATAGAAGCTCCTGGATGGAGGAGCCATTACTAGTGTCTAATTTTCACAGAGCTTTACCTGAAGATGGAAAGTTGCCTTTGGAAGACCTCACATTAATCCACTGATCACCATGGGGAATTGCACACCAATTAGGCCTGTCAGCAACATCTCCAGATTTACAACCTGTGGCCAGTGCCATCACTCTCTCCCTAGGAGAAGGCATGGGCATTGCTTGATTATTCACCTTTACATTGCTTTTCTCTGTTGGCCTTGGGATTTCGAGTGACGTAAAGGGAGTTGTTTGGTAGGAATTGCATGCTGGATTCAGTAAATCCAAATTACTGGTTGGGGACCTCAAACCCCTATTGGCCTCTTTTTCCAAGGCAGAGCAGTCCTTCTTTAGAAAAGGATGGTTCAAAAGCTGTGCACTGCTCCATCTCTTCTTCGGATCTCTCTAAAAGCATTTCTCTAATAAATCCTGGAGCTGAGCTGAAATCGATGCAGGTAGCTTAGGGATCTCCTCTGTGCGTCCAATTTGATATATCGTAGCAACGGGATTGGAAAAATTGTTCCATGGCGGCCTGCCGGTGGCCATCTCCAGCACAGTGCAACCCAGAGAGCAAATATCAGAAGTAGGTCCCTGCTCCACCTGCTTCACTACCTATGGAGCCATCCACAAAGGTGTCCCCCTTAACCGCAAGGGGCAGTTGCGAAGAAGAGGTCGGCTCAGGTGGAAACTAAACAACGGTTTTTATGGCTGTTGATAATGGGCGATCAATACTCTACATGCAGTAGAGTATTTAATGCGACGACAGTCGCACTATCGCTCTTTGGAATGGATGCGACAGTGACCGCCATTGCATTAAATACTCTACTGCATGTAGAGTATTGTTCGCCATTGATAATGTGGGTGGAATGTCTTTTCCTCCCAGCAAAGCTCATCATTTGTAAGACAGGGCTGGATGAAAGGAAATGCAGGGTCTGGGTGACGGCGGAGGGGACAGGTAAGTGGCCAGTGGGACAGGCTACGGCCACAGGTTTATTAAATGGCTACCTGAGAATTTCAAAAAATTTCGAGAGAATTTCAAAACATTCTGTGAGAGACTCAAGTTTATGGATTGGGTTGAGGTGCAGGGACCCACACCAGCTGGCCTATCCAACATGAACGTACATGCTGGATAAGCTCAGCCAATTCCGAGAGGGTGCTCGGGTGTCTAAATACTCATGAAATTGTTCCATGTTGGTCTCGACCTGTTTTTCGTTTTCATGGAAGTGAAAGTGGAAGCCGGGCTGGCAGTTTACTTCGACAAATTGCTTGGCAACGTGGCTCTTGTGGCTCGTCCTTCGCCACTTGCGCATCGGGGAACAGATTCTTGCTGAGATCCGACCGATCTTAAATGAGAGAGCCGGAAATTCAGTGAATTTTAGTCTCCAAGAACTAGTTTGAATTACAGGTATGTATGGATCTGGGTTATGTTACCTTCTTTTTCAATATTTTGACCATGATGCCATGGTTATGGAAACGGAATGGAAAATCCTGGTTTGGATTTGATAGTCTCTTGTAGCAAACAACTTCCAGAGAAGGTGGGTTGAAAAACTCAAAGGTACATGTTATTGTTATTTTCTCTACTCTTCTAGGAAACCCTACTTTTCATTGTGAGAAGATTCAAAAATCTTAATATCTTGTTATATAAAATCTCAGGCGTATATTTTTTTTCATTCTATCAATTTGACTGCAAGTATTTTATGTTTGGCTCTGTTCATATGTTCGGATTGCAAAGATTTGCTGGTGGCTGTACGTTCTCAAAATTTTAACCGTGATGCCTTGGCTAAATTTTTTTGAGCTACAGCTAGATATAGTTGTGGGTTCTCCTACCTTCCCTCTTGATATTATAATCCTGATATTATAATTCAGATGTCATAATGATTCAAACCCTTCATAACCCTCTTCGAATGAATTTGTGCTCCAGCCATACATAGAATTTGAGGTTCCCAGTAATGATTCAAACCGTTCATAACCCTCGAACGAATTTGAGCTCCAGTTCTGATCCCATGGATTCGGCAATGGTTCCTCGTATCTGCCATGTTGATTACATAACCCATATTTCTCATTAATTTAATCAAGGCAGCTTTGTTGAATCTATATATTTAATAGTTAACATATTTATACCATTTTTAAGTAGATTTTAATATTTTGAATAGTTATTTTTCTGGTAGATTTTAATATAAAAAATTGTTATTTTTGATAGATTTTGTATCAATTTTTTTGGTTTAGCTATTTTTCTTTTAGATTTTGTTGAGGTTTAGCTATTTTTTTTAGATTTTATGAATAGTTTAACTTATTAATTTTTGGTTTGGCCATTTCTTCAGATTTTGAAGAAAAATTTTACAGTTCACCTTTTCTTAGATAATTTAGGTTATTTTTATTCTCAATAGTATCAAAGCTCCAATGTGTTATCAGACCCATTTGTTTAGTCATTATTTGGCATAATATTTATTTTTTTAAACAAACAGCTGGTCTTATTTTTTTTAATCTGAAGAAATGTTTTTGTGTTATCAGACTCATTGGTTTAGTCATCCTTTGGCATAATATTTATTTTTTTAAACAAACACGTGAGGGTCGTTTTTATTTTTTAATTTGAAGAAATGTTTATACATTAATTTTTTTTAATAAATTTAAATTTCATAATAAATTGCTTAATAAAAATCTTTATGTTAGTAAAAATATATTAATAAAAATCTAGTAAAAATCTATATGTTAGTAGTGAAAAGCAATTTAGTTTCTCTTTAAACTCATTTTTATTTATATGTTAGTAGTGGCAAGCAATTTAGTTTCTCTTTAAACTCATTTTTATTTAGAACTTACTTTTTTTTTTGACTAATCAAAGACTTATTATACAAAACTAGCCAATAAAAATTTATATATTAAAATCTAGGAAAGCAATTTAGATTCTTTTTAACTTATTTTTATATAGAATTTAGTGATACTTAATCAAAGATTGATTAGTTTTCTTTTATTATATTTGAAGATTTATTACTTTTATTACTTTTATTTTATTAGATTTGAATATTTATTACTTTATTAGTTTTATTTTATTAGACTTGAAGATTTATTACTTTTATTTTTATATGAAACGTAATTATTACTTTCTTTTTTCCCATAAAACAAAGATTTATTAGTTTTTTTATTAGATGTGAATCTTTATTGCATTTATTTTACTTATGTGTAGTTTTCTTTTATTAATTAATTAAATAAATAAAAAATTTGTATATCGTACATTAAAAAATAAATTTTTTTTTCTAATAACTATTTAGAAATAAGATATATATTATATTCTAAATTGAATATTTTTTCATAAAAATCTATTTTAATGTGTATAAAAAATATTTTCTATTTTTTATAAAGTTACAATTTATGTTAGTTAGTTTCTATGTGGACTTTTCTAATTTTTAGTGTTAGTTATTTTCTATGTGGACTTTTGTCATTTTTAGAGTGCAATGTACATTAAGCAAATGTCTAGTTAATTGTAATATTTTGTATGTTTTATTAAAATTATGTATTTTTTTTTTATTTCAAATGGCATAATGGATATGTGATTCACTATTTGACATTAAAAAATGGGTTTTCATTAAGTTAGGCATTGTATCAATTACATTATAATTGATGTGTTCAAAGTTAGGCTTATGGTTAGGATCCTTCTTTAGGGCAAGCTAGGATAGACTATGTTAGAGTAGGAAAAGGTAGGTAGTTTTGCTTAAGGAAAGCTATTGTAAGGTAATGTAGGTTGGGATAAGCTAGAGTATGGAAAGGTTAGGCTACACTAGGTTAGGTTAGGCTAGCTCAGCCTAGGTTAGCTTAGAATAAGCTAGAGTAGTAGAGTAGGCTAGAGTAGAGTAGAGTAGAGTACGCTAGAGTATTGTATGCTAGAGTATGCTAGTCTTCAGTAGGTTAGGCTATGCTAGAACACGTTAACATAGGATAGAGTAGGATAGGGTAGGTTAGATTAGACTAGTTTAGGCTAGATTAGACTAGTTTAGGCTAGAGTAGGCTAGGCTAGGCTAGATTAGGCTAGCCTAGGCTAGCCTAGGCTAGGCTAGGGTAAGCTAGACTTGGCCAGGATAGAGTGGGATAGCCTAGGAAAGAGTATGCCATGATAGAGTAGGCTAGAGTAGGATAGGCTAGAATAGGACAAGCTAGAGTAGGCTAAGCTAGGATAGAGTAGAGCATGTTAGGATAGAGTAGATATGATAGAGTAGACTAGGCTAGGCTAGCCCAGGATAGAGTGGAGTAGGCTAAGCTAGGATAGAGTCTGCTAGGCTAGGATAGGGTGGGGTAGGGTAGAGTACGCTACAGTAGGATCGGCTAGAGTAGGCTAGGTGAGGATAGGTTAGAGTACGCTAGACTAGACTAGGGTAAGCTAGAGTAAGCTAGAGTAGGCTAGAGTACACTAGGCTAGGGTATGTTAGAGTAGGATAGGCTAGGAGAGAGTAGGCTAGGCTAGGATAGAGTAGGCTAGAGTATGTTAGAGTAGGATAGGATATGATAGAGTAGGCTAGGCTAGGATATAGTAGGCTAGGCTAGGATAGAGTAGGCTATGACACGCTATAGTAGGTTAAGATAAGCTAGGCTATACTAAGTTAAGATAGGCTAGGATAGAGTAGGTAAGCTAGGCTAGGCTGGAGTAGCTTAAGCTAGGCTAGGATAAAATAGGCTAGGATAGGTTACGGTATGCTAGGCTAGAGTAGGCTAGAGTAGGATAGGATACACTAGGCTAGATTATGCTAGAGTACCCTAGGATAGCATAGAGTAGCCTAGTCTAGAGTAGGCAAGGCTAGAATTTGGTAGTCTAGAGTAGGCTAGGCTACACTACGTTAACCTAGGATGGAGTAAGATAGGATGGAGTAGGACAAGGTAGGGTATCTTAGACTATACTAGGAAAGAGTAGGCTAGGATAGGCTCGGTTAAGAAAGAGTAGGTTCGACTAAGATAGAGAAGACTAGAGTGCAATGGGATAGGCTAGGCTAGGCTGTAGTAGGCTAGGCTAGAGTAAGCTAAGCTAGAATAGGATAGACTAGAGTAGGATAAAGTAGGTTAGGATAAAGTAGGCTAGGATAAAGTAGGTTAGGTTAGGCTAGGCTACAACAGGTTAAGATAGGCTAGAGTAAGATAGGATAGATTAGGCTAGGATAACCTAGAGTAGCCTAAGCTAGGTTAGGCTACAATAGGCTAGGTTAATCTAGCCTAGAGTTGGGTGGGATAAAGTAGTGTAAGCTAGAGTAAGCAAAAGTATAGTAGTTTAGGTTAGAGTAGGATTGTTTAGAGTTGGTTAGGACAGGCTAGAGTAAGTTAAGCTAGGGTAGGGTAAGATGGGATAGAGTAGGTTAGGAGAGGCTTGGTTAGACTAGGCTAGGCTAGAGTTTGCTAGGCTAGACTAGGGTAGGGTAGAATATGATAGAGTATGTTAGGCTAGAGTACGCTAGGCTAGGCTCGACCAGGCTAGTCTAGAGTAGGCTATGCTAAGCTAGAGTAGGCTAGTCCATGTTAGAGTAGGATAAGCTAGGATAGGTCATGGTAAGATAGAGTAGGCTAGGATAGAGAAGGCTTAGCTATGGTAGAGTAGGGTAGGCTACAATAGAGTAGGATAGGCTATAGTAGGATGGTCTACAGTAGGTTAGGTTAGGATAGAATAAGTTAAGCTAACATAGAGTAGGCTAGGATAGAGTAGGCTATGGTAGTCTAGGTAGGCTAGACTAGGCTAGTCTATACTAGGCTATAGTAGGTTAGGAAAAGCTAGATTAAGCTAGGTTAGGTTAGGTTAGTGTAGGATAGGATAAATTAGGCTAGGATAGGCTATGCTAGGCTAGAGTAGCGTTGGAAAGAGTAGGATAGAGTAGATAGGTTAGGATAGAGTAAGATAGAGCAAGCTAGGATAGAGTAGGTTAGGGTAGGATAGGATAGTCTAGAGTAGCCTAGGATACGCTAGAGTAGGCTAGGCTAAGCTAGAGTAGGATATGCTAGGATAGGATAGAGTAGGATATGCTAGAGTAGGGTAGGGTAGAGTAGAGTATGTTAGGATATGGTAGTGCATATTAAGGTAGGATAGATACTTAGTCTAGGATAGAGTAGGATAGGGTAGGTTACAATAGACTAGTCTAAGCTAGAGTAGGTTATGATAAGGTAGAGTAGGATAGGATAGGGTAGGCTAGAGAAGGTTAGGTTAGGAAAGGATATAATAGTGTAGGGTATGCTAGGATAGAGTAGGCTATGCTAGGATAGGTTAGGCTAGAATAGGATAGAGAAGGATAGGATATATTAGGCTAGGCTAGGGTACGCTAGTCTAGTTGAGGTTAGAGTTAGGTAGGCTAGAATACCCTAGAGTAGAGTAGGCTAGTCTAGAGTAGGCTAGGATAGGATACGCTAAAGTAGGCTAGTGTAGATTAGGATAGGATAGGATAGGCTAGAGTTGGGTAGGATAGGAAAGGCTAGAGTAGGCTAGAGCATAGGAGGCTAGCCTAGAGTAGGCTAGTCTAGAGTAGGTTAGGCTAGGCTAGAGTAGGTTAAGCTAGGAGACAATAGGAAAGGATAGAGTAGGCTATGGAAGGATACGTTAGACTATGCTAGGATAGTGTAAGATGGAGAAGGCTAGGTAAGGAAGGATAGAGTAGGTTATCTTAGGCTAGGCTAGAGTAGGGTAGGCTAGAATAGGCTAGTGTAGTGTATGGTAGGCTAGAGTATCCTAGTCTAGAGTTTCCTAGTCTAGGAAAGAGTAGGTTAACCTAGGATAGAGAAAGGTAGGATAGAGTAGGCTAGGGTAGGCTATGATAGACTAGGATACACTAGAGTAGGCTAGATTATCCTATTCGAGGATAGAGTAGGATAGGATATATAGAGTGGGATATGATAGGATAGGCTATAGTGGGTTAGGATAGGCCATATTAAGCTAGGCTAGGCTAGGCTAGGCTAGAGTAGTCTAGAGTAGACTAAGCTAGAGTAGGGCAGGGTAGGATACGCTAGAGTAGGTTTAGGTAGAGCAAGATAGTGTAGGGTAGGTTAGGCTAGGGTATCCTAGTCTAAAGTTTCCTAGGCTAGGCTAGAGTAGCTTATGGTAGGCTAAACTAAGTTACACTAGAGTAGGCTAGGATAGGATAGGTTAGACTAGGCTATGATAGAGTAGGAAAGGTTAGCCTAAGATATGATAGAGTAGGATAAGATAGGTTAGGCTAAGCTAGAGTATGCTAGGCTGGGTTAGGATAGAGTAGGCTAGGCTAGAGTATGCCATTCTAGAGTAGGGTAGGGTAGGATAGGCTAGGCTAGAGTAGGCTAGGATAAGCTACAATAGTGTAGGTTAGGCTAGTATAGTAGAGTTGTCTAGAGTAGGCTAGGATAGGTTAGTATAGAATATGGTAGGATAGATTAGAGTAGGTTATGTTAGGCTAGAGTAGGTTCATCTAGGATAGAGTAGGCTAGGATAGAGTAGGATAGGGTAGGCTAGGTTAGGCTAGGAAATGGTAGGCTAGGCTAGGCCAGAGAAGGATAGTATAAGCTAGAATAAGCTAAGCTAGGATAGAATAGAGTACTGTAGGCTACGTTAGGATAGGATAGGATAGGTTAGGCTAGAGTAGGCTAGAGTAGGATAGGCTCACTATAAGAATGAATAAAATAATATATTTCAATGTCAGGAAATCAATGGGTGCATCAAAAATATACTTGCACATACAAAGAAAACTATACTACATGGAGGGCCAATGACTTTTTCAAAGAAAGAGAGACATACATGTACCTGGGGGAGAGGTGGGTCACTAGTGTCCCCAATTGGGTTCTCTTCAAGCACAAATCACTCACTAGGAATATAGCCAGCAAATCAATAGGTGCACCAAAAAGCTACTTGCGTGTACAAATAAAACTATACTACATGGATGGACAATTGGGGACAGAGAGATACAAGAAATTTTGTAATAGAGTTCCAACAAAATAAGAGATATATACATATACATAGGGGATGTGAAAAGGTGGATCACCAGTGGGTGAAATATTGAAAGCGAACTAAAACGATGGGCATATGCATCAAAGAGCAAGGTCGCTCAGGTGGCATGTCTATCAGACATATGTTTCTAAATAAAAAAACATAAAGATACAATTAGATAATCTCAAATAATTTAAAGCGTACATGTTTAATCATTAAAAGCATAATTAAAAGAATACGTGTGATTGTGAATATTTCTCTACCTATGAAACACCTGTCTCAGATGCAACAAACTTATCGGTCCCACCATGAATAAAATATGTTTTATCAAGATTAAGATGTACTAAACATGTCAATCCTTATGAGGGATAATTTTAAGGATCCATGCTTATTTAAAAGTGTAGAAACCTTGGCGAATCTTACCAATTCTTAAAATGTCATTTATAAAATATTTGGCTATATTTTTATCAAAATATTTTAACTTCTAAGGATTTTATATAGTCTATATAATAATCTCATGATTTTTAGAGTGAAAAAAATCACCCCATCAAAATTGGGCGAAATAGGTCTTCAGAAAATTAAAATCGACCATTCTTTTTTTTTGAAAAAAATCATGGAAAAATAGCCCATGGAGTAAGTTTTGCCCCTAAATTTTTTCTTGATTCCTACTATAACTATGAAAATCGTGATAAGAAGTTAAAAATTAATGTTTTTACAAGTAATCGTGAAGCACCAAAATCATATGCAACATTGACTACTACATCAATATCATCAGCATCAATGACCGAAATATGTGTTTCTCGAGTGTCATTGGACACTACTTGTAAATGTGTTCATGTAAATTGTCAAATAATTAAAATACAAATAATTTATGAAACAATTGAAAAATGTGATATAAAAAATAAGACACTATGTGAAGAATGAGTTTGACTTACATATTGGAGTAACCCATCGCTGCGAAACTCTGAAGAAAGACCATAGCATATGTTTCCACAATTTGTGCAAGGATGTGGCATAACACGATGCTCTGAAGCCTCTACATGTCTAGTGTGATCTCTAGATCACATAGGGTTTCGATGCCTAAGTGGATCCTCTATGTGTGATGTTCCAGCCCGAGATGGGCGAACCTAATATGTGCCAACCCCTTGGCCTACATTTTCCACTCGACAATAGTCCCATGTCGAAGCAATGTCTCTGCCAAAAGGAATAATGCCTCATGTGTGTCATCAATCATGGGACATGCAGAAGGATATAACCGAGGAGGGTTTGGTGTGTGTTGAGGTCATCGCACACGGTTTGGATCAGTCCTTGCCCCTTGCCTATCTTGGGGAATCCCATGTTCTACCCCATGGAACGCTAAAATATCAAAGTAATTTACATGTTTACCCAAGATAAACTCGACATACAATTTCCTTAAGAAATAGAATGGGATGTCTCTATCCCCATGAGGGTCTTCATCGAAGACCATGTAGATAACACATATGTGTTATAAATTTCCTTCTCAAACTTGCATTTTGGATTTTTAGAGTGGCACTCAAACGTGGAACCATCTTCCAACATGCGTCCGCTTACAAATTTTGAAATGACCACCACCGTAATAATAATAAATATTTAATTTTAAAGTAAAAATTCATTTATTAATTTTAACCTAAACATTCATCATACACGATATTAGGTAAAATATTAAAAGTAATCTTAAGAGTCTATTAATTGAAAAAGATTAATTAAAATATGGGCCAACTAATTATAATTTCCTCCCCATATATATATATATTAAAATCCTTCATAAAATCTAGTAGATATTTGAAGCAACTTCAAGTGCTTCAATGATGTTGTAAGTATTACCAACCTTAAGATAATAGAATAATAAGATATCAAAAACTTACAAATCGAATAATTTCTTAACACCAGAAACAAAAATGGATCATGCAAATGATATGTTATATAATGCAAATACTATTTCCAAATAATAATTTACGAATACTCCATCAAATAACAAAGTGTCAAATATAATAGAGCTAACAAAATCATCAACAAGTAAGAAGGGATTTTTCTACTCTTCTCTATGCATGAAAAAGGAAACTCAATGCCATTTTTTCATTTCATTGTTTTGCAAGGTGATCCAATAATTAAATATTAAAGCTTATAATATAATTCCATACAAATATATATCAATAGAATAGAATTTCATGTAATACAAAATGAAATAAAATTCAAAATAGATATAGGCATGACTATTATGAAATGTTTGATGCTATTTGGAGTTATTCTAATATGTAATAATTGTATCAAAACAAATTAAATATTTTTTATGGATATTATTACAACTACACGCATTAGTGATATTTATAGAAAGAATGTTGACAGTTTTATAATAATTTCCTATCAAAGATAAGATTATTCAATTGATAGTGTGTGTTCAATTAAGCTTTAAAAATTAAATAATTTAGAGTATACATAAAAGCAAAAACCAAACCAAAACATAAGTGACTATTGTAAAAACAATAAAACCACATAAACATTTAAAAATTCATATAAAATTAAGAGGTTACTTAATTTTACTTTAAAGAACAATGCTAATTCCAATAGTGTAAAAGAAATATTGTTTTTCCATTTTCATCTAATGCTCTTGCATGAGCATATTTATTGAATAATATTGAACATGCCTATCTTTATTCCAAATATAATTAAATGTTATTATGTTTGTAATATTTATGTATTAAGAGAAGGGTAAATTTTTTATATATATAGATAGTACTAAAGATAAAACATATATATTGAGAGGAGGGTAAATCTCTTATATTAAACTAAAGGTTTTAAGATTTTCTCTTATTTTAAATTAATGAATTTTTTTTATCTAATATGACTTATAGAATTAAATATATTTAATGCACTTATTAATAGATAATTTGATGCTATTAAGATATTGTGAAATTTTGTCTAAGAGGCTAAATTGTTT